>CM042567.1:15787500-16292500 GCA_023630585.1 Cranoglanis bouderius
CAACTACTGACCCAAATGCACAAGAAAAGTCGGCTCCAATATGCTCAAAATCATATAAATAAGCCACAGAAGTTTTGAGATTCTGTTCTGTGGAACTTTTGGGCACAATGGATCAGCGGTATGTCTGGAGGAAGAAGAATGAAGCATATGCTGAAAAGAACACTCTGTCCACAGTCAAGCTTGGTGGTGGCTCGGTGATGCTCTGGGGCTGCTTTGCATCCTCTGGCACTGGAAACCTGCAGCGTGTGGAAGGCAAGATGGATTCATTGAAGTATCAAGAAATCCTAGGAGAAATGCCATCTGTGAGGAAGCTGAAGCTTGGGAGTCACTGGACCTTCCAACAGGACAATGTTCCCAAGAATACCTCAAATTCCACCAAGGCTTGGTTGCAGAAGATGTCCTGGAAGATTCTACAGTGGCCTGACTTGAACCCCATAGAAAATCTCTGGTGGGATTTGAAGAAGGCAGTTGCAGCATGCAAACCCAGGAATATTACTGGAGGACATTGCTCATGAGGAATGGGCTAAGATTCCTCAGTAACGCTGGTGTCTGGCTATGCATCTCATTTGCAGCAGGTCATAACAGCAAAAGGGTGCTCTACTAAGTACTAAAGATGCTTGCCATGAAGGGGTTGAATAATTTTGAAACTGGAGAAGTCATTATAAGTTGCATTTTCAGTTGAATTTGGGGGAAACACTTGAAGCATTCTTTGTGTTGAGCTATTTCAATTGCTTTTGTTTGATTTGTTCATTGCAAACATCTGAAAGTCTGTACATTTTGACAATAAACCTGATTTGCAATGGGGGTTGAATAATTTTGATTGCAACTGTATAAGGTGCTACGGTCTCAGAAAAAGTAAGGATGATGTCAAAGGTATGCAAAATCATCTTTCTTATGATGAAGGTCCAACTATGTGAACAATGACTATTTCATACATACACGTCAAACTACCTATGAGAGTTTTAGCTAATACTTTAATGAATGTAATGCAATGAGGTAGTAATTAATCATCACCCAACAGACATACACACAAGATAGAACCCTATAAACAGGGGTGTCCAAGCTGATCAATAAAGGGCTGGTGTGGCTGCAGATTTTGCATGCATCAAGAACCACACCTGTTTAATCACTAGTAGTTGTGGCTCCTAATTGGTTGGTTTGAAAACCTGAAACGGATAAGATTAGACACATCCCTGATATGGAAGGGTTTCCCCAGAGGGACAACTGAAGAAACCTTAAGGGTACTTGATTTTCCTCCTTTCCCCAAGAGAGTGACAAAAAAATAGTTTCTTTTAATTTTATTTCCTTTCTACAAAGGAGGGCAGTGAAAGTTTGTGAAAAGCAGTGAAAGGAACTGTACAACATTGTGGATTTTCAGGCTTTTCTCTAATATTATGGCCTTGAACATGTGTGTTTAGGAGCGCCCTTCAAATTTTTTGTTTTATGTAACGTTCCATTTTGTAATCAGGAAGAAAACACTTACTCTGTTCATATTATGATGTCATACAAGACTATCCAGCTGTTCTCTGGTTTCTGCTTTTGAGCAAACAGGATGATGTCAAGCTGTGACATGTGGAATCATTAGAAGGGAAATGTATGTGGTATCACCAGCCAAATATTGCCCAAGAATCTGCAATTGTATGATGTTAATAACAGAAGAATGTCTGGTACTGTAATACAATAGGTAAAAACAAAACTTGCTTAATAACTCAGATCCACACCCTGCATTCTGAAACCTCAGGGTAATACTGCTGCTCTGAAATGAGGGCATATCTAGAAAAAGTTATTGGGGAAAAATACTTATTGGGAAAAATTATTATTATTATTATTGTGTATGCATAAGTACATCATCATGCACTCATTACACTTATTAGTGTTTTAACTCTTGTGAGAAAAGCTATTCAAAAGAATAGAGGCAATGAAAAATTCCCTGAGATGATATGAGGAAGTATCAAACTCCAAAAAGGAAATCCATCGTCTTCTGGGTGATACAGGATATGAGTCATCAGAGGGAAGGGGAGGGGAGGGAGAGGGAGAGGGGGAGAGAGAGAGGGAGAGGGGGAGAAAGAGAGAGAGAGAGAGAGAGAGAGAGAGAGAGAATCTCAGATGTTTCTCTAATAGACTTATAGTGCACTACACAGGGAGAATAAAATTTAAGAATGACAAACAGCGATTGTAGAGAGATACAATGAAATGTTGGAAAGGGCAATTGCTTATTGTGTAAGCTGTTTATAGGATTAGCAATAAACAAGGTCATATTGCATCACATAGTACACTATGGAAAAAATAAAAAAAAAACAAGAACAATGAAAAGGATCAAGGAAATCCTTAAGCATAATTTGTTTACAACAAAGTACGATTGTTATTTTAAAGGTAGCAACAAATTTATATTTTGAGTCAAGCCTAATTTGAATGTAAACAGATAAACAGTTATGCTATGATAGCTTATGACTGCAACTGCCACAAACAGTTTTGCACTCAATTCTCCATCAGTGAACAAAACAGACTTCATATAAAAACTATAATGAATTTCCTTGTTACACAATTGCACTATTTGACCACGTAGTACACAGTTATAGAAGGGGTTTATTTATAATTGCACGATCCGTTGTCACCCAGATGAAGATGGGTTCCCTTTTGAGTCTGGTTCGTCTCAGGGAGTTTTCCTTGCCACCGTTGCCTCTGGTATGCTTATTAGGGAGAAATATATATTTCTGTAAAGCTGCTTTGGGACAGGGTCCATTGTTAAAAGCGCTATACAAATAAAACTGAACTGAAACTACAATTCCAATGAAATAATGTCACATAATTTCAGAACTTATATCAGAACTTTGGAAGGCCCTGGATGACAATTAGTTGTTTTTTTTTGTCATCAGTGTAGGTCTCACATTTGAGACTGGGGAGTTTTACTTGCTAAACCACATACACAAGTTTTTTTTTTAAAGAGGAAATTGCACAACTAAAGTTTGGATCAGGTTCGCCAGTAGCACATATTTAACAGAAAAGATTTTTAAGCACATATAAGAGCAACAGATCATGATGTTCTTATTTAGCTTATTGAGTTTACTTGAAGTCTAATTATACGGACATGCCTTTTAGTTTTTATAGATAGTCCATCTTCCAAAATAATAGCACAACAGAAATAATTCCAGCTGGAACAAGAATGATTCTGTTCAGACTGGAAATTCCATGCCACAGTACTCTCATGTTTAAACATTGTGAAATTTAAGTAAGTAAAACAGACACATAATGTTGTACAGTAGTATATTAGCTAATCATGGGCAAAAAATATGTATATTTTATTGTTTGAAAAACAGTATACAGGTACAGCTCAAAAAATTAGAATATCATGGAAAAGTTCTTAAATTTAATTCAAAAAGTGGAACTTTCATACATTCTGGATTCATTACACATAAAGTGAAATATTTCTAGCCTGTTTTTTGTTTTAATCTTGAGGATTACGGCTTACAGCTCATGGAAATGAGATACTGGATACGTTTACACAAGGCAGTGTACTACAAAATATATCACTGTAGTTGCAGTACAGATATTAAATTATGTGGGAACCTGCTGCGCTATGTTTAAAACTGATTTGTGAAGATACGCACCAATACTCTTCAGTGGTTTATCAAAATAAAGAGACGGTTCCACAAATACTGGGGCTGATCATTTTGGAAATAAAAAGAAAACATAAATGCATATAAAAGTATATACATATATCCTTTATAGTGAAGCTAAGAATAATTGCATTTGGTCTTCTTTTGTTTCATGAAGCTTTCCAATATTTCTTAGTTTTTTCACTTGCACATGATAGTATATTCACCACAGAACTTAAAGATACTATAACTATAAATGACTATTGTGACAACCAAATCCCAATTTTGACAGTTATTAAGGTTCATATACATTCTTTTTCCCCAAATTATTTTAAGGAAATGGCACCATAAAAAACAATCTTAAATAGTCAGCTGCTAAAAGAAAAATCTCAGCTATGGCTGAATAAGCAAAACTATCAAATTAGTGGTTAAATTTCACATATAGGGATAGTACGGGGAAAGGTACTGATTAAACTATTATAATAAGCCATAAACTCACTTGTATATAAATCAGATGAACTGAAGATTGAATAGCAGTTAAATCAATACATTTAAGTATATTTATAAAAATACATAAAAACATTATAATGGACTTTTTTCACCTTTACATAGTAAAGTTTCTATGATGTAGAGAAACTAGTCCATGATTTTATTACTCCTATGTTGACTGTAATTATATTGTAGCCATACCTACAGCCGTGGCCAAAAGTTTTGAGAATGACACAAATAATAATTTTTACAAAGTCTGCTGCCTCAGTTTTTATGATGACAATTTGCATATACTCCAGAATGTTATGAAGAGTGATCAGATGAATTGCAATTAATTTCAAAGTCCCTCTTTGCCATGAAAATGAACTTAATCCCAAAAAAACATGTCCACTGCATTTCAGCCCTTCCACAAAAGGACCAGCTGACATCATGTCAGTGATTCTCTCGTTAACACAGGTGAGAGTGTTAACGAGGACAAGGCTGGAGATCACTCTGTCATGCTGATTGAGTTAGAATAACAGACTGGAAGCTTTAAACAGAGGGTGGTGCTTGAAATTATTGTTCTTCCTCTGTTAACTATGGTTACCTGCAAGGAAACACGTGCAGCCATCATTGCTTTGCACAAAAAGGGATTCACAGGCAAGGATATTGCTGCTAGTAAGATTGCACCTAAATCAACCATTTATCAGATCATCAGGACCTTCAAGGAGAGAGGTTCAACTGTTGTGAAGAAGGCTTCAGGGCGCCAAAGAAAGTCCAGCAAGCGCCAGGACCGTCTCCTAAAGTTGATTCAGCTGCGGGATCGGGGCACCACCAGTGCAGAGCTTGCTCAGGAATGGCAGCAGGCAGGTGTGAGTGCGTCTGTACGCACAGTAAGGCGAAGACTTTTGGAGGATGGCCTGGTGTCAAGAAGGGCAGCAAAGAAGCCACTTCTCTCCAGGAAAAACATCAGGGACAGACTGCTATTCTGCAAAAAGTACAGGGATTGGACTGCTGAGGACTGGGGAATGTCATTTTCTCTGATGAATCCCCTTTCCGATTGTTTGGGGCATCTGGAAAAAAGCATGTCCGGAGAAGAAAAGGTGAGCGCTACCATCAGTCCTGTGTCATGCCAACAGTAAAGCATCCTGAGACCACTCGTGTGGGGTTGCTTCTCAGCCAAGGGAGTGGACTCACTCACAATTTTGCCTAAGAACACAGCCATGAATAAAGAATGGTACAAAAACATCCTCAGAGAGCAACTTCTCCCAACCATCCAAGAACATTTTGGTGACGAACAATGCCTTTTCCAGCATGATGGGGCACCTTGCCACAAGGCAAAAGTGATAACGAAGTGGCTCGGGGAACAAAACATCGACATTTTGGGTCCATGGCCAGGAAACTCCCCAGATCTTAATCCCATTGAGAATTTGTGGTCAATCCTCAAGAGGCGGGTGGACAAACAAAAACCCACAAACTCTGACAAACTCCAAGCATTGATTATGCAAGAATGGGCTGCCATCAGTCAGGATGTGGCCCAGAAGTTGATTGACAGCATGCCAGGGCGAATTGCAGAGGTCTTGAAAAAGAAGGGTCAACACTGCAAATATTGACTCTTTGCATAAACTTCATGTAATTGTCAATAAAAGCCATTGATACTTATGAAATGCTTGTGATTATACTTCAGTAACAGTAACATCTGACAAAAAGATCTAAAAACACTGAAGCAGTAGACTTTGTGAAAATTAATATTTGTGTCATTCTCAAAACTTTTGGCCACGGCTGTATATGCTCCACTACAAGTCCAAACAGGCTCCATTTAGTTCATGCCACGATTCTTGCAGCCAAAATCCTCTGATTGAGTGGGCCTAGTCATATGTTTTGTATATATGCACAGCATGCAGTACACTAGCGTTACTTCTGTACATTGTTTTTATGTATTAAAATTAGCTATTGCATTCTCTGTGATCTGTGGTCCTTTCAATTCATGAATTAACGCTGAAAAATATTTAATACAACTGCTCACCGTCTTTACCCGCACTGGTCTGGGTCTATATTGTGTTCTACTGCTCCATCTAATGGAAGCCTACAGTAAAAAATTTTAGACGACACAAAACACTTCCACACTGATGTGTTTTTATTTCCTACTCAAACAAAACAAAAAACCAATAAAACAAAACAAAAAACCCAACAAAACAAAAAACTTAGATTGGGACCATTTAATGCATGAGCAGTATTCAATATTACAGAGAGGCTTAGAAATTCTACAAAAAATATATCATTACAGTTCAGCTACTATTTTATAACAGAACAAAACAAACAAAAACTAATCAAAATTGTCTGCCAGCGATTATTGTCAATCTATAGATTACAATTTTAAAAAACGTATTAACATACTGCTTCTATCCTATAAAAAGGGGGGAAAAAACAGGATTTCTTCTCATAAATATACTAGAACTTGAATTTAGTTTACTATATGCATTAATTTGTGTAAGGTAATATAATCTGGTTTTATCAACAGAACAAGGTATTTTAACAGGTGAAAAATATTTACCTCTAAATAAATATGCATTATTCTCAATTTTTGACATTAATCCAAATTAATATGATGCATTGTTCTGGATTTGCAGCAACTACCCTAAAATAGGAAACTTGCTTATGTGACTATTTTAATCTAGCCTCAGGAGGTCACAAGCCCGGATAAATAGAGAGGGTTGTGTCAGGAAGGGCATCCGACGTAAAACTTTTGCCAAATTCAATATGCGAATCAATAACATGACTTCCATACCGGATCGGTCGGGGCCCGAGTTAACAACGACCGCCATCGGTGCCGTTGACCTACAGGGCACTGGTGGAAATTGGGCTACTGTTGGTCAAAGAAGGAGAGGAGGAAGGTGTGTTTAGAGGAGGAAGGCGTGTCCGTAGGCAGAGAGAGAAGAGGATAGGCAGGAGTTTAGGACTGAAAGTAGGGACTTTGAATGTTGGTACGATGACAGGTAAAGGCAGAGAGCTGGTAGATATGATGCAGAGGAGGAAAGTCGACATTCTGTGTGCCCAGGAGACCAGGTGGAAAGGGAGCAAGGCTAGAAGCATTGGAGCAGGGTTTAAACTGTTTTATCATGGTGTGGACAGGAAGAGAAATGGAGTAGGAGTGATCCTGAAGGAGGAGTTTGTGAAGAATGTTCTGGAGGTAAAGAGAGTGTCAGATAGGTTGAGGAGTCTGAAGCTGGAAATTGAAGGTGTGATGTTGAATGTTGTTAGTGCTTACGCTCCACAAGTAGGTTGTGAGCAAGAGGTGAAAGACAGATTCTGGAGCGAGCTTGAGGAAGTGATGCAGAGTGTTCCCAGAGGTGAGAGAGTGGTGATAGGGGCAGACTTTAATGGACATGTTGGTGAAGGGAATAGTGGGGATGAGGAAGTGATTGGCAGGTTTGGTCTTCAGGTAAGGAACCCAGAAGGACGATAGACTCTGCTAAAAGTATGGAGATGGCTGTGGTGAACACGTACTTTCAGAAGAGGCAGGAACACAGGGTGACATAAGAGTGGTGGCAGGGCAGGAGCACACAGGCGGACTATATCTTATGTAGACACTGTAATCTGATGGAGATTAGCGATTGCAAAGTAGTGGTAGGAGAGAGTGTAGCTAGACAGCATAGGATGGTGGTGTGTAAGATGACTCTGGGGGTGAGGAAGATGACGAGAGCAAAGGCAGAGCAGAAGAAAAAGTGGTGGAAGTTGGAAAAGGAAGAGTGCTGTGTGGTTTTCAGGGAGGAGTTGAGACAGGCTTTAGGTGTTCAGGAGGTGCTTCCAGATGACTGGACTACACCAGCCAAAGTGATCAGGGAGACAGGTAGGAAGGTGCTAGGTGTGTCATCTGGAAGGAGGAAAGAAGACAAGGAGACTTGGTGGTGGAATGAGGAAGTTCAGGAGAGTATCCAGAGGAAGAGGTTAGCTAGGAAGAAGTGGGACAGTGAGAGGATGGAGGAAAGTAGACAGGAATATAGGGAGATGCAGCGTGAGGTTAAGATAGAGGTGGCAAAGGCCAAACAGAAAGCTTATGAGGACATGTATGCAAGGTTAGATAGTAAGGAAGGTGAGAGGGATTTGTATCGGTTGGCGAGGCAGAGGGATAGAGATGGAAAGGATGTGCAGCAGGTTAGAGTGATTAAAGATAGAGATGGAAATGTGTTGACAGGTGACAGGAGGGTGAGGGAAAGATGGAAGGAGTACTTTGAGGAACTGATGAATGAGGAAAATGACAGAGAGAGAAGAGTAGTAGAGGCAAATACTGTTGAGCAGGAAGTAGAAAGGATTAGCAAGGGTGAAGTTAGGAGAGCTTTGAAGAGGATGAAGAGAGGAAAGGCGGTTGGTCCTGATGACATACCAGTGGAGGTATGGAAGTGTCTAGGAGAGATGGCAGTAGAGTTTTTAACTAGGTTGTTCAGCGAGGTCTTAGAGAGTGAGAGGATGCCTGAGGAATGGAGAAGTGTTTTGGTGCCGATTTTTAAGAACAAGGGAGATGTGCAGAGTTGTGGAAACTACAGAGGTATTAAGCTGATGAGCCATACAATGAAGTTGTGGGAAAGAGTAGTGGAAGCAAGGCTAAGGGGAGAAGTGAGCATTTGTGAGCAGCAGTATGGATTCATGCCAAGAAAGACCACTACAGATGCAATATTTGCTTTGAGAATGTTGATGGAGAAGTACAGAGAGGGTCAGAAAGAGCTGCATTGTGTCTTTGTAGATTTAGAGAAAGCGTATGACAGGGTGCCAAGAGAGGAGCTGTGGTATTGTATGAGGAGGTCTGGAGTGGCAGAGAAGTATGTTAGAGTGGTGCAGGATATGTATGAGAGCAGTAGGACAGTGGTAAGGTGTGCGGTAGGTGTGACAGAGGAGTTCACGGTGAAGGTGGGACTGCATCAAGGATCGGCTCTGAGCCCCTTCTTGTTTGCGGTGGTGATGGACAGGCTGACAGATGAGGTCAGACAGGAATCTCCATGGACTATGATGTTTGCGGATGACATTGTGATCTGTAGTGAGAGCAGGGAGCAGGTGGAGAAAAGCCTAGAGAGGTGGAGGTTTGCTCTGGAGAGAAGAGGAATGAAGGTTAGTCGCAGCAAGACAGAATACATGTGTGTGAATGAGAGGGATCCAAGTGGAACAGTGAGGTTACAGGGAGGTAAAGAAGGTGCAGGATTTTAAGTACTTAGGGTCAACAGTCCAGAGCAACGGGGAGTGTGGAAAAGAGGTGAAGAAGCGTGTGCAGGCAGGTTGGAATGGGTGGAGAAAAGTGTCAGGTCTGTTGTGTGATAAAAGAGTACCAGCAAGAATGAAAGGAAAGGTGTACAGGACAGTAGTGAGACCAGCGATGTTGTATGGTTTGGAGACAGTTGCACTGAGGAAAAGACAGGAGGAAGAGTTAGAGGTAGCAGAGCTGAAGATGTTGAGGTTCTCTTTGGGAGTGACGAGGATGGATAGGATCAGGAATGAGTACATCAGAGGGACAGCACATGTGAGATGTTTTGGAGACAAAGTTGAGAGGACAGGTTGAGATGGTTTGGACATGTTCAGAGGAGGGAGAGTGAATATATCGGTAAAAGGATGCTGAGGTTAGAGCTGCCAGGCAGGAGGCCGAGAGGAAGACCAAAGAAGAGGTTTATGGATGTAGTGAAGGAGGACATGAAGGTAGTCGGTCTGAGAGAAGAGGATGCAGGGGATAGGGCTAGATGGAGGCAGATGATTCGCTGTGGCGACCCCTGAAGGGAACAGCCGAAAGGAAAAGAAGGAGCTTATGTGACTATTTTAAATCAATTTAAAGTCAATCAGGGAAAAAACAGCATAGTCCCTCAATCCTAAAATAACAAGCAGTCTCTTGCCTCATTCAATCCCCCCTTCCTACCCAAGCACATATACACAAATTAAGTGAGAATGCAATAATAAAATTTAAAAAAAAAAAAAAAAAAAAAAAAAAACCCATTACTTTCCAGCATCAACATGGTATCTGGAACTAAATTCCAAGATAAACAGTAACTGAGCACTACAATGGCACATCATATGCATACTTTCAGGCAAGGGAAAAAAAAAAAAAACACTGAAGTCCACTTCCCTTTGACAATGTCCTTGAGGGGCAATATGGAAAAATGTATAATTCTGTCAACTATATTGCTATTGTGTTGCATGGAATGTGGTAAGGTTCAGTCTAAAATATTCATCACAGAAGCAAAATTCTGGGAAAAACCAATGTAAAGCATTTTAGTAAAAATGTTGGGCCACCACGACGCACATTTCAGTGGCATCCACTGTACAAGTCTCTGAAACGGTTCTGGAGGCACAAGCACTGATAACACAGTGCTCCATAATCTCCTTAAGGTATACAACTGAGTCGAGATCTGGTGACTCTGAATTCAAGCCGTTCAGTGAGCCCTCGTGCCCTGTGGATGGGGCTGGAGTCATCCTGGAAGAGGCCCAGCCCATCAGGATAAAAATGATTAATTAGAGGATAAAAGTGATCAGTCAGAAGAACTTTGTATTGATTTGCAATGAACCTTAATTTTAAGGGGACACGTAGACCCAAAACATGTCAGCAAATTCCCCCTACAGCATAACAGTTATCATTTGTTCCTTTAATTTGTCACCCGTCATTTGTCACCAACAATTTCTAAAACATAAAATCAGTTTATGATACAGAAGCACACAAATCACTCTGATCCTCCTGTACATGAACGGAAATCATGAACTCATTAAGGTGCATTGTTTTTTGATGAATGAACAGTCCAAGGAAATTCTAGTCATTTTTGTTCCAGTGAATTTTGCACAAGCATGTGCGCTCAAAGACTAACTCCCATCAGTTTCAAATGATGCTGAACAAATTTGTGAAAAACCACCTGGTAATTTGGAGCCATGTAGTACACAAAACACTTTGAGTGATGCTCAGTCTTTGCTGTTAGCTGGAGATTGGCTGCTGCAGCAATAGACATTAATAATAAATTCAATATGTAAAATAAAACCTTGGTATTTCATTAAAAAGAAACTACTATTTTTAGTTTCTTTGTCTTGGTCCAAATTTATGTTTGATTGGTTGAGCTGAACCCCAAACAATGTACAAAACTCTCTGAACTTTATGGGAGGACTGTATATATATTACAATAAAGACAGAAAACATGATTCCCAGATTATATAGACATTGTTTTAAAAATAACTTGTAACTTCAGAGTGGTACTTATGCTATGAAGTTTTGGGCTATAACAGAATCACCTTATAACTAATCACATATAAACACTAAAAGACTGTATATACTAAAACTACAGAAGCTGAACACTTCGCAAGACTGTGATGCAGAGTGTGAGAGATTCAGATTTGAAGACAGCTTTATCTATGAAAAGAAAAAAAATTGAGATCCCCAAAAAAGGCAAAACAATACAAAAACAACAACAAAAAAAAAACCCAACAAAAAACAAAGAGCAGTTCCTGCTGCCCGTGCTGGCACTCAGTTGTCTATTGGCACATTAAAAAAAGTCAGCAACGGCTTTAACACAAGACCATGCCACATAGACACATACCAACCCAACACACCCACAGCAAACAAAATCAGTATAAGCACCAATGATGAATGAAATCTGGGAACTTCATACATGAAAAGTAAGAATAACTGCAAAAATCGAGTAAGCAGTTAAATCAAATCCTTGTCCAAGCTTAACTGGTTAGATCAAACAGCTTCTGTCTGGCCTGGAGCTACTTTATCAGTCTTGCATTCCAGGGTCTTGCTTGTACCTGCAAACCCCAGAAATTGAGAGATCCATAAGATTCCACTGCAAGCCCTCACACGTTCGCATCCTCTGTCATGCAAGAAGAGAAAGAATTTCCAAATAAGTTCCTTTCACCAAAAACAAAATAAAACAACAAAAACCCTTGATTTTGGTTTACAATGACCCAAAAACAATTACAAATATCTGAATCACTTGTGAGTGCAATGAACACTTTCCACTTTACAATGCATATGGAATTCTGCAATACTGCACTTCATACTATAAATCAAAGGAATATATATATTAATTGTAAAATATATCTGAAACTGTAGGGGCTAATCACCCTATGAGACTATATCCCTTACTGTACTAGCTGAGCTTGGGTATAGATGTGTGGTGTGCAGACATACTGCTCTAGAAGATAATGAATTTCACAACGTTTCATTACAGTTCTATGGAGGGACAAAATAAGAGAAAATGTTAATGCAATAGGGTCCTTCGGTGCTTGACCCCCAATTCTTTCCATTGCACAAAAGAACACAAGAGTAGTAAAGTGGAAAACACATCTACTGAGAAAAAAAAGAAGAAAGGTGTCTTTGAAATTGTCAGCTCCAGAACTATTGGTACCCTTCAAAGAAATGAAAATAAATAAAAAAAAACCAATAAATAAATAAATAAATAAAGGAACAAAATGGAACATGTGATATGAAAATGTAGTTTTATGGTAACAATCCTTTTATTAAACAGTGCAACCTTTCTGTAAAACACTGGTTTTAAAATTAGAGGCACTCCACATTCAACATTTGATGAAGATTTTATACAAAAATCCCATTTTTGCTCTTGAAGGGTGTCGATAATTCTGGAGTTGAAGTGCTGAAGGGCATCTAATACAGGGGGAACATGAATATGCCTACTCATAGGTCTCAGTTGGAGAGGCATGGAGGTTAGGACTTTTCTGACAATTCACAAAGAAAACGCAATTCATTTCTACAGCCGTGGCCAAAAGTTTTGAGAATGACACAAATATTAATTTTCACAAAGTCTACTGCTTCAGTGTTTTTAGATCTTTTTGTCAGATGTTACTAACTGTTACTGAAGTATAATCACAAGCATTTCATAAGTGTCAATGGCTTTTATTGACAATTACATGAAGTTTATGCAGAGTGTCAATATTTGCAGTGTTGACCCTCCTTTTTCAAGACCTCTGCAATTCGCCCTGGCATGCTGTCAATCAACTTCTGGGCCACATCCTGACTGATGGCAGCCCATTCTTGCATAATCAATGCGTGGAGTTTGTCAGAGTTTGTGGGTTTTTGTTTGTCCACCCGCCTCTTGAGGATTGACCACAAATTGTCAATGGGATTAAGGTCTGGGGAGTTTCCTGGCCATGGACCAAAAATGTCGATGTTTTGTTCCCCGAGCCACTTCGTTATCACTTTTGCCTTGTGGCAAGGTGCCCCATCATGCTGGAAAAGGGATTGTTCGTCACCAAACTGTTCTTGGATGGTTGGGAGAAGTTGCTCTCTGAGGATGTTTTTGTACCATTCTTTATTCATGGCTGTGTTCTTAGGCAACACTGTGAGTGAGCCCACTCCCTAGGCTGAGAAGCAACCCCACACATGAGTGGTCTCAGGATGCTTTACTGTTGGCATGACACAGGACTGATGGTAGCGCTCACCTTTTCTTCTCTGGACAAGCTTTTTTCCAGATGCCCCAAACAATTGGAAAGGGGATTCATCAGAGAAAATGACATTACCCCAGTCCTCAGCAGTCCAATCCCTGTACTTTTTGCAGAATAGCAGTCTGTCCCTGATGTTTTTCCTGGAGAGAAGTGTCGTCTTTGCTGCCCTTCTTGACACCAGGCCATCCTCCAAAAGTCTTCGCACTCACACCTGCCTGCTGCCATTCCTGAGCAAGCTCTGCACTGGTGGTGCCCCGATCCCGCAGCTGAATCAACTTTAGGAGACAGTCCTGGCACTTGCTGGACTTTCTTTGGCGCCCTGAAGCCTTCTTCACAACAGTTGAACCTCTCTCCTTGAAGGTCTTGATGATCCGATAAATGGTTGATTTAGGTGCAATCTTACTAGCAGCAATATCCTTGCCTGTGAATCCCTTTTTGTGCAAAGCAATGATGGCTGCACGTGTTTCCTTGCAGGTAACCATAGTTAACAGAGGAAGAACAATAATTTCAAGCACCACCCTCCTTTTAAAGCTTCCAGTCTGTTATTCTAACTCAATCAGCATGACAGAGTGATCTCCAGCCTTGTCCTCATTAACACTCTCACCTGTGTTAACGAGAGAATCACTGACATGATGTCAGCTGGTCCTTTTGTGGAAGGGCTGAAATGCAGTGGACATGTTTTTTTGGGATTAAGTTCATTTTCATGGCAAAGAGGGACTTTGAAATTAATTGCAATTCGTCTGATCACTCTTCATAACATTCTGGAGTATATGCAAATTGCCATCATAAAAACTGAGGCAGCAGACTTTGTAAAAATTAATATTTGTGTCATTCTCAAAACTTTTGGCCATGGCTGTACTGCATGCAGACAAGTTAGTTGCAAAACATGACCATGAGGAAAAGATTTCCGCACTGAATGGTGAGGAAGGATTTGATGGTCAAAGTATTCAGCAATAAAAAAAAAATGTGTCATTTTCCAAGCAAAATGATGTGCACATGCCTCTCTGCAATGTGCAGGAGTGAATGTAAATGATGCTTCACACACACAAACTCATGCTGAGCACTGAACTTGCCTTTACCTCCATAAACTTAACAGTAGTTGTCAATTGCATCAAAGAATGAAAAGTGAAGAGAAAAATCTAGCGGTGCCATCAACGAGAAAAGAAAATGGAGACAAAAAGAGCAACATGTTTAGTTAAGATTAACAAAACAGAAAGTTAAGCAGTTTCCTTCTACAACTACCTAATGTCATCAGAACTTTAGACACTTTTGATATTTCACCCTAAAAAGACAAAAATGTATAGAGAAAGAGATTTCCTTGGCTTCATCGTCACTGTGTGCACAATTTTTGGAGCTATACTGAGGTGTTGTTTAAAGATGAAAGATTACTTTACATTTCAAAACATTACATTGCTTGCACTACTGTCCATTACCAAATGTTACGTTGATTGTGTCCATGCCTTCAGTCACAGCTCCGTACCTTGGGTGACATTCTTCTCATTTAGGAGTTTGGTCTGGCTGTTAGGAAGGATCTTAATCTCTGGAGGACCAGGGCTCTGTGATACCCGAGATGCCATCAAGGCATTGAGGTACTGCAAGCGGGTTACCTGTGTGAAACAAGCAGGAAAACAGCCAGGTGACAGGCAGAAATTGAGAAACTAAAAAACTGGAATATACAGTATCTCACAAAAGTGAGTAGACCCCTCACATTTTTGTATGTGAAAAATGACACTTTGCGTAAAATAGTGAGTGTACAGCTTGTACAACAGTGTAAATTTGCTGTCCCCTCAAAATAACTCAACACACAGCCATTAATGTCTAGACCGCTGGCAACAAAAGTGAGTACACCCCTAAGTGAAAATGTCCAAACTGGGCCCAATTAGCCACTTTCCCTCCCCGGTGTCATGTGACTCGTTAGTGTTACAAGGTCTCAGGTGTGAATGGGGAGCAAGTGCATTATGTTTGGTGTTATCACTCTCACACTCTCTCATACTGGTCACTGGAAGTTCAACATGGCACCTCATGGCAAAGAACTCTCTGAGGATCTGAAAAAAAGAATTGTTGCTCTACATAAAGATGGCCTAGGGTATAAGAAGATTGCCAGCACCCTGAAACTGAGCTGCAGCACGGTGGCCAAGACCATACAGCGGTTTAACAGGACAGGTTCCACTCAGAACAGGCCTCACCATGGTCGACCAAAGAAGTGCTCCTGCCACCACTCTTATATGTCACCCTGTGTTCCTGCCTCTTCTGAAAGTACGTGTTCACCACAGCCATCTCCATACTTTTAGCAAAGTCTACCAACCCCTGTCCTTCTGGGTTCCTTACCTGAAGACCAAACCTGCCCATCACTTCCTCATCCCCACTATTCCCTTCACCAACATGTCCATTAAAGTCTGCCCCTATCACCACTCTCTCACCTCTGGGAACACTCTGCATCACTTCCTCAAGCTCGCTCCAGAATCTGTCTTTCACCTCTTGCTCACAACCTACTTGTGGAGCGTAAGCACTAACAACATTCAACATCACACCTTCAATTTCCAGCTTCAGACTCATCAACCTATCTGACACTCTCTTTACCTCCAGAACATTCTTCACAAACTCCTCCTTCAGGATCACTCCTACTCCATTTCTCTTCCTGTCCACACCATGATAAAACAGTTTAAACCCTGCTCCAATGCTTCTAGCCTTGCTCCCTTTCCACCTGGTCTCCTGAACACACAGAATGTCGACTTTCCTCCTCTGCATCATATCTACCAGCTCTCTGCCTTTACCTGTCATCATACCAACATTCAAAGTCCCTACTTTCAGTCCTAAACTCCTGCCTTTCCTCTTCTCTCTCTGCCTACGGACACGCCTTCCTCCTCTAACACACCTTCCTCCTCTCCTTCTTCGACCAACAGTAGCCCAATTTCCACCAGTGCCCTGTAGGTCAACGGCACCGATGGCGGTCGTTGTTAACCCGGGCCCCGACCGATCCGGTATGGAAGTCATTTTAGTGATTTGCATATTGAATTTGGCAAAAGTTTTACGTCGGATGCCCTTCCTGACACAACCTCTCTATTTATCCGGGCTTGTGACCTCCTGTGGCTAGATTCCTTCGGAAACTGGGCTGCAGGGCAGTATTCCAGCATAATAACGACCCCAAACACACCTTCAAGACGACCACTGCCTTGCTAAAGAAGCTGAGGGTAAAGGTGATGGACTGGCCAAGCATGTCTCCAGACCTAAACCCTATTGAGCATCTGTGGGGCATCCTCAAACGGAAGGTGGAGGAGCACAAGGTCTCTAACATCCACCAGCTCTGTGATGTCGTCATGGAGGAGTGGAAGAGGACTCCAGTGGCAACCTGTGAAGCTCTGGTGAACTCCATCCCCAACAGGGTTAAGGCAGTGCTGGAAAATAATGGTGACCACACAATATTGACACTTTGGGCCCAATTTGGACATTTTCACTTAGGGGTGTCCTCACTTTTGTTGCCAGCGGTTTAGACATTAATGGCTGTGTGTTGAGTTATTTTGAGGGGACAGCAAATTTACACTGTTATACAAGCTGTACACTCACCACTTTACATTGTAGCAAAGTGTCATTTCTTCAGTGTTGTCGCATGAAAATATATAATAAAATATTTACAAAAATGTGAGGGTTGTACTCACTTTTGTGAGATACTGTACTTCTATTAGTTATATATAATACTGACTACTGTATAACTGTGTCAGGACCAAGGGTGCACTGGCAAAATAATTAAATGTACCAAAAAGAATTTCTATCTAGTTTGTGTTTATATTATTTTAAGAATGTTACATACATACACAAACAAACCGTTCTAACATTTCATTCACATCTGCCTCCCACTTTGTTAGACACTCCTTCATGCAGAACATTTTGTTTTTAATTTGAGGTTTTGGCAAGTGGACTGGCATCTTTAATTCAGACCACAGGTTTTCAGTAGTGTTAAAATCCAGAGACTGACATGGCCATTGCAAAACACTGATTTTGATTTCTTGCAACCACTTCTTTGATGATTTGGACATACTGTAGGTTTGGTGACATTATCTTGCCGTGATAAATGGACCACTGACTACAAAACATCCCCAAGGCATTAATGAACCACTACCATATTTCACAGTGGGTTTGGGTGCTTTTCCTAGTTTGCAGTCCCTGTACTGCATATAATGTACATACAATCTGTGCTAACAATGCTTTTGATGGTCATTATTGTTGAGCGTCCATATTGTGTTATCATGCACTGCAAGTAAATGCCAGAAAAGGCTGTGAGCCGAAAGATGGTTTACCAAGATCAGATTCACATTATGTATAACAAAAAAAAGCTTCAGTAACAATGTATAGTTGAGTTTAAGGTCTGCGTGTCTCACCCTGATGAGCTGCAGGTCGGTGAGGGCTCGGACCGTGTAGTCAGGACAGTAACTGGATGGGCTTGTGGCTTCTCCCATCTCAAAGGTGTCTCTCGGGGAGTGATGCTGTGTGGACACTGGAGACTGATGTACTAGGAGAACATACATGGATTATAAAAAAAAAAAAAAAACTTACCATTTGCTACAACCAAGCTGTGCAATGCAGACAAAGGCACCTAACTGTAGAGAATTCAAGGACACTGATAATAAAGGCTTCTACTGAAGTGGTAAATGAATTGATGACACTTGGCTGGCCTCATGTGACTTGGAGGAATCAGATGATAGCCTTGCCCCTCCCGGGTTGGTAGTTGTCTATAATAACCTAACTGGTGGGTGGGACTTGGCAGAGACTAAATTAGGGAGAAAATTAGGCAGAATCTTTACTCTTCACTCCTTAAGGATTACACATCAATAAAAACATACCAGAGGAAGGTGCTGTCAGCGCTGACACCCCATAGTAGGTGAAGGCTCCGTTCTCAAACTTTAGACCCTCTTTTCCAATCTCCACTTCCACACGCCCCTACACACAATAGTGACCAGATGATGATCATTAGAATATAATCAGCATACCCTAAAAATGATCTTTCTTCTAATTATTTGTGCATCTGTGATTTGGTATCTGTGTTTTCATTCATGGAAATTTGCAACTATATATTCATTTCATTAGCAATAAAACCACAGTAAACTCTGTTTTTATCTCTTGGTTGTGTACACTCTGTCATATCATCCTAGTCATTATGTTTCTCCCATTCCTGCCTGTATTGACAATATCTCAACTAGTTCTGCTGCTGGTTCTCCTTTAGACTATGAGGTTAACTGTAAACAGCTGTCCTGTGACAGGAAATGAGCTGCAGCAGAGACAACAGTGCACTCTTTTGGTTTTCCCTTGCATTGTGTTCAGTTTGAAATTAAGCAACATACTTCATGTAACGACACAAACTGTGTTATTAATAGAACTACAGAGTCCATCCTCCTTATCTTATAAATCTAAATCTTATAAATATATGCAGCTCCTGCACTTGTCATGATTTTATTTAAAATATTTATTCAGCAGCAATCTAGACAAAATCTTAAACTAATTAGGCAATGGACATCCCAGTTGTAACTGCAAACGGATGTGGTACAGAGCTCATAAATTCAGATGAAATTAATGAGGATATCTGGTCAGTCCAACTCAAAATATTATTTGAAATATACAGTGCTGTGAAAAATATGATTCTTGGGTGACATTCATTTAAAAGCTTGACTTGCACAATAATTAAAGATTACAGCTTCACTTATTAATATTCATTATTTAGTGTTGGACTTCAGTTCATGTTAAATGTGTTTAATCTGCTGTGAAAAAGTTTTTGCCCCATCCTGGTTTCTTCAGTTTTTGTGTACATCTCATACCAAATTGTTTCAAAAATTAAAATAAAATCCAAGATAAAACGAAGGCAACCCAAGTAAACACAAAATACAGTTTTTAAACGATAATGTTATTTATTGAAGCAAAAAAGTTATCCAATACCAACTGGGCCTGTGTGAAAATTAATTTGCCCCCATAGTTACGAATTCCCCAAATCTAAGAAACTGCATTCAGAAAAAATATATAAATAAATAAAAACTGTATTGTGTGTTTACTCAGGTTGCCTTTGTTTTATGTTGCATTTCATTTGAAGATCTAAAACTATTTAGTATGAGATCTACACAAAAACAGAAGAAATCAGGATGGGACAAACACTTTTTCACAGCACTGTAATACTTGAGTAATAATACTACTGAGTGTGTACAGAACATGTCAATACTATAAGCGTGGAGAAGGTGAATACTGGTTGCATGTTAAAATCACTCACTTAGTTTACTTCTTCCCTAATCTCTATTCCCTGACATTCACATTTTCATGCAACATAAACCTGTTTTCTATGCTTGAGCAACTTGTAAGTATATTCCTTGCTGTTTTTAGTTCTTTTTGTTCGTATTTCCTGTGTGTTGCCTTCTGCGTTATATTTTTGTAGCTCAGCATCATTGTAAACAAAAGTTTGTGCTCTCGTGTGTGCATCTCTGAGATTTAAATATACATGACAGTGAAAAGAAAGGAAATGACTCTGCACAGGCTAATATTATAACTCAGCTGTTAAGGGTCTGGGTTAGTGCCTGGAAGGTGGTGAGCTAAAGTCCCAGAATTACCACAGAGCTGCTGCTGGGGCGTTGAGGTAGACCTCAACTATCCTGTCTGGCTCATTTGTAAGTTGCTTTGTATAAAAGCACCTGCACCAAATAAATAACTACAGAAATGCAGCACTTGATTATTATACCGATCCAACTATACTAAAAAACTTCTTACATAGTGCACATGCTAGTGTAAGTTTAAAAAGCAATTCAGGCAGCCTTTTCCCTGCTGTCACACCCTCATGTTCTAACATCATATTTGTCACTGGTCAACCTGACGTAATCAGTGGTGAGGGCGCTCACCCACAGAAAGAGCCGGCACATTATAGATTTGCTAGTAGAAGCTACATATAGTCAGATCCAACTGATTAGGAATTATAACCATTTTTTACAGAGTCCCTCCATTTTCACAGGCTCAAAAGTAATTGGACAATTGACTGATAAGCAGTTTCATGGCCAGGTGTGGCCTGTTTCCTCATTATTTCATGACGAATTAAGGAGATAAAAGGTCTGGAGTTGATTCCAAGTGTTGAATTTGCATTTGGTAGCTGTTCAAGGGAACTCTCAATATGCGGTCCAAAGAAGTGTCAATGCAAGTGAAGGGGGCCATCAACAGACTAAAAAAACAAAACATACCTATCAGAGAGATAGCAGAAACTCAACAAAATCAATTTGGTACATTCTTAAAATGAAGACAACTAAAGTGGAGGAGTGCAGAATTTTTCCTTGTTGAAGAAAAAAATCCCTTCACAACATCTAACCAAGACAAGAACACTCTGCAGGAGGTAGGCATATCAGTGTCAAAGTCTACAATCAAGCGACGCCTTCATGAATGTAAGTACAGATGCATTACCTCAAGATAAAAACCACTGGTAACACTCAAGAACAGAAAAGCCAGATTAGACTTTGCTAACAAACCTCTAAAAAAAAGCCTGACCATTTGTGATGCAAGATTAACTTGTACCAGAATGATGGGAAGAGAAGAGTATGGAGAAGGAAAGGAAGGGCTCATGTTCCAAAGCATACCACATCATCTGTCAAACATGTACGTTGTTATGGCAAACAAGGAATTGTTATGGCATGGGCATGTATGGCTGCCAATGGAACTGGGCCACTGGTGTTTATTGATGATGTGACTGCTGATAGAGGTAGCAGAATGAATTCTGAAGCATATAGAGCTATACTTTCTGCTCAGATTCAGTCAAATGCTACAAAACTGATAGGACGGCCCTTCACAGTACAGATGGATAATGACCCAAAACATAGAGTGAAAGTAACCCAAGGGCTTCTTAAGGCAAATAATTACAGATTTCAGGCAGTCATTGCTGCAAAGGATTTGCATCCAAGTATTAAAAATAATCTATGTTTATGTCATAAATATTTATGATTGTTAGTTTGTCCAATTACTTTTGAGCCTGTGAAAATGGAGGGACTCTGCAAATAAAAATGGCTGTAATTTCTAAACGGTTAATGCGATATTTTTGTTAAACCCCTTGAATTAAAGCTGAAAGTCTACGCATTTATTTATTCATTGTTCTTTGCCATGTCAGCATCAATGGCTATTTTCATGGCAAGTTCAAGGTAGGTAAAACAGGACATTCCATAAATTCTTACAGTATTAAAACAATAAAATACACTTTAATCACATCTTGATCGTTTCATTGTGCAGAGGCAAAATTACGAAAATTGTGTCACCAAATACTTATGGACCCTCGAAGTTGATGTGTTGGAAGCAGAAAAAATGGGCAAGCAGAAAAAATCTGAGCGACTTTGACAAGGGCCAAATTGTGATGGCTAGACGACTGTGTCCGAGCGTCTCCACAACGGCAGATCTTGTGGGGTGTTCCCGGTATGCAGTGGTTAGTACCTACCAAAAGTGGTCGAAGGAAGGACAACCAGTGACAGGCTCATGGGTGCCCAAGGCTCACTGATGCACGTGGAAAAATGGTCTGCATTTATATAGTGCCTTTTAACCTTCGCGGTTTTACAAATCGCTTTACATTGTGTCTCATTCACCCACACACACCAAAGACAGCAGAGCTACCACGCAAGGTAGCTACCACCATCGGGAGCAACTTGGGGTTCAGTGTCTTGCCCAAGGACACTTCGGCATGTGGAGTCATATAATAAATATTTTCCTTATGATAAATGTGCTTTCTAGATGGAGAGAATGGATTTTCTTTTCTTAAACATAAAGGTTGTATTGTGTGTAAATGTTGACTGCTGTTTATCAGTATATTTTCAGTTGGTACTTTACAGATGGTACATTACTTTGATTAAAATAATGGATAATGTCAGCTTGCTAGTAAATAGTAGCTTAATCAGTCATGACTCAAAACTGTAAAAATTTTTCCTGGCAACAGTAAAATCAATATACCTGCAAAAATTATACAACAACAGTTTAACTTATTCTCATTGAACTTATTACTTGCCATTTTGATTTAGCTGAAGTGCCTATTTAAGTTGCTCTTTAGGTAATTAATCTTGGACATGCACGTTTATGTATGGGTGAGTGAGAGTCAGACCCACTGCTCTGGGTTTGCTACGCATGCTTTGGCTCCAAGGTCTGTACTGGGCAAACACTAGCTCCAATTTTTACTAGAAGGCAACTCCTATTTCAAAAAGGCTTATAAAAGCACAATGGGGTTGAATGGCACCGTGTTGTCCACTCATATACACAGTCAGTGGTTTTGACAGCATGGAAAAGAACAAGCCTCATCCCCTTAGACAAGCTGACTTCACGGTCCTCAACTCACATCTAAGGCCAACCCCCAACTTTTTTTTGTCTGTAAAAAGCTCTAATAAAAGAAGGTCATACATGATCAAATATATTAGATAATACATCTTACATTTTTCATGAAATATGCTAGAGTTACCCTTTATCAATGTTAAGTTTGTCTCAACATTTGAGTAACTACTGAATGGACTACGAAATTCCTCTTTGATAAGTGTGTTCGCAATTCTCCCAATACCGTTTTACCAGAATAAGTGTCAAGTCATGAAAACTGCATGGCACCACTATGCACAGTGTCCAGCACATTATGGAAATGTCCTTGCTCAGACATCTGATATAACTCAAACCTGATTTACTAGGTTTAGTGGCTGTGTTAGAATACTTGTGATAAATTGTGATAAAGCCCAGCCCTCACTGAAGATATGGGAATGACAGGCTCACCTGCAGCAGCAGAATAAAGTAGTCCACTGGATGGTTGCGTGTGTAGAGGTAGTGGTCAGAACTCAGTTTGTTGTTTGGGTCAAACTTCACTTCTTGATTGACACTGGGATGCCGCAAGAGATGAAATAAGACTTTTTCTGACACGCGCTGTGGGCAGAAATGCTCCACTTCTGTGAGAGACATGAGAAGAGAAAAGTATGAAAACATGGAAGTAAAACCTAGGTTTGAATATCTTGTGACTTTAATATTCGAACCACATTCCAGTCATAAATATTCAAGATTTAAGCAACAAAGACCAATCCAAGAACTACCTCGAAAATAAGAAAGTGATAGTCACTTCTTGTAGTACTGCTCAAGATGTAAAGTTTTTTTCACATGTGTATCTTAAGCAGCCTATGACCAAAGCATAGCTTTGTAGAGAGGATCTGGTATGCACTGAACCAGTCAAGACCAACTAAATCAAATGAATGTTTAGGGGAAAGAAAAAAACACATGAGAATTGACCTGTCCCTCTCTTGCTGCAGAAGAAATAAGGTTAAATATTATCTGCTAAAGTTCCATTATAAGACTTTCTACAAAAAACTGTAGGGCTGAAAACTTACTCATAAAACTCTTTCATTCATTCTTCAGATATACACCAATGGAAAAAGGTAAAACTTTTGCCAAGTGTGTAAAAAAAAAAAAAAAATCACAAAACTTAACCGAGTTCAGAGAACATTGAGCTGGCACTAAGTAAATGATTAGCTACTTATGGGAAAAATTGTGTACTGCATCCAGCTTTTATTTTTGCTTGTCTGTCCGAATATCAGGAACACGTTGCCTTTCACATGGTGCTACAGCGCTATCCTATGACTCAGTTTAGAAGCTCGCATCTACAGAAATAATGCTGCCCGTAACCCAAAATACACAGCATGTTTGGTTCACTCCCTGCAGTGGGTCGATTGAAAGTCAAATCGCTTCTCACTGCAATCAAGTATTTAGAGATTGCTGAGAACCACTGGACTGAGACCACCATGCTCTGATGATCTCATATTCTGGTCTGCAGCCGAGTGTGATTACGGTGTTGTCACCTGCACCACACAGAGGTGGAAACACACCAGGGATTGATTTGAATGGACTGAACACTGCATATGTGGAAGCTAAGGGTGCTGAAAGTGATGCACAAAATGTTGTAAACTAGTTGTTTATATAATTACCTAATCATTTATTTAGTACCAGTTCTGTGTTCTTGGCTGTTTTTTGTGACTTACGCACACTTGAAAAAGGTTTGTTTAACTTTTCCTGACACTGTAGTTCTGACCAATGAATGAAAGTTTGGTTTGTGCAACAAAACTGGTTGTTTGGTTTGTCTGGCTATTTTTATTTATTTATTTATTTTAAATGCAGGCCAATCTTAAAACATAGGTTATGCATAACCACTGTGTTTCTGATGTACTGACAGGTTGACACACACGCACTTCCATGCACCATGACAATAAAGAGCAACAGAGCAACATAATCACTGGGTTAATAAAAAGTTTGAGGTTCACTGCTTCCTGTCTTTAAAAGTTGTTTGAATTTTTTGTTTTATTTGAAGCAATTAACAGCAAATAAAAGCAAAGTCACACAAAAACAAGGTAAAAGTAGGACATTTTGGGCTACAGTAAATAAACCATCAGACTGCTCGTAAGATTATGAATGCAGAAAGGCAATACAGTTGCAGAACATAGCATGGCAGCACTGCAACAACTCAAAACAGGCACAAAAATACAATGTTCAGACCTCTGGAGAGAAAGCGGTGTGTAGCAAGTAGAAGCTGAGGAGACGTGCGGATCTTTGCCTCGCCTTCAGGCAACTTAAACAGAGAGAACTCCTCCTGTACTCCACGGGGCTCCAAAGGAATCTCCAAGGGGGGAAGAGGACGCTTCACTTTCATGTTCACTGTGGGAGAAAAAAGGGGAAGCAAAACAAGTCTTGGAAGTAATGCATTCAGATGTTAGACCTCAGACACCAGGAAACATTGGAGATACTCACTATAGCCATCAGACTCATCCAGGATCTCGGACTTGATGATCTCTTCGATCACATCTTCGAGGGTGACCAGACCCAGCACCTCATAGAAAGGGTCTCCTTCTCCCTCATTATTCACCCTCTGCACTATGGCCAGATGAGAGTTTCCTGAGAGAAGCAAGACACTGTCAGGTGTGGAGTGCTTCACAATGAATCGTTGTTTTTATTTGCAAATGCATTTACTCAAGGTGACTGGTGGTACCATCTTGAAGTATAACATCATCCAAAGTAATTTGTCAATTCAACTTCAGATTACTGCACAGTTGCAGTGATGCCCTACTACCAGATAATCATCTTCAATGACCTAGATCACAGATCTCTAACCCTTTCAGTGTTTCACTGTTTTCCCTGCACATCAAATTCCACTAATCATCTAAAACAGCCCTTCTTGAGTTGAAGTATGTGTGTTGAACATCACCTTTCTTAAACTCCTCGAGCATGGCATCCAGCTTGGTGTCATTGAAAACGAAATGCAGTGGGTGGTTGTAGAACTTGGTGATGGTGGTCATGGGCGTGCAGTCGGCAGGGTCCACCAAGGCCAGGTCCTTGATGTACAGGATCTCCACAATGTTGGAGCGCTCCTCCTCATAAACAGGCACGCGGGTGTAACCACTCTGCATGATCTCAGACATTGTGTTAAAATCCAGCACGGCCGTGGAGGGAAGCATGAAGCAGTCCTTCAGTGGCGTCAGGATGTCCTCCACCGTCTTGCTCCTCAGTGTCCCGCGCCGGAACTCCTCCTTGACAAACTCACTGTATGGGTCATTAATATTTGCCCGGATCAGCTCCATCACCTTCTCACGCACTCCACAAGTGCTCACATCACGCCTAAGTGCCAAATCCAAGAAAAGACCTAAGGGGCAAGACAGGGGGCATGTGATGATCAGACAGCTCTGGGCCAGCCATACGAGACCCGGGGCGAGAAAGAAGCCATAACCTGAGCTTATGATATGGGGCAACAACTCTGCGACCAGGAATATGAGTGCAGCACATGCAAATGCAGCTGGAAGGATGGATCCAAAGGCACAGTAGAAGATTACACCAAGCACCGAGTGGCCCAAAGCGCACAAGAACAGCAGAGAGCACACAAGAAAGTTTCCTCTCCTCCGAATTGGCTCCTGGCGCTTCGCCAGCCGTCTTTCATCTTCTGAGCCACAGCTGTGCAGCACATAAAGCTCCAGAGGGTCAAGACAAAGCAAACTGAGATTCAGGCATCGTACTAGTGAGCATATGAGCACTACTAGTATGATAATTATGGCTAGACCCCATGGTGGGATCCATTCGGGTGGCAGATCAGGATCTTTTACACGGAACCTATCCAGCCCCGCTGACTGCCACTTTTCCCCATTGAATACGCACAAGCAGTGATGCGTTTCATCGTTCACCTGATCAGAGATGTTTCTATCCTCGGTTTGGACTACTATTAAGACCCCGTTTTCCTTATCCGTTTCAAACACTCCGCGCACTTGGAAAGAAGAGGCATTGCGCAGTGTCTCTTGGCTACAAGCGTCCTCACTTGCACCCACTTCTTTAGCGAATGTGACCCACGACCAAGTCTCATTCAGCAAGTAGGAACCGAACAACCGGAGCTTGAAACTGGAGCCACGCGCAGCAGTCAGGACTCGGTCGCGCATGTACACTCGCTCGGTGGTCTCCTCCAGTCGCAGGCCGAGGACCCGCGGCGAGGTGTTTTGGCTGCACCCGCCAGACCCGAACCAGAAAGCCGACAATATCATTAATAAGATACGTAGCTCTGCCGAGCCAACCACCATATTGGAATCGGGCAGCTCGGTTTTAGTCGCTAATCATGTGACAACTTGGCCGGGCTAGCCTTCTACCACTTTTTTTCTCGTTGCCATAGAAAACAATGACAGGAACGTCCTCGCTCGCGCCGCCATGTTGGATCAGAAGCACCAAAAACGAGAAAAACAAAACAAAACCAGGCACCAAAACAAAACAACAAACAATTTTTATCCCCAACGCTTGTGGCCGGACTGATGAAGACCCTTTTTTTTTTTTTTTTTTTTTTTTTTTTTTTTTTTTTTAGCGGAACTACGTATAGTCGTTTATGGACCAATGAGATTAGAAGACTGTGTGCAACCAATAGAAAAAAAAAACCCAAAAAGGAAAAACCACGCCCACAATGGCGTGTTAGGTAACGTGAAATGAACACAGAGGGGTGAGGGTGCTGGTGTTGCAAAATTCCTGCGTTTGTTTCTCTCTCTCTCTCTCTCTCTCTCTCTCTTTTCTCCATTTACAGTTTGACTGAAAAAAAAAAACAACAACACACGGGTCATTCACCCAGATCGGTGCCTTTTAAGTCATTCAGCAAACATTAATAGAATTACCTCTAGATTTAAAATGTCTTATAAATCATAATGTATTTTCATTAATAAAGTGCAGTTTTATGAGCTAACAGTCATTTTGAATACATAAAATTAGTATGGTAATCAAACAAATTTTCAAGCACGGCCATCCATCTAGCTAAGAGAAACAGATAGATAGGTAGACCGGTTTATTAATCCCAAAGGGAAATTCACAAATGTGAATGAAAGTAACAACATCTATGAACTAGAAAAGTGCATTTCCTGAAGAAAATGCAGAGTGATTGCAAAGCCAACACAACTCCCTGGTATCTCTAAGGAGTCGATAGGGCATTGTCAGGCAGTGCCTGTGCTATCGCATGTGGTTCCTAGTTTGTTCTTAGGTGGTTGTAAGAGCATTTCAGCTGGATCAGACATGTGGTATGTGAGGAAAAATGCACTTGAAATTAACCACAGCCCCTGAAGGTGGGACTCCTGATGGACAGCCTCTACTGAGTTATTTGCTGCCACAGTTTTGAAGATCTGGCAAAATTCCTAGGAACAGTTTGAAAAAAATGGGTTCACATATTAATAAAATTTTAATGTTAAATTTAAATGTTCCAAAAGGCTAATTTCTGCTGCATAAGCGAAAGAATCGGGAGAAAAAAAATATTTCTTGCTTGTTTATAAATTAAAGAAATAAAAGAAAAAAAGAATTGTGACCCCAATGGCCAATTTGAGTGACAATGTATCATTTTGTTGTGGGTCACTAGAGGGACCTACTATTCAAGTTTTGTGACGATTTCCCATTTCTAACCCTATCAAATGCCTGCTGAGGTCTGATTGGCCGACAGCAGCCATTTTTTTTTTTAAAGCAATCAGGTCATCATTAACAATTGACCCACAAACTAGGATAAAGGTATAGAATACCAAGTTTCATCTCAATCAGACTTACGATTCCTGATAAACAGTTTTCTGAACTTAGCTCTGCCCACTATTGATGGCCATGGCCAAAACTTGGCAGACCTCCTCAAGACTTTGTTATGAAGATACCTGTCAAGTTTTGTTCAAGTGCATACAAAGAAACATAAGTTACAGCTGTTTGAGTGAATTAGACTCCTCCACATTAGAACTGTTTGGCAGGTGGCAGCCAAACTTTTCTGAACCAACTGACACCAACATTTTGAAGATGGAGCAAAAATTTTAGGACCAGTTCCCAAAATTAGGTTTTGTATATTATGCAAGTTAGCAAAACATCTAAGTGGGTGTAGCTAAGTAGTCCGATTGCAGATTGGTTCAGAATCAGCGGAAAAAAAAGAATTTATTTTCTCTAGGTCTCACAGTTCTCAAGATATGGCATAAAATCGTGCACTATTCTGCACTATAGAGCCACCATTAGACTGATCAGTCTCATCTTGCTTGCCTGAAGAGAGGGAGGGATCCCTGTATTACATGATGGCAGAGTTTCATGTCTGTAGCATGTACGGATAGGTCTGCATGACTTTCCAGTTTTTCCCTCTTTCATTCCTAAGGGGAAAAAAGCATTTTGAATGGCTGTTATGCTGGAATCGCATGACCAATCGGAATGTTGTATACAAGCACCTCTTTCTGGACCAGATCTGGCACTGGTCTTGTTTAGAAATCTTGAAAACTGGACTGGAAAACTAGATAGCGCACAAAATTTTGGCAGGAAAAAAAAAAAAGAAGAAAATAATAGAAATCGGATAACAATCGCGTTCAATGTTCAAAGTTCAATAGTTATTCTGTAACCATACTTGTCCTAATTCTTTAATAATGTATTTAATGCTTATTATTTAATGCCAAGATGATTATAAAATAGGTATCTCCCTACATTTGTATTTATTTTGTTAAAAATTCCACAATAAATAATATATTATTTAATTAAGTTTGAGAAAGTAACAATTTTCTCACAAGGAATATATCTTTAATGAGTAAGTGTTCCAGCCTTGTTTTGTCTTATTTATAATCTTTTATTGTGTGTAACCACTAGTACCAATCATATAATATCAACTCTGTTCACTATATTTTGAAACATATAGAAAGTATTTCATACCCTATTTCATACATATTGTAGTTTTATTTAAAAAATGCATGCAACCTTCACAACATCGATACCATGTTTCTTCCAGGTGCTTTACCAAATGAAGAGGTATGTCAGCCCTGTTACCATCAATCCTGTTATTTTAGTAAGGTAACAGGGTTGACAATGTACTTTAATTGGCTATAATAATTAGAAATGGCATTTTTAATTAAAGTGTAGGAGTAAATAATAGATACATAATCAAAGAGTATGGCATCCACAGTCATATATACTCTTATTCATGAATGTGAATGCTTATGTAAAATATGTGAAAATAAATCTGTATTTACCTGCATGAATAGAATAAACGTTTTACTTGCAACATACCTAAAAAAGTAGACAGATAAGAATTACCTGTAAAGGAAGTATGAACAGTTGTATCTATCTTATAAAACGAGATGAGAAATATTGCTCTGTTACAGTAATTCAGTAATAACTTGAATGAAAATATGGGAAATTTACTGAATGTACTACCTGTGAATTCTAAAGTAAATATTTCACCTGTGACATGGTAATAATGGATCTCTGATATACTTTTGAAAAAGATAGAAGTAATCATAGTAGTAGTAAATATAGACTAATAGAAGAGTGATATATTTGTAGTATAGCGGCCATTATTGAAAATCTTTATCATAAAAATTATTTCTGTTGTCACTCCTGTCACCCTTATGTCAAAACATGCCCATTCATGATAACCCCACATATAATATTACACAATAAGCCAATGTGCATATTATCTTCTAATAGGTCAGCAGTGGGAAGATCGAACACATTGAACATATTTCCTTCAACAATTTTCAAAGGATTGCCCGTCTAAAGTGAAAATGCTACATTAATATTGTACAGGGAAAAAAACCAAGTAGTTTAAAATGCTAATGAAATAAAACAGAGGGAACATTTTTTTATAGAGAAATAGAGGTATCAGATTTATTGTCAGGTTCATCAGAACTCCTACAGCAGTCCTTATGGAATGCTACGTACACACTGCTTTAAATAGAACAATCAAACATTAGTGGAAGTACAGTACATTTGCTCGTTACCCTCTTCCCTTGAAATAAACACAGACAGACATTAATTATCAAACTCAGTGTTTTGTATAGTCACTTAAAATGCACTGTTCTGCAAAAAAAATAGGGGTGGTCACAATACCATACATGTTCTGTTGAAGAAGAAGAAAAAATAATGCTATGACAAATACATAGCTAGCAAATGGAAGACAATCATGCTTCTGCAAATAATGACGTGATACTGTAAGCAGTCAGAGGAGCTTTGCTGGTTTGCAGGCTTCACTGTTTCATGCATCAACAGACAAGATGCATGGCCACAAACACTGATGAGTAAACCATGCACAATGGAAAAATAAGCCCGCAGCCCACCTGCATACATATAATCTTTAACCTTCGATGTTGACAAATGGACAAACTGAGGACGCTTCAATGAAAAAGGTGGCTACAACTCACTTGAGAGTGAAAATGCCCCCCACCAGGGTCACTGACAAAAAGCTCCAATGAATATTAAAAGCAGATTACCTGCTGGACCTCTAGCCCAAAGGAATTTAATTACTTCTGAGCTGCAGGAGTGTCTCATTCCACAACTCAGGGCCTAACAAGGGCAATATGTTACTATAACAAGGGAGAAACAGGCATATCAAAGTGCAAATAGCTTTGGCCAATGTCTTTCCCTATGAATTTAAATGTGTCGTTGTACCTTTGGTCATGTTAAACAACAATGTATGGTCATAACCAATATGCTCATGAAAAGCCATTTGCCACTTTGCCTTTAACTACACATTTTGGTTTAAATTAAAAAGAGCAGCAAATTATTCTACACATGCAATATCAACTGAGGTAAAGTATAAATCATTTTTTATTTGTGCAATTTAATTAATCTATCTATTGCTTTTTAGACATGTCATAAAGGCATAGAAACACTTATAAATAACTCATGAGCCATATTAAAAAAATATATTCAACAGAAAAACATACTATTTAACAGAAAACATTGCTGTTGATTTGACTGAGCAACTTGCTTCCTCTTGATTCAACTGATTGACATTTCAACTTGAAGTAACAACAGAGTATGAACTGAGTGACTGGAACATGAATGACAAAATTGTTGGGCATGCCTCAATCTGTCTTATTAGGCTCTCTTAAAGTAATGAGTACTCCACATGAGGATTCGAATATTCTCCCTTTGTCATAACAACTGAACACCACTGCAGTTTTCCTCTTTGCTAGAACTGTAGTATTAGGAAGCAATGAAGCTAGAGCAGAGTTCACACTATGATTTATAACTGCTCACTCAAATGCGTCACTGGTCCTAATGAACATGCTGATTCTCATATAGGTAGGACTAGCTGAACATTTCCAGTAGTTAAGCTAGCTTTTAGTCTGGCAGGTGAGGGAAGAAAAAAGACTGAATTTACAGGTTGATTTGAGTCACAGTGAATTCTGTCTCAGCACCAGTAAAGCTACAGTTGTTTTCATAGTCTGGAATGTATTACTACTTTTTTACTCTTAACTCTAATATTTGAGAGAGCACAGGGAGATTTCTATTGACAATGACTTCCACAAGGAAAATCTAATATTAATTCATATGATGGTAAGATCTGTGCTTTAATACTGGACAGTTTTGGCCAGGTTTAGCCTCTTAAATGAACAAAATACAGATGTACCCTGACAAACTGATAAAATCTGAACATAAACCTTTAATTCCAGTTCAAAGGGGAATCCTATATACACATTAATTTAGGCACAAATAAAAATTTCATAATTTACTGACACCATATATTCTTACCTGCAATAGGCTGTGGTTGGGTCTGTTACATAGCTCTCCACTGCTTCAGGGAGCTTGAAAGTAATTTAATAAATATCAAATATCGTATAAAATATATATATATATATATATAATATTTTAAATGATTTGCATAACTATGGCCGACATATACAGTCCAAACTGTAGCATGACAAGTGTGATATTATCAACCTTGAGAAAGCACTGTGTGGACTGTAAACCTGATAAATCGATGATAAACTGATGATAAAACCAAATAAAGCAGTGTAAATTCATGCTTATGCCGAACAAGGCTCACCACATGTTCCACTGAGAGCCTTGGTAACAGCTGATGCTCTCACTATCCAAAACCTCAAAACAGGAAAAAAAAACTGACATACAAAAGGTTTGGTATGATTTCTTAAAGGTTATAAAAAGTGCACATCTTGCAATCATTTCTTATGTAATGTTACACTGTTATATCATTCAAAAATGCCCAAGAGTTTTGATGACATTTTTGGCCATTGCATGCTACAGAGATCATCATGCAATGTCTGGACTTATAGCATAAAAAAATAGTTCCATCAATGGTCCTTCTGACCTATTAATGAACTTGGAGTTTCTTAATCTCAAACTACACCTGTAGGATCTCTTTCACAACATATGCACAAGCTGAAATCTCTTGCGCTTTTCTGTTGACATCTCCATTCTATATTCCAATGAAATGCCATCAAACTGGGCATAGGAGAAAAAAGGTGGCATGCAGGGAGGAGATACAAGGCCCGCTCCAAAGTTAATCTGTGCAAGTGCTTCTGTGTTAGATTGCATATCGTTTGTAAATGGCCATGTACACGTATAGTTTTGTATGTGTGTATATGTAGGTTTGTGGATCAGTGTGGTCCTCTCTAGAGCCTCACACCCACCATGGCTCCCCATGCGCTTTGTCAGATTGTGCTCTCTGTGTGTGCGTGGCTGTGAGAGATGGTGTGGATGTGCAGGTGAGGTGTGTGAGTGTTTGGGTTGTTGGGGTAACTCTGTGACTGAGGGTTGTTGTTGGATGGAGGGTGAGGGCTGGAGTTAGTGTTAATACTGGTGTTGAGGTTTGAGTTGGAGTTAGAGTAGGACTGTGGTTGGGCAGCCCAGTGACTATTCAGTCTGTTCTTGTCATTTAGCAGCGTTGTGGTCTCGTTTGTTCCCTCTTGGAGTGCTAACGGTGCTGTGCTGCAGGTTGTGGAAGAAGTGGGCGGAGTCAGGGGTGGTGCAAGCATGCTGTCCAGTCGAATGTGATTGCTCTGCGGGGACTGTGGCGTGCTGTCCAGTTTGGAGGCCAAAAGACCGTTTTGGTACTGAGCACGGTTGACCTGAGGAAAAGGGGGAAAGAAGAAAAATAACAAATCAAAATGTATTCCTCTCATGACTCAGAAGTGTACATCACGGCTGCATAAGAAGTGGAGGGTGAAGTGGGTAGCGGAAAGCATGATGTAGATAAAGCAATTTCCTTAGGAATTTGTACGCTAAATTTCTTTTGAGTTATGTAGGCTACAGAAGCATATTGCTGTCCTAACTCTTCTGCATACTTGTAAATTACATGGACAACTAGTAAAGTGTTCAGTAGTTGTCCAATTTAATTTTAATGTAATGTAAATGTAATTTTTTAAAATTCTATTTCTCCTACTCACTTTTTGTTGTTGAGAAATAAACTGCATCAGATAAAGTCTTCTGCGCAGGTTCTTCCCCTTGAGCTGATAAGATATTGTAATGACCCTTAACATTGCAGCAGAGATTTCCACAAGAGGAAGGCAGAGGGGAAGTCAACGAGGGTTTGTTAAAACAGTAGGGCAGCACAGAACCAGGACTGGGAACCATTTCATCCCAGCATGTCACTTGTTAGTCTACTATATTCAGTCTAGCACCTCTCGCAATTCTCATGTTAAGAGGAAACAAAATGCTGACGTCTACCCCAGGTTCACCTCTTGTGGGCATTTAGAGAAGCCTTTACTGCCGTCACCTGAGAGTGTACATTGCCCAGCCTTTTGAAGCTCTGATCATTTTAAAAATATATGTTACTTAGATTTAGATAGCCTGTTCATAAAAACAGGTTTAGTCATGTGCAATTCCTGCCAGAGATACTCTTAACAGAGTCATGTGCAGTCCTCTAAAATCCTAATAGTGCCTTGTGTGTATCTACGGTGCTGTGTGAGACACTGAATGGTTCAGGTGGAAATGCTGTGAGGAGACACTGTGATCCTTCTTCACAAGACTAATATTACCGATATTAATTCTTTAATCTGACTGCAAACCAGGCATTGCTCTGATGTAGTGCTATAACCAGCACAAAGCAGAATGGAATTCATGCTCACGTGTAACTATATTTTATCTATACAGAGGAACGTAACTATGTATAAAACTAAAAATAGCGTTTTACTTCATGTTACTTAGCTTGGGGGTAGTTTGAAAAATAAACTCTGCAGTAGGGTTTTTCGTTTATTCTTTTTTGATAAGCATTATCACTGCTTGTCTTTGACTTTGCATTTTCTGTGGAAAAATCTGTAAATCCTAAACTAATCCCAATCTGGTCACCTTTAATATCTAACAGCACGGAATCAGTAACTTAGGAAATTAGTAGTATTGATCTACTTCTTCTTCTCCATTCATTCTGCAGTGAAACCAGAGATTTTCATTTAGTGTTACATTTTCTGCACTCTAGCAGGCACATTCATGTCATCATTATGTGTAAGGACCTAACAAGCAGAATTCCCTTGCATGTTCACAAATATGCAGGTGCAGAAGTATAAATCAGGCCTTACCCATAAACCCTCTTTCTGTAGCACAACAAAAATACATTTTATTGCAGGGAAGCCAGAAATTTGGTTCCAAATATGAGGACCGCAAAAAAGAAAAAAAACAAAACAAAAACAAAACAAACAACAACAAATATATATATATATATATATATATATATATATATATATATATATATATATATATATATATATATATATATATATATATATATATATATACACACACACACACACACACACACAGTGGGGGGAAAAAAGTATTTGATCCCCTGCTGATTTTGTACGTTTGCCCACTGACAAAGAAATGATCAGTCTATAATTTTAATGGTAGGTGTATTTTAACAGTGAGAGACAGAATAACAACAAAAAAAATCCAGAAAAACACATTTCAAAAAAGTTATAAATTGATTTGCATTTTAATGAGTGAAATAAGTATTTGACCCCTTCGACTTAGTACTTGGTCGCAAAACCCTTGTTGGCAATCACAGAGGTCAGACGTTTCTTGTAGTTGGCCACCAGGTTTGCACACATCTCAGGAGGGATTTTGTCCCACTCCTCTTTGCAGATCCTCTCCGAGTCATTAAGGTCATTTTCAATGCCCTGGCTGAGGGAAGGAGGTTCTCACCCAAGATTTGACGGTACATGGCCCCGTCCATCGTCCCTTTGATGCGGTGCAGTTGTCCTGTCCTCTTAGCAGAAAAACACCCCCAAAGCATAATGTTCCCACCTCCATGTTTGACGGTGGGGATGGTGTTATGACTTGGGGTCATAAGCAGCATTCCTCCTCCTCCAAACACGGTGAGTTGAGTTGATGCCAAAGAGATTTGACCACACCTGACCACAACACTTTCACCCAGTTCTCCTATGAATCATTCAGGCAAACTTCAGATGAGCCTGTACATGTGTGTTCTTGAGCAGGGGGACCTTGCGGGCGCTGCAGGATTTCAGGATTTCAGTCCTTCACGGCGTAGTGTGTTACCAATTGTTTTCTTGGTGACTATGGTCCCAGCTGTCTTGAGATAATTAACAAGATCCTCCCATGTATAGCCGTGGCCAAAAGTTTTGAGAATGACACAAATATTAATTTTTACAAAGTCTGCTGCCTCAATTTTTATGATGGCAATTTGCATATACTCCAGAATGTTATGAAGAGTGATCAGATGAATTGCAATTCATTTCAAAGTCCCTCTTTGCCATGAAAATGAACTTAATCCCAAAAAAACATGTCCACTGCATTTCAGCCCTTCCACAAAAGGACCAGCTGACATCATGTCAGTGATTCTCTCGTTAACACAGGTGAGAGTGTTAACGAGGACAAGGCTGGAGATCACTCTGTCATGCTGATTGAGTTAGAATAACAGACTGGAAGCTTTAAAAGGAGGGTGGTGCTTGAAATTATTGTTCTTCCTCTGTTAACTATGGTTACCTGCAAGGAAACACGTGCAGCCATCATTGCTTTGCACAAAAAGGGATTCACAGGCAAGGATATTGCTGCTAGTAAGATTGCACCTAAATCAACCACTTATCGGATCATCAAGACCTTCAAGGAGAGAGGTTCAACTGTTGTGAAGAAGGCTTCAGGGCGCCCAAGAAAGTCCAGCAAGCGCCAGGACCGTCTCCTAAAGTTGATTCAGCTGTGGGATCGGGGCACCACCAGTGCAGAGCTTGCTCAGGAATGGCAGCAGGCAGGTGTGAGTGCGTCTGCACGCACAGTAAGGCGAAGACTTTTGGAGGATGGCCTGGTGTCAAGAAGGGCAGCAAAGAAGCCACTTCTCTCCAGGAAAAACATCAGGGACAGACTGCTATTCTGCAAAAAGTACAGGGATTGGACTGCTGAGGACTGGGGTAATGTCATTTTCTCTGATGAATCCCCTTTCCGATTGTTTGGGGCATCTGGAAAAAAGCTTGTCCGGAGAAGAAAAGGTGAGCGCTACCATCAGTCCTGTGTCATGCCAACAGTAAAGCATCCTGAGACCACTCATGTGTGGGGTTGCTTCTCAGCCAAGGGGTGAGGGTGGGCTCACTCACAATTTTGCCTAAGAACACAGCCATGAATAAAGAATGGTACAAAAACATCCTCAGAGAGCAACTTCTCCCAACCATCCAAGAACAGTTTGGTGACGAACAATGCCTTTTCCAGCATGATGGGGCACCTTGCCACAAGGCAAAAGTGATAACGAAGTGGCTCGGGGAACAAAACATCGACATTTTGGGTCCATGACCAGGAAACTCCCCAGACCTTAATCCCATTGAGAATTTGTGGTCAATCCTCAAGAGGCGGGTGGACAAACAAAAACCCACAAACTCTGACAAACTCCAAGCATTGATTATGCAAGAATGGGCTGCCATCAGTCAGGATGTGGCCCAGAAGTTGATTGACAGCATGCCAGGGCGAATTGCAGAGGTCTTGAAAAAGAAGGGTCAACACTGCAAATATTGACTCTTTGCATAAACTTCATGTAATTGTCAATAAAAGCCACTGACACTTATGAAATGCTTGTGATTATACTTCAGTAACAGTTAGTAACATCTGACAAAAAGATCTAAAAACACTGAAGCAGTAGACTTTGTGAAAATGAATATTTGTGTCATTCTCAAAACTTTTGGCCACGGCTGTAGTTCTGGACTGATTCCTCACCGTTCTCATGATCATTGAAACTCCACGAGGTGAGATCTTGCATGGAGCCCCAGACCGAGGGAGACTGACAGTTTCTTCCATTTGCGAAGAAGCAACCCCACACATGAGTGGTCTCAGGATGCTTTACTGTTGGCATGACACAGGACTGATGGTAGCGCTCACCTTTTCTTCTCCGGACAAGCTTTTTTCCAGATGCCCCAAACAATCGGAAAGGGGCTTCATCAGAGAAAATGACATTACCCCAGTCCTCAGCAGTCCAATCCCTGTACTTTTTGCAGAATAGCAGTCTGTCCCTGATGTTTTTCCTGGAGAGAAGTGGCTTCTTTGCTGCCCTTCTTGACACCAGGCCATCCTCCAAAAGTCTTCGCCTTACTGTGCGTGCAGACGCACTCACACCTGCCTGCTGCCATTCCTGAGCAAGCTCTGCACTGGTGGTGCCCCGATCTCACAGCTGAATCAACTTTAGGAGACGGTCCTGGCGCTTGCTGGACTTTCTTGGGCGCCCTGAAGCCTTCTTCACAACAGTTGAACCTCTCTCCTTGAAGGTCTTGATGATCCGATAAATGGTTGATTTAGATGCAATCTTACTAGCAGCAATATCCTTGCCTGTGAATCCCTTTTTGTGCAAAGCAATGATGGCTGCACGTGTTTCCTTGCAGGTAACCATAGTTAACAGAGGAAGAACAATAATTTCAAGCACCACCCTCCTTTTAAAGCTTCCAGTCTGTTATTCTAACTCAATGACAGATCATGACGGAGTGATCTCCAGCCTTGTCCTCATTAACACTCTCACCTGTGTTAACGAGAGAATCACTGACATGATGTCAGCTGGTCCTTTTGTGGAAGGGTTGAAATGCAGTGGACATGTTTTTTTGGGATTAAGTTCATTTTCATGGCAAAGAGGGACTTTGAAATTAATTGCAATTCATCTGATCACTCTTCATAACATTCTGGAGTATATGCAAATTGCCATCATAAAAACTGAGGCAGCAGACTTTGTAAAAATTAATATTTGTGTCATTCTCAAAACTTTTGGCCACGGCTGTGTGTGTGTGTATATATATATATATATATATATATATATATATATATATATATATATATATATATATATATCACATGACTAAAACGCTATGATATGACCAGGATTAACCTGTGCTATGCCAGTTTGAGGCTGGATCATATTTGGAAATAATTTACAGAAAAAGAAAATCGTAATCCTTAGCTCCCACAGGAAATAACATAAGTCATTTTGCCACTTTGTAGTGTAAACTTTACTCATACCTTAACAAACTGCAGGTTGGAGAGGGCACGCACATTGAAGTCGGGGACGTACTGGGATGTGGAGGTGCTGTTGAGCTGCAAGTTGCTGCCGCTGGTGGACAGAGAGTCCACTCTCTCTGTGTAGCTCAGGGAAACTGAGCGATTCAGCCCACTAAGGTGTGAAGGAGAACGAAATTCTGAAACAGCCAGAGAAAGCTGTGTGAGCCGAGAGAAAAAAAAGCTTGAGAACTTCCAACACATCTCAAACTGCCACACTGATACACTCTTTCACAAATACGTGTATAACAGTAGGGTGGTGAAAAATATTCTCACATCCATCTCAAACAGAATGTGGGTCACGTATTGCTTACTGTGTGTTTGAATAAGTTAAACAAGAAAACAACAAACATCAACATCAACAAAATGGGAAATGATGATTGTATGTTATCATGACAATATCGAGACAAATCAGGGGCACATGCTTATGAGGATCAGCTCAACTAATCTACATCATCCTCACTGCCAGATGGTTAGAGTGACTACAGATACAAAACATATGCTAAATCATTTACACAATACATCAACAAGGTGATGGCATGTCTATGTCTGCTACGAACATCTACACCGATCAGCCATAACATTAAAACCACCCGCCTAATATTTGTGCTGCCAAAACAACTCTGACCCGTCAAGGCATGGAGAATACAAGACCTCTGAAGGTGTGCTGTGGTATCTGACACCAAGATGTTAGCACCAGATCCTTTAAGTCCTGTAAGTTGCGTGGTGGGGCCGCCATGGATTGGACTTGTTTTTCAACAATGTTTAAGTAAGTGGTATGTTTCAAAGTAACTTCCACATGAATGCCAGGACCCAAGGTTTCCCAGCAGAACACTGCCCAGAGCATCACACTGCCTCTTCTGACATGCCTTCGTCCCATAATCCATCCTAGTGCCTTCTCTTCCACCAGTAAGCGACACACATGCACATGGCCGTCCACATGATGTAAAAGAAGACAATTCATCAGACCAGGCCACCTTCTTTAATGTGCTCCATGGTCCAGTTCTGATGTTCACGTGCCCATTGTAGATGCTTTTGGCGGTGGACGGCATCAGTATGGGCACTTTGTCCGGTCTGCGACTAAGCAGCAAGCTGCAGTGCACTGTGTGTTCTGACACCTTTCTATCATAGCCAGCATTAACCTTTTCAGCAATTTGTGCTACAGTAGCTCTTCTGTGGGATCGGACCAGACAGGCTAGCCTTCAATCCCCACACACATCATGACCATGTTGCTGGTTCACCAGTTGTCCTTCCTTGGACCACTTTTGATAGGTACTAACCATTGCATTGCCCATTTTTTCTGCTTCCAGCACATCAACTCTGAGAAATGACTGTTCACTTGCTGCCTAATATATCCCACCTCTTGAGAGGTGCCATTGTAACAAGATAATGTGTAATGTTATAGCTGATTGGTGTGCATGCTTTGAGTTAATCCGCTGGCTCCCTCTATAGGTCATGTTAGTAACTGTTTTTACCTATATTACTACTGCTGTGCCATTTCTGTGGTCATACACAGAAATCAGCACTGACTGAAGCAACGCAAACAGTTACAGAGCAGACAAAAATGGAGAAAAAGTTTTTGCCACTTTTTTGGCTACTAGTTAAAATTAGGGAATTTATTGAATGTAATTTGGCTGTGAAAAAAAAATGTAATTTGAAAGCTGTGCCTTGCTCTGACATCCATATTGAACCATATTAAGAAACACTTCACTAATTTGACACAAATCATGAGAGGCATGGCAGAATATAGTTCTATGATTGGGTTTGACTAGACACAACCAATTGAAAATGGGGAAATAAAACTCCAGTGTAATTCGGTGTATCAATGCTAAAGCCCTCAAGTCCAGCAAGTCACATTTGAACAACGATACTTAAACAACACAATCCTATGTTTTGTTCCACTGCCCGAATTACATTAGCACATAATTATGAATGGATCAGCAGATGGTGACATGGACTTCATGTCAAAATGGACTTCAATAAAAATTCCACATTTATAAGACTCATTTATACATGTGTGGTGGTCTGGGAAAATAGCTGTCGCAATGGCTGAATTTTCTGCCTATAACAGGCTTTGACATATTTACTGTAAGAAACCAAAAACACATTCCCCCCACCAAATAACGTTTTAATTTAGTTTAAACTTTGCCTATTTAAAAAATTTGCCTTCAGAGATCATGTTACAGTAGGTTCTAACTGCTAGTTTGCTAACTAAGTGTGCATTCCTCACACAGTGAACATTATCGCATTTTTGGACATGTGCCATTGTGAAATGACACAACCGTAATAGATCCAGTGTGTAAATGGTCTAAATACCAGCTGCCAAATTATCCATGATGCATACATGGCACCAGTGATACTGTGAAGACAGCAGCCGAAAAAATCTGCAATTGAACCTTTATAACAATTTTGTCCCGTCTTACCGCCCTTATGGAAGTAGATTAACCAGAATTTAAAATACTATAACTTTACTTCTGTTCATGATGCATGTAAAACAGAAACATTTAAATTCAGGAACACCTGCAGTTTTCAAAGTGATATAGTACATGATGTCAAAATGTCACTATGTGAAGGGGTTTCCCAGCCACACATCACATATATTAAAAAAATAATAATAATAAATAAATAAAACCTCTAAATGGTTTTAACAACCACTTTAACCATCAGATTTGAGAGACTGGTTTCACTGACTGATGTACTTGCTGAACGAGGGCTCATGGGAGAATGGGGAAAAGTGATTTTGTTTGTTTATATATTTAAGCCCTGCCCGACTACCCCACCCCCCGATTCCCATGTTAGTGGCACCTGGCTCACCCCCTCCTCCCCCCGGGTTAGCTCCCAACGTGCAGGGGTTTACCTGGGAAGCGAGAGAACAGAGAAAACCTCTTAAGAGAAAGGCGCGGTGGCCGAGGCAGCACCACGGAGGGGGACAGAGGGGGGGTGACAGCTGAGCAGAGAAGGAGGGAGTCAGGGAGGAGAGATAGAGAGTATCTTTAAACAATGGTCCATCACAAACAAAAATCTCAGCACTGGGTTCTTTATTTCTGTCAATCTTGCATCAGACTGTGGACTGCAAATGAAATGACTGTTTTCCTACAAGCATTTGAACACATCTTTTAAGAAAAATATTGTTGGCTTTTATTGTACATTTTCAAGCCTTCAAGTTTGCTGAGTTCTGTTTACTGCTAAAGCTCCAGAGAGGAAATATAATTGGGTAATATAACAGTTGATTGTCTTGCAATGAGACGATCATCTAACTTATTGTGATAAGGAATTTACTTTTAGTATGAGATAGTGAAGAAGAAAAGACAAATGCTAACCATTATCAAACACATTTGAAGGGGTTAAGATAACATTATGGTCTACCTCCTCAAAAGCAGAACAGATAAAAGTACAGTGATCTAAAAACATCTGGATCATATGCCGTGCACATAAAAACACATGCGGACACACACTCAGACAAACGCTCAGCACACAACACACCTGAGGTGAAATCGGAGTCTGACACAGTTAAAAATGCAGCATGGAAAGACTTGTAGTTTGAGATTCAACCACTAGATGTAAGTAAAGCTCCTGCATTGCTGTACAGTATAAAGACAATGACTTGATTTTGCTCTTTCAGCACACATTGTAGTCTATAAAGTCATAGAGTCTTTTGCTCCACTGGTACAAGATACACAATCACTTCCAGTCACTCTGAAATCCTAGGGTTTAAATAGGATCAGCCATATATCAACTATAAAGCCCTAATCATGAAAAAAAAGAGGTATTCACATAAACGAACACCCATTATGATCATGTACTAAATGCCCTAATGTCATTTGTATTCAGCTGAATGAGAAATATGGAGTGTTACCAGAATAATTTTTCCAACCAAAGTGTGAAATTTAGTAGTGCTATATTTAAAGCTACAGTGTATAGGATTTTATTTTGTTTAACATGAAAATGTAATGATTTTTGAGCCAGAGGAAAAAAATACTTTATAATAGAATATTTCTAAGCAGCTGTGACAATCCTCTTCTTGACAATCCTCTTCTCACCTGAAATAACCAGGCGTTACAGTGTTGTTCTCTACACTACATATTTTTCACTACACTACCAGTGGGCTAGGTGTCTATCAGTCATAGAGATGTGCAGAACCTTGGGGAAAGCCACTGTATTCACCGCGTGTGCTGTGAGATTAAACCAGAGCAACCATGTTCCCTTCAACCAAAGCTTATTACTAGCTTATATTGTAGCTAGTTATCTAAAATTAGGTGACTTAGACCATTTTGTAGGATATGTAGGACAATACACTTATTTTATTCTCATAACCCTTCTTTAATACTGAGCAACTGTGAGGTGGGAATACTTGGGCTGTATTCCAAACTACATACTGCCCTACTAAAGAGCATGTCATTGGTGTCATAACTAGGCATACTAGTTAGTATGCATTATGCAGTTTGGGACACAACCAATGACATTTTTCTGTCAGAGAGGGCAAAGTTCCACAGTCTTACATACTGTAGCTTTGACAAACCAGTTGAACTACTCAAGAAGTATCTGTTGTTTCTTTCACAGTCTAAAAGACAAGCAACATGTAAGACAAGATGTCCATGTTAAAAAGACTCACCCAAGGATGATGTAGTTAATGCCATGACTCCATAATAAGAAAAGGGACCAGTCTCAAACTTCATGTTCTCATTGCCTGCCTCCACCTCCACCCGGCCCTGAACAAGAGAAGAGAGAGAAGAAGAAAAAAAAGACACTGGTACTGTGCATTCTGAGTTAATTTAAAAGCATTTTTGGACTGACGTTGTTTTGCTTAATAAGGGGACTACAGCAGAAAAGCCAGGGCTATGGTCAAAACTGCATATTACTGTATGATAGTAAGTAGTAGGTCAAATACTACATAATCACTGGTAACATACAATTTACTATGGTAGATATTGGATGGAGCCAATGTCCATAATGGAAATCACTACATTATGCTTCAGTACAACAAATCATGAAAGGGCTTAATTAAAATCTCCACCTTAAGAAGCAAGATAAATTCATTTTGTTTTGTAAAGCAAGTTTAAAGACTGTCTATCTTTAGCCATAAATTTTGTACTGAGTACTGAGAGTTAGAGGACAGTACAATCTCCACTAAATGATCATCTAATTTCAGTAATATTTTAGACTATTAAATACAGTATAATTTTGTAGTTTATGGAAATAAAACTATATAAGGTCTACAGTCAATAACCAATATTAGCAGCTTGCCAGTCAAAAGTTTGGACACACCTGCTCATGGTTTTTATTTCCAATATTTACTATTTTAGAACAATAACGAAGACGTTAACATGCAAGGAACAACACGCTGGAAACAGAGCAGTTCTACAAAAATAACCCACAGCAGGTGTCATGTGATACCTTACAACACCGAAGGGTATTATGTAAAGAACAACACACTAACAGTCTGTACTGTTACAAAAATAATGCACGCTGGGGGAAGTTATGCGGCATGACATGTAGCAGAGTGCCGCTACTGCAACAAAAGGCATTATTGTCGCATAACAGCATGGTCTGGAGTGTGTTGTTCTGCTTAAACCACACAGATTTGCCAATGATTACAATGCTTAATTTATTAATGAATGATACATCACACATTTTAACAGTTTATAGTTAGATTTAATGTTGTGGAATGTCCGAGAGACAAGTTAGCTCCTGTTCTTGCATACATCATAGCTGCAATAATCTCTCTCTCTCTCTCTCTCTCTCTCTCAAAAAAAAAAAAAAACATAACCTGTCATTTTAGTGAAGTTTGGTTTTAGTCTGCCCTGTGGTTATTATAGAAACAATAACATATTAAAACGAGTGGATTAATATTAACATTGTTCATGCTACAGTCAGAACTACTGTCAGAGCAGTGCCGTTGTACAACAATAATCCTCATGACCAATCAAATTCAAGAATTCAACCACGCTGTGGTATAATATGAAATCACACACAATGAAGTATGCAGTGATTAAATTGTAAATTCTTAACAGTATTCCTGGTGAAGGACTTCTTGGCTGCTTATCATATGTTCTACATGAAAACTACTTGTCATTTTAAGTAAAAGCTACTTATTAAAAATACATTTTGATTCAGAGGCAATGTATACATTGGTATTAGTTTCACTATTTACATGTGCCTTAAGTACTATTCAGATGGGCCTAGTTTTCTAAACGTAGTTTGAGTTACAATTCTTATCACCCGAAGTCTGTGATTTCATGTACCGATCCGGACAGGACTAACATCTCTGTGTTTATTACAGAGTAGGGAGTGTCTGTTTTGTACATCTGGGCGACGTGATTACTTATATAATTAAAACATTATATAATTGAGTGCAGAAATGAAGGTGAGTAATCACCTGACACTGATATTAGAGTGGCCAGTCTTAACAATTGTGATTTGGCTCTTCTTGTTGATTTTATTTTTTTTTTAAATTTCTTCGCCGGGTAGCAAAAACATGTACATCCATACTGAATTGCACACAGCAAGCAGAAAACGCATGTAAGAGAAAAGCGTTGTGGAAAAAATATCATCGGGCAATCACAGACTATAAAAATCAAAAGAAAAAAATGTACAATAACCATAAGTGTGCACACCCTTTTATAATTGGGAATGTGGCAGTGTTTAGAATCAACCAATCATATTCAAACTCGTTAAATGCTAATTAGTATACACCTGCTATCAATTAAAGTGACCGATTACCCCTAAATAAAGTAAAGCTGTTCCTATAGGATTTTCTCTGACATGTTCTTGGTAACATCCAACTGGAAAAGCCATGGGCCGCAAAGAGCTTACAAAGCAGGTACAGGATCTCATTTTTGAAAAAATATCAATCAGGAGAGGGTTACAAACAAAAAATCCAAGGCATTGGATATACCATAGAACACTGTGAATACAATAATCAACAAGTGGAGAAAATATGGCACGACAGTGACTACTAAGAACAGGACGTCCCTCTAAAATTGATGAGAAGACCAGGAGAAAACTGGTCAGGGAATCTGCCAAGATGCCTACAGCAACATTAAAAGAATTGCAGCAATTTCTGGCAAGTACTGGTTGCTCCCTACATGTGACAACAATCTCCTGAATTCTTCATATGTCTAGGCGATGGGGTAGGGTGGCAAGACGGAAGCCTTTTTTAATCTCCCAAAACCATGTGGAATAATATCTAATGATCTGATGAGACCACAGTTGAACTTTTTGGCAATAATACCAAAAGATGTTGGTATTATTGATATATAGATGGAAAAAAAAAAAAAGACACCACACATCACCAAAAGAACACCATCCCCACGGGGAAGCATGGAGGTGGCAGCATCATGCTTTGGTGCTGCTTTTCTTCAGCTGGAACTGGGGCTGTAATCAGGGTGGAGGGAATAATAAATAGCTCCAAATACCAGTCAATGGTGGCACAAAACCTTAAGTCTTCTGCTAAAACACTTAAGATGAAGAGGAATTTCACCTTTCAGCATGGCAATGACTCAAAGAAAACCTCCAAATTAACAAAGGAATGGCTTCACCGAAACAAGATCATTTTTTTGGAACAGCCTAGCCAGAGCTCCCCTGTTTTAAGGGTCCAAAAGTAATTGGACAAACTAAAATAATAAATTGTCATTTTTAATATTTGGTTGCAAATCTTTTGCAGTCAGTGGTGATGTCTGAAACCCAAAGACATCACCAGATGCTGTTTTTTCCCCCCCTGGTGATGCTCTGCCAGGCCTCCACTGCAGCTGTCTTCAGTTCCTGCTTGTTGTTAGGGCGTTTTGCTTTCAGCATGTGAAATGCAGCTCAGTTGGATTCAGGTCAGTTGATTGTATTGTCTACTGCAGAATATTCCACATTTTTGCCTAAAAAAAGTATTGGTGTGCTTTCAAATTATGCTTTGGGTCATTATCCAAATGATGTGTGAAGCAATGTCCAATTAATTGAAACATTTGGCTGAATCTGAGCAGATGATATAGCCCTATAAACTTCAGAATTCATCCTGCTGCTTTTTTCAGCAGTCATATCAATAAATACAAGGATTACAATTACAATTACATTGGCAGCCATACATGCCTATGCCATAAGATGAGGTGGTATGCTTCGGCTCATGAGCAGTTCCTTCCCTTCTCCATACTCTTCTTTTCCCATCATTCAGGAAGAATTTGATCTCAGTGTCTCATCTGTCCATAGGACAGATCTGTTGTTCCAGAACTGTATGGCTTTTTATTTTTTAAAATGTTTTGGGCAAACTAATCTGGTTCTCCTATTTTTGAGGCTTACCAATGGTTTTCATCTTGTGGTAAACTCTCTGGATTTACTCTGGTGAAGTCTTCTCTTGATTGTTGACTTTGTCACAGATAAGCCTACCTCCTGGAGGGTGTTGTTGATCTTACCAACTGTTGGGAAGGGGTTTTTCTTCACCAGGGAAATCACCTGTCATCTACCACAGTTGTTTCCCATGGTCTTACAGGCCTTTTGATATTCCTGAGCTCACCAGTGCATTTTTTCTTTTTAGGAACGTACCAGTTAGTTGATTTGGCCACACCTAATGTTTTTGATACATCTCTGATGGGTTTGTTTTGATTTTCCAGCCTAATGATGGCTTGCTTCACTGGCAGTGACAGCACTTTGGACTTCATATTGAGAGTTAACAGCAACATATTCCAAATGCAAATGCCATACTTAAAATCAACTCTAGACCTTTTATCTGCTTGTAAGTTAAATGGACCTGCCTGTGTAGTCAAACTTGTGTGTCCAAATGTTTGACTGGTAAAAACTCAGATACTAACTCAGCCAATTAACTGCTTTTTGTCCACGTTAGTTTATATCATTTGAAAACATACTAAATGGTGTAAATTCCTACACAAATTAAAGATTATACTTCAATATGATTAACATCATTCAGTCAAATATCAAATACAGGGAGCTCAGTACCCAAATCAGATTCAATAATATAAAAACAAAATACTATATGCAAATAAATCTAAATATTTAAAAATAAAAAATACATAAACATAATAAAATGGTTTGTGTTTAGAACCTCAAACCAAGGTACATCCATGTTTATGAAAGAGACTTCATACTACTCACTAAAGGAAACCATACTGCCAAAAAAATCATTTTTAATATTATTGTACATGTCCATGGCAGAGTGGTATTTTTAACACTTCACCACCCTTTTCAAGCCAATTAATAAATCCAGGCACGCTTTGCTCACAAATCTCACTCTCACCATTTCTTCAAGTTGGCTCAAAACCTGTCATACTAGAGAGGAATAACAAACAGTGGGCAACACTGGCACTTCCTGTGTTTGTGAAGTAACTCATAGATCTAGTGGCTAAACGGAAATGTTTTACAATACTGACTCCAACAGTCATCTGCAAATTGTTCTCTGCATCACACCAGAGTGTCTATATGAACTCTTAAAGCTCCTATAGCTTCATCAATCTGGGTTTGCGTACTTTCAAACAGGCGATATAATACAAACCTTAGGAGAGGTGTGGGAGCAGTAATCCTAGGATTAAGAAACCAGATCGCAGCATGAATAGTGTATATGCAGTCAACAGACCACACACACAGGCTTCAGTGTCTCAGTCCTCATATTTTTCGCATCTCCTTGCCCCAGTTACAAGTTTCCCCTCAGAAAACCAGAAACCAGATATGGGTATCTGTTTGCATGACACACGACTGGAATATTCTCACCTCTACTTTCCAAGTTCAGGTGCACACATTAGTAAAAGCTCAATTACACACTCTGTTTTTGAAAGCACTGCAAACAAATCAGAACCTGGAGTTTTCAAATGGTATAAACTACAGAATGGTGTTAATATGCTTAGGGCTTTAGAAGACAGAATCCAAACTTACAACACAATTTGGTCACACAGATAACACAATTTTTGGCCTCCTCAATTAATTAAATATAATCAGTTGTGATCCTGTTTAGCTAAAGTTAGCTAATGATCTAATGTTAGATATGATAGATTTAACTGACTCAGGTACATTTTTAATGTGATTTATCACAAGCTCATAAATAGGTACTAATTGTCTGATTGGTTATTGTAGAACCCCGGTGTGTGAAGCTGTAGAGGAAGCCTCGAGAAACGGGCAGAATCTTAACTGAACTCTTGGCTCATGTTTATTCAGGCTCCGCTTTTCAGCACACTTTCAAAACTTAACAGAAAACAAGAAAACTTGCGGCTTTCACTCAGTCATGTACAAATTCACGCTTCTTGGTGTGTGTGTATGTGTGTATGTCTTGCAAGCTCTGCCAAGCGGTATCGCATGCTGTCTTTCTCGCTCGCGGGTTATGGGAGTCGCTGAAGGCACAAAAAGAAACACACAAGTAAACTTGGGCTAATAAGGCACGTGAGAATCACAGGCATTACCTTCCGGTTTGACCTGCCTCCTCTCTGTCCACAGCTGATGCTCGACCACGCCCCTGCTGCAACATACCCCCACTACCTGACTAAGGCCGGGGAGCCAATGAGTGATCTGTGCGTTGGCATCCTTCATGTGGTGGAGCCACTGTAGAGGGGCATGATCGGAACACAGGGTAAAAGGGCGTCCCAGCAAGTAGTATTGGAGGGCTGGCGACGTCTGAAAAATTATGTACAAAACTTCGATAGTAGCCAGCCAGCTCCAGGAACTGCCTCACCCCCTTTTTGGTCTCTGGCAGGCCACAATCGCTGCTGTTTTATCAATTTGGGGATGCACCTGCCCATGGCCCAAGTGAAAGCCCAGATACCATATACCTGGCCAGTTGCACACTTCCTTGGGTTTGCTGCGAGTCCTGCTCATGTCAAGGATCTTAGAACAGCCCTCAGATGTTGCAAATGCAGCAACGGCATATGCATTGTGTGGGCAGAGGATTCCGTCCACGAGTCCTTGAAAGGTCGCTGGGACTCCAAACAACCCAAACAGAAATGTGATAAACTGATGTAACCCACACGGAAAAGGCAGTTTTTTCGTGAGATATTGGAGTCAAGGGAATCTGCCAGTACCCCTTGGTTAAATCCAGTGTCAAATGAAAGCAAGCTGCGCCTAACCGATCGAGCAGTTCATCAATGCTTGACATAGGATTACACCCATTTTGAGCATTGCTCTGAGTTCATCTCAAGCCACATTTTTTTTGTTCAGGCAACCAGTATGGGCAGCTGCACACCACCAACCCTGGAGGAGTCTCAATGTGGTGTTCAATGAGGTCTGTGAGACCAGGTAGAGGCAAAAACACATTGGAAAATTCCTCCTGCAACCTGGCAACCTGTGCTCTTTGGGACAGTGAGAGGTGGTCTCCACAGGGGACTGGGGTGAATTGGGCTGCACTTTTTAGATTTACCTCCAGTCCCAACGGTGGTTCAGAGCCACAGGAAAGCCTCTATCGATGGTATCAGGAGATTGAGGTGGTATATTTGAAGTGCATCGCCTTTATCTGTTCACTTGACCTCATAGTTGACATCTCAGACATGGCAGCGGCGGAGTCTACCTCAAATCCTGGGTTTCGGCACCACTGCAGAACCCCACTGTGTCAGGATGTGTAGGAAGACTCGAGAGACAGGCAGAATCTGAGCTCCGGGCTCATGTTCTTTCAAACCACATTTTTCAGCGCACTTTCAAAACTCAACAGAGGGGTCAGGTTCAAGTTCATGCTTCTTGGTGTGTGTACGTGAGTGTGTGTATGACTTGAAAGTTCTGCAGAGCAGCCTCGCACGCTATCTCTCTCTCGCTCGTGGGTTATGGGAGTTTCTGAAGGCATAAAAAGACACAAATAAGTAAACTTAGGCTAATAAAACACAGGTGGGAATCATCATGCTTTACCCGTCAGTTCGACCTGCCTCCTCTCCGTCCATAGCTAATGCTCAACCACGCCCCTGCAAACCACAGTTACTTACTGTGGTGCATTGATTTTCTGAGCACATTAAGAATTAAACATTCAACGTGACTAAATACCAGTCTTATTTTGATTAAAAAATTTACATACAGTATCTCATAAAAGTGAGTATCCCCCTCACATTTTTGTAAATATTTTATTATATCTTTTCATGGGACAACACTGACGAAATGACACTTTGCTACAATGTAAAGTGGTGAGTGTACAGCTTGTATAACAGTGTAAATTTGCTGTCCCCTCAAAATAACTCAACACACAGCCATTAATGTCTAAACCGCTGGCAACAAAAGTGAGTACACCCCTAAGTGAAAATGTCCAAATTGGGCCCAAAGTGTCAATATTTTGTGTGGCCACCATTATTTTCCAGCACTGCCTTAACCCTGTTGGGCATGGAGTTCACCAGAGCTTCACAGATGACAAGGGGGTACATGTTTTTTCTGTCTTGTTTTAGTTTTTTTTTTTCCTTGAGATGATAAAAACAAGACAGAAAATGTTGGCTTCCATATGTTCTGAGTCTGAACTGTTTGTGAATAAGTGTTTCCACTTAAGGTTTATCACCGCTTCATTTCCATAGTGGAAAAATATAGATGGACTTCTGTTAAAATGCTGCCCATGTATTTAGCTTGTATTCAAGAAATATCAATGTTTGTGTTTGCATCGTGTGAGGTTTTTTTCCATTTGTGCAGGAGCAACTTCAAAGTGGGTGCGCGTGCATGCGTTTATTTGCAAAGCGCGACCACTGGTCTGGAGAGGGACACCTGAGGGGACTGACTGGCAAAGTTCTGTAGAAGGTAAGAACTGCAATAAAAATCTGATAGTATATTCTGAAAATAGCTGTCACATAACATTAATACAAGAAATAGTGTTTTAAGATAACCCCACACGTTCTTAAATCATGTCCGTTAACAAATTCAGCTTATATTTGGTTTAGCCGAGTGTCCTCGTCTGACTTGCTAGCTTGCTATGTAATACTTTATTGTGAATGCGGGAATATTCTTGAGATAAATATTACGGAGTCTTAGTTTACTCAAATAATCAAAGTGAATCTAATCTTCTGGTGAGATGTCACACGTTCTTTGATACTGAATGAAGACCACTGGTCGTCATATGACGTTTTTTAAAATTGGCTTTTGTTCTACCAAACCAGCAAGCGATTTATGTGTTTTATTATATGTAGGTAATGATATGGGTAAACAGCACATTTATCATTGCAGCGCATTTTCACATAATCTCTGTCAGCAATGAGCACGTGTAACGAGATTCCAATGAGTAAAGTTGGCGGTTTAACTTGAGTACAGTTAAAGTTGACCCTGTCCATAGCTAGATTACTTGCTTTACTGTCAATCCCAGAGGTGTAACCCGGCCTGGGCATTTGGGGCTGTAGCCCCGAAGATATTTTCTTTAGCCACGAATAATTCTCCACTTGGAGCGGTTTGTCACTACGTAACTGCACATCAGTAAAAGAAGACGGTCTGTAATTTTGTATCTTCAGTGAATGGAGGCGAGACCAGACAGGGTTTACAAGAAAATACGTGGAAATACTTGTTTCTTATTGGCCGACAGTCTCAATTCTGCCAATGACGTCTTAGTTGTGCATCCCTTAGCTAGCGACACCAAATTAGCCGTGTCATTTGTTAGATAGCTAAAAAGTTTTATATTTTATTGGCCTGGAAGTCCTGCAAACAGTGATACACCTGAGGTCAGCTTTCTAATAAATCTAACTTTTTGTCCAATTTTCACATTTTAAAGCAATTAGCCCTCACATGCAAGGAAAAGTCTATTTTGAAGTTTTTAAAAAGTTTTTTGAATTTTTTTTTTTAAAGTGTTTTAAAATGTTTTTAAAAGTTTTTTGATGGACAAGAATCTGGGCTCAGCCAGCTAACATCCCTGGTCAATACTGACACAAGTTAATGTAACAGCGATACAAATTATTACTAATAGCTACATTTATTTATTGTTGTTGTTATTTATGACTAATTGGTGCTCTTTCTTTCTTTTCAGTGACAGTTGTTGTACAATGTGGCACTGCAAGGCCTGTTCAGTTTTTGTGTCAAGTAGGTTGAAACTATTGCAGCATTATAGGGTGAAACAGAGACATTTTGGACATAACAGTTGTTTTCCATGCATATATTTTAGCTGCCCTTGCATATTCAGAACGTGGAATGCTCTTCTGATTCATTTGAACAGATTTCATGTGAATCAAATTAGTCAGAGACTGTCTAAAAAAGTGCATATTTAGCTGCCACATATGTGATTGTGGATGTCTTAACTCTGAGAGAGATTACTGGGCTCACATTAATGCACATCTGAAGAAAAATGAAGTGATAACTTTTTTTTGTTGTTGTTGTTTTTAGATTGTAACTTTCAAACAAATATCTGTGGAACATTTACATCTCATAAAAACTGAAAACAACTTTTTTTTTCACTGAAAGATTTTAAACCTGGGATAGTAACAACTACCACAGTAGTTTCTCTGGAATCGGAAAATGCTACAGATGATGATGAGTTGGAGGCATGTCATGATAGAGAATCTGTTTCTGATGTCTATTCCACAAAGGACCTTCCAAATGTATTCAAAAACAATTTTGTAGCTGCTCTGTTAAAGCTTGAGCATTTGCACCATGTACCAAGTACAGCGACTGATGAATTTGTACATGCGCTTTACAACCTAAATAGCACTTTTTCTCTTCCTCTTAATACTGATGTTTTATGGAATGTTTTTCCAGAAGCATAGTCTTCAGGTTGACAGATAAGCCAGTTAAATCAGAGCTAGTGCTGCAACTCAGTTTCAAGGTGTTGGCAATCTTCTTATAGCCTAGGCCATCTTTATGTAGAGCAACAATTCTTTTTTCAGATCCTCAGAGAGTTCTTTGCCATGAGGTGCCATGTTGAACTTCCAGTGACCAGTATGAGAGAGTGTGAGAGCGATAACACCAAACTTAACACACCTGCTCCCCATTCACACCTGAGACCTTGTAACACTAACGAGTCACATGACACTGAGGAGGGAAAATGGCTAATTGGGCCCAATTTGGACATTTTCACTTAGGGGTGTACTCACTTTTGTTGCCAGCGGTTTAGACATTAATGGCTGTGTGTTGAGTTATTTTGAGGGGACAGCAAATTTACACTGTTATACAAGCTGTACACTCACTACTTTACATTGTAGCAAAGTGTCATTTCGTCAGTGTTGTCCCATGAAAAGTTATAATAAAATATTTACAAAAATGTGAGGGGTGTACTCACTTTTGTGAGATACTGTATACACACACACACATATATACATACATATACACGTTGCCAACATGCAAAGATGAGAAATTGCATCATAAATGCTTTTTAAGACATTAGTGATGTGTTGTCTTAGTCAGGCTAACGATACCTAGTTAGACACTAAATAAACACACTGACTAATCTTCTATAATTTTTTGGTCGTTGTTGGGGTAACACTGGGTGCTAGTAAACCACTTTTTTTTTTTTTAGGACTACACCACTGGTACAGATGTATACAGACCCAAAACATACTGTAAAGGCAACCCAACAGCTTCTTAAAGCAAAGAAATGGAATGTTCTTAAATGGCAGCATCAGTCACCTCAACTCAGTCGGACCTCAACTCAATTGAGCATGCATTTCACTTGCTGAAGACAAAACTAAGGCAGCAACTGAAGACCGCTGCAGCAAAGGCCTGGCAAAGCATCTCAAGAGAGGAAACTCAGCATTTGTTGATGTCCATGGGCTCCAGACTTCAGGCAGTCATTGACTACAAAGGATTTGCATCCAAGTATTAAGAATAATCCTTATATTTATGATTGTAAGTTTTTATATGTTTAGTTATATGTTAGTATGTATAGTTAGTATTTATAATTATGTTTGTTTGTCCTGTTACTTTTGAGCCTGTGAAAATTGAGGGAGCATATCAAAATACAGTAATGAATAAATATAATGAAAAAATCTAAAACAAAAATGAAAATTAAAGTATGAAATTTCAAGTCATAGTCCAAATGTAATCATTCAAATTTCTTTAGCTCTAAACTATATATTTTTAAAAAATAATATCTATGGTCATATTTCCTTTTAAGAAGACTTCAGACAGAAATCATCAGGAAGGTCCATATTACAATTCAATGTGATATTTCAAATATTTGCATCAAGACTAGGAAAAGCCTAGACGGTACCTTAATTTTTCATTTGCTCATGTTCTTTCACAAACATGGCCATTCTTTTGAATTTGCCTTGTGTTAGAATTAGATTTTTTTTTCTTAGTGCTGTTTTGATGCATGACAGTTATGTGTTTAACAGTTATGTGACTAGTGTTACCTCATAGTTGATAAATACAATTCATTCACCATCTGAGAAGAATCAACATCTAACCTTGAATCACCCAGCATGTCTACTTCACCTATTGCTATCAGTCCAATTGGCAGTTAGACCAGATGAAAGCCTAACAGACTGTTCTCTGTCTCTCCAACGGTCGGCCACAAATGAACATATCTTCCATTAAGCAATGTGTTGCTGATCTTTACTGCAAAGTTCCTGGGGAGTCCCTGTCCAGCCACAACAAAGGTCCAGGATATGAAATACAGAACATGACATCCTGATCTATGCCTTCGATCACACTGGGCCTCTGTGGCCTCAGAAGCACAGTACAGACACCAAATTTTCATTCTTTGTTTAAGTGCTGCTGCACTGAATTGGTGTCCCTAATGGGAATTTGGGAGTAGAAATAATTCTTCACAGTGTATCATTGGTAATGGAGTATATAGGAATAAAGCATGAAGAAGTGTGTTATCTAAAATATGCAGTATACAAGGGGTTGTGTCTGTCTCTTCTTAGCTGATTGTACCATTACTAAAATAGGAACAGTGAAAGCATTGATTTATTGTGTGTGTGTGTGTGTGAGAGAGAGAGATATGTGTCGAGGGGGAGGGGGGGGGTCAGTTGGGGTTGTAGGAGTAGGGGGGTGCAGGAAGTCGTGCAAGTGGTGCTGAGATACACAAGCTCACAAGCAGGACTTTCTGTCTCCGTTACGTAAGAGGGATTAATTAGTGAAGGGCAGGCCTTGTGAATACAATCTACAAAAAGGTCATAAACACTGCACCATCCCTCTCTGCGAAACACTACACCAAGAGAAGGACACGCATGAGCCATCACTAATGGTAACAAGCATAGGACATACAAAGTGTACTGACTTTGTGACAGACTGCTAGTATCACAAGGGTTTATGTAAACATGTAGGCTAGTGTTGGTCCATTGTTCAACAATTTACATAAGGTTCTAGATATGATGATATCTTAAAAAAAAAAAAAAAAAAAAAAAAAACACATGCCAATGACGTGACCTTCGATAGTATTATATGATTATGATAGTAATGTGATTTTATCAACATGACGGCAACCGGTTAGTATTCAGTACTAAGGAAATCTAAAAAGTGATCTAATTACAGTTATGCTTTACAAATACCATTAAATGTAATACACTATATAGTTAAAGGTTTGTGGACAACTGACCATCACATCCATACACTGATCAGCCATAACATTAAAACCACTGACAGGTGACCTGAATAACATTGATTATCTCATTACAATGGCACCTGCCAAAGGGGTGGTCTGATGAACCACGTTTTCTTTTACATCATGTGGGTGGCCGTGTGCGTGTGCGTTGCTTACCTGGGGAAGAGATGGCACCAGGATGCACTATGGGAAGAAGGCAAGCCAGTGGAGGAAGTGTGATGCTATGGGCAATGGTCTGCTGGGTAACCTTGGGTTCTGGCATTCATGTGGATGTTACTTTGACACATACCAACTACCTAAACATTGTTGAAGACCAAGTAAACCCCTTCATGGCAATGGTATTCCCTAATTGTTCAATAATGGTTTGAGGAACATGACAAAGAGTTCAAAGTGTTGCCTTGGCCTCCAAATTCCACATATCTCAATCTGATCAAGCATCTGTGGGATGTGTTGGACAAACAAGTCCGATCCATGGAGGCCCCACCTCGCAACTAACAAGGCTGCTAACTTCTTGGTGCCAGATACCACAGCACACCTACGGTGGTCTTGTGGAGTCCATGACTCAACAGGTCAGAGCTGTTTTGGCAGCACAAGGGGGACCTCCACAATAGTAGGTGGTTTTTAATGTTATGGCTGATTGGTGTATGTGCTTTTTGAACATCTCATTCCAGAGTTAGTCACCCCTTGCTGTTATAATAACCTCCACTCTTCTGGGAAGACTTTCCATTACATTTTGGAACGTGGCTGTGGGGATTTGCCCATTCAGCCTCAGGAGCATTAGCAAGATCAAGCAGTGGTGTCAGATGAGGAGGCCTGAGGCACAATGAGCATTCGAGTTCATCAAGGTGTTCAGTGGGGTTGAGGTTGCAGGATACTCGAGTTCTTCCACTCCAAACTTGGTAAACCATGTGTTCATGGACCTGTGCTCAGGGGCATTGTCATGCTGCAACAGGTTTGGGCCCCTTAGTTCCAGTGAAGGGAATTGTAAAGCTATAGCATACAAAGACATCCTATACAACTGTGTGCTTCCAACTTTGTGGCAACAGTTTGGAGACTCACATATAGGTGTAATAGTCAGGTGTCCACAAACTTTTGGCCATATAATGCATTATCTGTATCTTTACACGTGTAGATAAGGATGTCAACGTCACTGTAATACTCAAACATTACTTTATGATATAGTGAGCATCTTAAAAGTTGTCTAATTTTGAAAGTACACACTAGGTGTATTCCAAAGAAAGCAGCACGTCTAGATACTTGAGGGCTAACAGCATGTTCCTTAATCCGTTTAAAAAAAAAAAAAAAAAAAAAAAAAAAAAAACATTCTGGTGGTTTCCCCTGACCAGTTCATATCAGGTTTTGTAACCATTTCCAGACAGATGAGCATCAAGAACTCTTTTTCTGAGGTCCTCAGAAATCTCCCTTGTTCGTGCCATGATACACTTCCACAAACGTGTTGTGAAGATCAGACTCTGATAGATCCCTGTTCTTTAAATAAAACAGGGAGCTCACTCACACCTGATTGTCATCCCATTGATTAAAAACACCTGACTCTAATTTCACCTTCATATATGTTTGCCGCTCACGGATATGTAATATTGGATAATTTTCCTTAATAAATAAGGTCATATTTATGCAGATATATAGAAAATTCTAAAGGGTTCACAAACTTTCAAGCACCCCTGTATATATTTGAATATTACATACAATGCACATTTTATTATATCTTTTTATTTAAAAAAAGAGTCATTATTAATTATAGGTCTAGTTCAGGTTTTTATCAACATTGAATAATATTGAATACACATTGTGTACTGCATGGTAACATAGGTTGTTACCAGCAAATTTCACTTTTAATGCCTTCCAAGGACAACAGCAGTCCTTCTCACTAGTTGAAAGGTTTGGTACCCAAGATTACCCTCCATTATCTAAGAAATAAAACACAAACCAATACAAAGAAAAAACACAGCCTTCTTAAGCTGATAAACACTTCTTACAGCCGGCGCTACCCCAAAACACTATGAGCTTGGATTAAAAAACAAACCAACAAAAAATAAACAGGCAGCACTTCGCAGAGTACTTTGTTTATTTCTGATGCTGTGTACAGCCATGCAGAATTGACATCACTCGATAAACGGTGAAGGAACTCGGATTTGAGAAGAATAACCCAAGTTGACTTATTAGCTGCGGTGACATTTCATGTCATGAAAGACATGGTCCCCATTTACTCTGTCGAGAAAGAAGGGCTCACTAAGTAAAAATAGTAACATGGGAGCCACTTATAGCAAATAAATGTTTTTATTTATTTATTTTCAATAATCTTTAATTAAAAAAAAAACAAAAAAAACATTGTTTGCACTATTTGCTATAGATGGTGCTATTGCTAGTTTTCTAAAGTCCATTCTAATAAATAAATAAATAATGTTTGAATTGCATAAATTTTCAACTGCATTATGTAAGAACAAAAAATAGAAATCATAATTGAGAATCGTTCATAAAGTTGAAAAAAAATCTAGATTATTATTATTTTATTTTTTTGCATTATCCCCCAGCCCTATTTACTATGATGTTAAAGTGCATAGTTCCTATCCAAAATGTGTAAATGTGTAAAAGTTGGCAGGTTGCACACTGGTTACCCATCCCATACCATATTCAGTACTTCCCAGATGGCTGTGTCTCGGGTTACCCATTTACACCTATACATACCTGTCCATTTGTTACTGCCCTTTAGACTTTAATCCATGGATGGCAGTTCTTTCAGTGGTGTAGCACCCAAGCTTTGGAATTCCCTTCCACAGAGCCTCCAGGAAGCTTCACCTCTCTCTTCCTTCAAATTAAACTTAAAACTAATCTCGTCTTCTCAGTTTTATCGGTCTCTATCAGCAGTTCCTCTCCTTCAATACACTATCTGTTTCCTGACATTTTAGTTTACCTCCATCTGACTGCTCTTATCTCCATTATGTCTTGTTGTACAAGATGCTTGTATGTGATACTTATTATTGTCTTTGTTTCTTGCTTACTGTTAGACTCTGTAAAGCAACTATGAGTTTGAGAAAGGCTCTATATAAATTAAACATAATAATAATAATAATAATAGATTATTATTATTAGCCAATGGAGCTCAGATAGTATTCTCAACATGGCAGTAATACTGACAAAACAGTGGCATTTTCGTGTTTCAGACACGGCAGCTTTGTTTTTTTTAAACTGTGCACTCTTACTGCCTACTTTATTAGAAACATCAAGTTTGCAAAGTTAGAGGCTAAAGCTCATTTTTCCCTATGCACACTCTGTGTTCATCATCTTCTAGCCCAACATCAATGGTAAGTGACAACAGAACTGCTGTGGGCTGGAAGGTTTTGGTTTAGTGGACTGCTCAGCCCAGCAGTCCTCTTTACAGAGTTGTTCACAAACCTCAGTGACACTGGTGTGCCTGATACACTCATACCACACCACACACGTGATAAATGCTACAGCCATTTTACTTCTGTGCTGAGAATGATTCATCAACCAAATAACAACTGTTTAGCTGTGGTGCTGTTGGTTTTATTCCACCCAGGGCTGACAAATGGTGCATAGCAACAGATGGACTATAGTCAGTAACTGTATGCCTACAAAGTAAACTATATAGCAGGTTTCCCTGATAAAATGGGCAATTATGTGCTAATAAGAAGCAAGTGTCTCGATTTGCAGGTTACGAATTAAAGCTTACCTGCAAGATGAGAATGAAATAGTCGACAGGCTTGCCACGTTGATATAAGTAGTGATGCTGCGAGCGCTTGTCATTTTCATTGAACCGTAGATCCTGGATGACGTCGGGATGCTTCAGGATTCGCAGCAAAATCTTGTCTGAGATCTGTAGTGGACTAAAGAGGCTCACCTCTGAGAAAAAAATATGTATACCATGAATATTATCTAGATATAAAACAGTGCTTGTACACAAATTATTTGGAGGAAGTCAAATTCAACAGAGAAGCTGCAATGAGCTCACCAGTAGCCATGAACCGATGAGCAGCTAAGAGCAGCTGGGGAGAGATCTTCACCTTAGATTCGCTTTCATATTTGAAGGCTGAAAAATCCCTCTTGTTTTTATTTGGGTCCACCTTCTTTCTGTTTCGGTTGTCAGCTAAGAGAGAATGAAATCAAGCATGAAACTAATCCAGAGGATACTATTCCCAATAATAAAGCAAAAAGGTGGTTATATTCATGGAAACTCACTGTAGAGATCAGACTCATCCAGAATCTCTGACTTGATGATCTCTTCAATAACGTCTTCTAGCGTTACCAGACCAAGCACCTCATAGAAGGGGTCTCCTTCTCCCTCATTATTCACCCTCTGCACTATGGCCAGGTGAGATTTGCCTGATAAAGTGGGGATGGAACCATTTTAGGATCAAGATACAAAAAGAGTAAAGTACTTTGTATTCTATGTGTGTGGCCTGGGAAAACACTTCACACTTCAAATTTTGATATCCTGGTTTTCCTGAAATAAAATATGTTTCTCATGCATATATCAGAGTTTCCGTTAGCTGGTAAATACTGTTAAAAATACAAAAAGTCTCTGTCTGCGCAAATATTTTTCACATGTTTCTCCTGTAACGTGTACTCTGATCTGCTCACATTATTCAAATCATTCAACCACACACATGCACGTGCATACGTCTTTGTGCTGGTTGTCTGTCTGTCTGTCTGTCTCTGTCTCTCTCTCTTGTTCGTTACGGGAGGCACTGAAAGCACAAACACACACAAGTAAACTCAGGCTAATCCAACACAAGTCAGAATCATGCGTTACCTGCCGATTCAACCCGCCTCCTCTCCATCCACAGCTGACGCTCGACCACGCACCCGCCCCCACAATCACATACACTTTGCATAATTCAAAACATTACAGTGCAAAATAAAGATGACCGGATTTTTTCCAGTTTGTCCGGTAAACTTTATCATTCCCAGACACATTGGCTGGCACCAAAATTTCTTAGTGGAAAACGCTGGCATGTATCTCAACCAGAAGTACAATTACACCAACCCCCATAAGTGAACAAGTTGAACTCAATCAACAGAGATGCCTCTGCCACCAACAAGTCTAGTCCTTCTTGTTACTAATTTGTATGCCAGAAATACCCTTAAAATGCCTCAGTGAACAGTGGTGAAGTTCAACAAAACAGTCTTCATGCAAAAACTGTAATGAATTTTCCTGGTTACACAACTGCTATTTGACCATGTAGCATTAGCACATTTATAGAAGGGATTTATTTATTTACAATCGCACTATCCGGTGTCACCCAGATGAGGATGGGCTCCCTTTTGAGTCTGGTTCCTCTCAAAGTTTCTTCCTCATATTGTCTCAGGGAGTTTTTCCTTGCCACCGTCACCTCTGGCTGCTCATTAGGGATAAATTCATACATTTAAAATCTATATCCTGAGTTTATATATTTCTGTAAAGCTACTTTGGGACAATGACCATTGTTAAAAGCGCTATACAAATAAAATTGAATTGAATGGAAAAAATGTACTTTAAATATTAAGGAAGCTATTGGGGAAAAAAAAAATATTTCAGACATTTGACCTTGCTGTGATTTTGACCCTGTTTGGATCAATTTCAAAATCTAAATCATCTACTGGTTACAATGACAGTTCCATATAAATCCTATGAACACTCAACCACTCGTTCTTGAGATATTGCGCTAACAAGTATCTCGGACACACACACAGATGAATGTAAGGAGGAAAAGATCGTTGGCAAAAATAACTAGCCAAAAAATGGAGGAAACTGCATTTAGGGCTATAGATTATATTCTGACTCAGCACCTAAGCCCTCTGAAAACCTAGAGAAAACCCTGGTATGTGATCAAACTTCAAATGTAAGGCTAAGCAAGCAGGTCTTCCTATAGTTAAGCAATATCACATGAGCAAGAGTATGGTTATACGGAATATCACCATGTCAATATTCAGTATAACCGCAAAATTGTGAGTGCAATATAGCTTTTATACAACAGTTTGAGAAACAAACATGAATATTGAGTAAGTGACATTTCAGACACAATATGTTCTGTTTATTGTTGCTCCGCTAGCGGAAACAGATCCTGAAGAAGGTATGCTCATGTTATAGCCCATCGGCTAGCTGGCTCACATTGATTTGTACATTCATATTAATGGTGCTTACAGTAAAATTAGTGTCCCTTCTTCTTTTAAATCTTCATCTGAGGAGCCTTCATATTTTAGGTCAAAAGTTATATTCCTGAGTTTGCCATGTCTGTTGATGATGTCGCTGACACTACTATAGTAACCGTTTCAAACTAGGAATTTGGAATTTTATGTGGTGAACACAGACGAGCAGAGTGATACACACAGTAAAACATCCCAGTGCAATAATAGTAAATAAAAGTGATGCAGAACTAACTGTTGTATTGTTATAGTTATAGCATCAAGGTGCATTGCATCACCTTGAAGCACATTTTGTTTCAATATACATAGCAAATATTTCTCTGGTTGTGACTGTTAGTCGCCTTAGCCTCTTTGTCCATCATGCATGAAAACCAAGCTAATAGCCAAGAAATGTAATACATCTGTCATTGTTTTTTCTGTTGTCCCTCTGGAGGACCCCTTAAATGTTCTATGTAGAACCCTACAACAGTATTTCTCTATTAGAAAGGGTCTGCAAAGCAAAGAAGTAGAAAGAAACCAGTAACGGGTAAAATCATGTATACTGGTCAGAAGGTGTTGATTAATTTTTTATAACAGCAGCTCTGATAGTAGTTCTGGCTGCAAGGCCAATCATATGTTTAAATCAATGTGCTTGTTGTAATACTAATTATTTGATGTTTTACTTTGTGAATTTAATTTATTTTTGAAAATATACCCTTATTTCAAATCTGATGACTGCAACACACTCCAAAAAAGTTGGGACAGTTGACTCTTTACCACTGTGTAACACCAGCTTTTCTTTTAATAACACTTATTAAGTGTTTGGACACCGAAGACACCAGCTGGTTAAGTTTAGCAAGCGGAATTTCCCCCCCATTCATCCATTATGCATTTCTTCAGCTGCGCAACTGTACGGGGCCTTCATTGCCTTATTTTGTGCTTCATAATGTGCCACACATTCTCAGTCGGAGACAGGTCAGGACTGCAGGCAGGCCATGCTAGCACCCGCACTCTCTGCTTACGCAACCATCTGGGCAAAACGTGGTTTGGCGTTGTCCTGCTCTGGATGGCAGCATATGTTGCTCCAAAATGTGTACATATCTTTCTACATTAATGACACCCTCACAGATGTGCAGGTTACCCATGCCATGGGCACTGACACGCCCCCATACCATGACAGACACTGGCTTTTGAACCCGATGCTGATAACAGCTTGGATGGTCCTTTTCCTCTTTGGCCCAGAGAACATGATGGCTGTTTGTCAAAAAACGATTTGTAATGTTGACTCGTCGGACCACAAAACATGATTCCACTGTGCTACTGTCCATCTCAGATGAGACCGAGCCCAGAGAAGTCGGTGGCGCGTCTGGACAGTGTTGATGTTGTTCAATTCAAAGTGTTGGATTATTCACTGACGCATCGGATGGCAAATTGGTGAGCCTCGACCCATCCTTGCTCTTGAAGGACTAGGCCTTTTTTGGAGGCTCCTTATATACTATAATTAGACGATTGCCTCACCTGTTTCCCATCACCTTCTTACTTCAACTTGTCATATCGCTATTAGTCCTAAATTGCCCCTGTCCCAACTTTTTTGGAACGTGTTGCATGCATCAATTTCAAAATAAACGTTTATCTTCAAAAAAAAAAACTAGGCAGTTGATTAGGTAAAACATCAAATACATTGTCTTTATACTTTTGTTTAAATACAAGTTAAAGTACACTTACAAATCACTCCTCTTTGTTTTTATTAGCATTTTCCATACTGTCCCAATTTTTTCGAAATTGGGGTGGTATGTTATTGTTTCTGTAGTAATATCACTGGGAATTAAAAAAATATATATAGTAAAATACTAAAAAAAAAAAAAAAAAACATTTTTTAAGGGATTAAAACGTCATTTAAAAAACAGAACTTTTTGGTGTAAATGAGGAGCGTTGTGTTTGGAGAAAGGAAAACACTGCATTCCAGCATAAAAACCTTATCCCATCTGTGAAACATGATAGTGGTAGTATCATGGTTTGGGCCTGTTTTGCTGCAGCTGGACCAGGACGACTTGCCATCATAGATGGAACAATGAATTCTGAATTATACCAGTGAATTCTAAAGAAAAATGTCAGGACATCTGTCCATGAACTGACTCTCAAGAGAAAGTGGGTCACACAGCAAGACAACAACCCTAAGCACACAAGTCGTTCTACCAAAGAATGGTTAAAGAAGAATAAAGTTAATGTTTTGGAATGGCCAAGTCAAAGTTTTGACCTTAATCTAATAGAAACGTTATTGAAGAACCTGAAGCAAGCAGTTCATGTGAGGAAACCCACCAACATCCCAGAGTTGAAGGTGTTCTGTACTGAGGAACGGGCTAAAATTCCTCCAAGTCGATGTGCAGGACTGAGCAACAGTTACCACATTTAGTTCCAGTTATTGCTGCACAGGGGGGTCACACCAGATACTGAAAGCAAAGCTTCACAGATGTTTGCCACTCACAGATATGTAACATTGGATCTTTTTCCTCAATAAGAAAATGACCAAGTATAATATTTTTCTCATTTGTTTAACTGGGTTCTCTTTGTCTACTTTTAGGACTTGTGTGGAAATCCGATGATGTTTTAGGTCATATTTATGCAGAAATCTAGAAAATTCTAACAAACTTTCAAGCACCACTGTACCAGCTGAAGTACTAGAGTATTGAAATTGTATGCTCTCATAGGCATTTAAAATCATATTCAGGTTGTGTACTGACATAAGTAAATGCATGGAAAAATGAAAACACAGTAAGCAGAGTTTGGTGAATTGCTAGCAGCCTCCTTGGCCGTATATTCCATTTCACTACAGTCAACTCACAGCAAAAAAAAAATTAGCATACTTACTACTCCTCAAATTTCATGTCAGCATTTTCCCATTCATTCACCTTGTTTTTTGTGATCAGCTATAAAGTGGAAGCACATAATATAAGGCACGGTGCTATTGGGATGTCTCTGCAGTCCTGCAGTGATTGCAGAAAGCCCTAAATCCTGTTTCACGCTGGATGTGGGAGCAGAGCAGAAGCGGCGCATATTTATTTCGGCACCCATGTTAACAGGCTACAGCATTCACACTGCACGGCGAGGCGGCGGCGGCACGGCAGCGCGTAGCAGGAGCAGAGCAGAAGCAGCAGTGCTGCGATCGTTTCGGCGCCGATTTTTGCTGCGCTGTTCACGCTGAATTTAAGCGACAGCGCATTGTTCCTGGTCAAAATAAACATGGGTTGACATGAAAAATGAGCAATTTTACCATAAAAGCATATAAGTCATGTCTACTGTGTTTCACACCATCACCATATGACTTTCAGCACTGTGGAAAATTAAAAAAATAAAATAAAATAAATTAAAAAAAAAAAAATACCCGAAAACACACTATTGCCAGGAGTTTTTTGCCCAAACCACAAAAGCATGTTTACATGATTTAAATTACAAGTCTAGCTTAAGTTGAAGATTAATTGTATCATATAAACATATACAGGTGCATCTCAATAAATTAGAATGTCGTGGAAAAGTTCATTTATTTCAGTAATTCAACTCAAATTGTGAAACTCGTGTATTAAATAAATTCAATGCACACAGATTGAAGTAGTTTAAGACTTTGGTTCTTTTAATTGTGATGATTTTGGCTCACATTTAACAAAAACCCACCAATTCACTATCTCAACAAATTAGAATACTTCATAAGACCAATAAAAAAAACATTTTTAGTGAATTGTTGGCCTTCTGGAAAGTATGTTCATTTACTGTACATGTACTCAATACTTGGTAGGGGCTCCTTTTGCTTTAATTACTGCCTCAATTCGGCGTGGCATGGAGGTGATCAGTTTGTAGCACTGCTGAGGTGGTATGGAAGCCCAGGTTTCTTTGACAGTGGCCTTCAGCTCATCTGCATTTTTTGGTCTCTTGTTTCTCATTTTCCTCTTGACAATACCCCATAGATTCTCTATGGGGTTCAGGTGTGGTGAGTTTGCTGGCCAGTCAAGCACACCAACACCATGGTCATTTAACCAACTTTTGGTGCTTTTGGCAGTGTGGGCAGGTGCCAAATCCTGCTGGAAAATGAAATCAGCATCTTCAAAAAGCTGGTCAGCTGAAGGAAGCATGAAGTGCTCCAAAATTTCTTGGTAAATGGATGCAGTGACTTTGCTTTTCAAAAAACACAATGGACCAACACCAGCAGATGACATTGCACCCCAAATCATCACAGACTGTGGAAACTGAACACTGGACTTCAAGCAACTTGGGCTATGAGCTTCTCCACCCTTCCTCCAGACTCTAGGACCTTGGTTTCCAAATGAAATACAAAACTTGCTCTCATCTGAAAAGAGGGCTTTGGACCACTGGGCAACAGTCCAGTTCTTCTTCTCCTTAGCCCAGGTAAGACGCCTCTGACGTTGTCTGTGGTTCAGGAGTGGCTTAACAAGAGGAATACGACAACTGTAGCCAAATTCCTTGACACGTCTGTGTGTGGTGGCTCTTGATGCCTTGACCCCAGCCTCAGTCTATTCCTTGTGAAGTTCACTCAAATTCTTGAATCGATTTTGCTTGACAATCCTCATAAGGCTGCGGTTCTCTCGGTTGGTTGTGCATCTTTTTCTTCCACACTTTTTCCTTCCACTCAACTTTCTGTTAACATGCTTAGATACAGCACTCTGTGAACAGCCAGCTTCTTTGGCAATGAATGTTTGTGGCTTACCTAGTGAACCAAACTGAGAGACCATTTTGAAGGCTCAGGAAACCTTTGCAGGTGTTTTGAGTTGATTAGCTGATTGGCATGTCACCATATTCTAATTTGTTGAGATAGTGAATTGGTGGGTTTTTGTTAAATGTGAGCCAAAATCATCACAATTAAAAGAACCAAAGACTTAAACTACTTCAGTCTGTGTGCATTGAATTTATTTAATACACAAGTTTCACAATTTGAGTTGAATTACTGAAATAAATGAACTTTTCCACGACATTCTAATTTATTGAGATGCACCTGTACATAGCATGTTACATGCTTATATGGTATGTGTGGGAGGGGGAACACTATCACATCACAGTAGAGTATGCTGGCGATCATAAACAAAAGCACGTGACAGGCGTAACAGTGTTGGCACACATTCTTGTATTCGTGGTACAACAAGCCACGGTTCAGCTGCGTGACACAATTGCTGCCAGTGGGAAAGCACAATGGATGCGTGCTGCTTCCGCTCTGCTCACACATCCAGTGTGAAACAGGTGTAAGGGTTACTTACACTTGTATCCACAATCAAACCAGAGTCAATGCACAGATTTAGGAATAGGGATAAGTGATGTTACAGAACCATAATAATTCATATAATTCAGTGTATGAAGGCAAACATAAAACCACAAAACTAATATAATTTTATATATTCTTCAAACTGTGCATTTGAACAAATATTTAACCAGAACACAATACTATAAATCCTTAAATCATGATGTGATGTAAAATCCAAGTGATTGCAAATTACAAAGTCAGACATTTCACCGAGGAATGGAACAAGCATTTACTAATTAAAGTACCATATTTACTTTAGGACTAGCAGATTATTATGCCTGAATAAAACACTTCTGTGGTTTCAATAATTAACGTGATCATGCAAAAACACTGCACAGTAAGCTAATACAGAAGCCATGCAGTTATTGATTCAGATCCCGAGGAGTGCAAGGTTGTGGACTCAAAATCAGTTTCAACAGATTAGACTTCTGCGATTCAATTCTGATACACCTAATACGTTTTAAAAGTTTGGTCAACGATTCCTAACCATTTACAGACCTGCAAATGAAACGACTCACCTTTTTTGAACTCCTCTAACATGGCATCCAGCTTGGTGTCGTGGAAGACAAAGTGGACCGGGTGGTTGTAAAACTTGGTGACTGTTTTAAGTGTTGTGCAGTCATCTGGATCAACAAAGGCCAAGTCCTTTACATACAAGATGTCAACAATGTTGGAGCGTTCATCTTCGTAGACCGGGATGCGTGTGTAACCGCTCTCCATGATCTCGGACATGGTGTTGAAGTCTAGCACAGCATCAGATTTGATCATGAAGCAGTTGTTCAGTGGCGTCATGACATCCTCCACTGTTTTGGTCCTCAGCTCTAATGCACCCTGAATCATGTTGAGCTCCTCCTTGACCAAGTCATTGTACGGTTCCGTCACTTTGAGCATCTCCACCAGTTTCTCCCGGTTGTACACTGTGCCGATTTCCTGGCCTAGAACGCAGTCCAGGAGCTTGCTGATGGGAAACGACAGTGGGAAGGTGATGAGCATGAAAAATTTGGTCAGCAGGATGGTGTTGGCACCGACCGCCAAACCATGGCGAGAACAAAGCGCCTGTGGCACGATCTCCCCAAAGATCACGATGCCCACAGTGGACGCTACTACTGCGCCAAAGCCTGAACCGATAAGATCATCCAGCAAGATAGTAAGCGTGGTATTTACAAGGACATTACCAAGCAATAAGGAGCAAAGCAAGTAATTCCCTTTCCTACGAATGGGCTCGATTTTGCGGGCATACCTCTTTTCTTTATCAGTACCACAACTCTGCACTATGCGAAGCTCCATCGGATCTAATGCCATGAGCCCCAGATTGAGTCCACTGAACATGCCGGACAGGACAAGCAGGCATGACACCAGGATGATTTGAAGCCACAGAGGGAGCAGAGAAGTTTTCTCCTCCACAACTCGTATCCTACCGTCGTTCTCTGACAGCAGGTGCCACTTGTCTTCCGGACTCCTGATGCACACGATGTACTCCCGCTCGCGCTCAGTTTTGCGAAGCGGCTTAACGTTTACACTCACCACACCTGATGTCCCTCGACTGCTAACGTTCATGTAACTTCCGACACTAATATCTTTGGTAAAATCGACACAAGTCCTGTTTACCGAGTCACTGTCATCCTCGTCTTCGCCGAGCTCCATGAACCGGATCTGGGACGCGGAGTCCGAACTGAGCTGCAGCCCGTAAAACCTGAGCTGGACGCCGCTCTCTTCTGTTACCTGAATGACACCGTCCTCGGTGATTGTGGCCGGTTTGTTGCTCCTCTCCAGTCTCATGCCTAGTATTTGGCTCCAGCCAACGCTCGTCGTCTCCGTTCGACCACCCACAGAGCTCCAAAGGACTACGACTAAAGTTAGCAAGCAGCCATGTCCGGTCCACTCTGTCGCCATGTTTGTTTCGTTCCTTAGCGAGCGGCGCGATGACGTCACTCCCTTCGACATTAGGGCTGCGTCCGAAATCGCGTACTACCCTACTACACAGTAGGCAAAAAGCAATACGCCAGCGGGGTAATATGTCCGAATTAATACCCGGATGGCGTACTATACTATCTGTGTCCCAAATGAAAGTACTATGTACTTATGCACTATGTACTCAACCGTGTAATGTATGAATTTTATAAGCTTATTGTTTCAATCAACCTCAGTCTGATAGCCCCTCCCCCTCTGCTACGTAATTAAAGCTGCGACAGTTGAGTGCATGAAGTGTCCAACATTCCACACTTCGTTTTTTCGGTTAAGCAAGTGCATCATCCGGGTATTAAAAGTGTACTTTTTCTATTTGGAATTTTCAGTGAACACACTACTCGCACTATTTATACTACAAAACGGCATAGAACAGTGCACAAGTACGCGAATTGGGCCGCACCTACTGTATGTTCGTGTAAACGAGAACGCAAACGGTAATACACGATTTGCATTTTCATTTGTATTATGTCACAATTAGGAAACGCAATTGCATGTACAGTTTGCAATTGCTTTTGAAAATTGTCCGTAAAATACTTCCATAATTGACATTTCCTTCCAGCACTGGCAGATCCAGGGGTGAGGCAAGTGGGGCACTGGGCGGCCCCTGGGCGGCCCCAGCTGTAATCTGATTGGCCCCTGAAGCGCCCCTGTCCTGTCAATCATCCCTGATCTACGTCAGACCGCTCCATCAGCTGACTCGGTTTGTTTGAAATTCAACTCGCTTAACCGTTTCTTTCTACGTACTGCATCTGGTAATGGCAAGTGTATAGACAGTGGCTTTTTTTTTTTTTTCTCTCCCCCCCTCCCCCGTCCACTTAAGCTTCAATGGTAAGTACCAATTCAACAGTTTTAACGTCTCAAAGGATATTAGTGTTACTGTCACTTATCTTCTAGGGATGGGGAAATGAAGCCTCATAAAGCACTGAGGCTTTCCCCTGACTGTTCCGGGAGAAGATTCAAAGCTTCGAGAGTGTCGAAAGCAGCGCCATCTGGTGGTTAGTGAAAAACAAAGCAGCCAAAAGTCTGTGGAAGAAGCTCCGTCGGATGAAGCAGCCACCACACACTGCATAGTTTCAATGTTATGTGCACAAATAAAAGCCTAACACGTGTGTTGAATTTCTCCCTCTGATAAATTCATTTACCCATTAAAGTGTGGCCAGTATGTAAATGCCAGTATGAACTAATATAATATGATGTAATAGAAGAATAATGTACACATATATGACTAACAGAGTTGCGTATGGCAAGTATTTTGTCTGACAGTATTTGGATTCTTCATGTTACTTGTCTGATTGGGTATTTAAAAATGTAGTTGAATAAGTTTGAATGAAAATTTTGACATGGACAAAACAATCCATTCATATAAAGTGTGGGACTAAAATGTGAATAAGTACATTGTGTGATGGGACCATCTGGTTATTAAATGTGCTTATGAGATTTGGCAGTGATAGTGCTTGTGTAACTGTGGGAATTACAGAAAGGTGACAGAGAAGTTTTAAATTATTTTTATGGAGAAATAAGAGCTGTTTGACAGTGTTGGGGCTGAGTCTATTTCTCCTCTTTGACAGTACTTCCCCTGCCTTAGAGAACACTCTTTCACAAAGTACAGAGGAGGCCAGTGTACAAAGAAACTGCAATGACAAAGTGTACAAAGTATAGATGGGGGTACACATGTTTCTGTCTTTTCCGGTATTCCAGTGGATCTTCAGCTCTTTGAATGTTTGTCTTTGAAAGGTATCTCTCAACTTCTACTATTGCATCTGCTGTGTCATTTGACCTTTCTTTGCTCTGGTCCACAGCATTGTCCAACAGGAGCCAAAGGTTTCCACCTCAAGTCAAGTCAAGAGGCTTTTATTTTCATTTCAACCATATACAGCTGGTACTGTAAACAATGAAACGAAACAGCGTTCCTCCAGCACCATGGTGCAACATAAAACAATACACCAAACTACATGAGATGACACAGAACTAAATAAGACCTACACATTTTACATAAAATGCACATGCAAACGTGTGCAAACAACACAAGACAGTACAGTGACTACTAAAACAGGAAAAATTGGCACAGTAAGTGACAGGGTAGCGCCGACCAGTACACAGTTCTAGTATGGATGTGTCAGACATAACAGGTAGTGCAAAAAGATAGGTGCAAAAGAGTAACAGTATAATTAAAACATGCTGTGAATGTAGTGAATGTAAACATAACATGCTATGACTTAGTATTCAGCAGATTAGCTTATACCAAATATGGACATAGCAGTTATTGTGGTAGCAGCCAAGAAACATGTATAATATTGACAAGAAATTAAATATGATATGATATTTTTATAAGTACATTAGCAGCAAAAAATGCAAGACAGTAAATACAGAAATGTGCAAATATTGCAATGGGAGTGGAATGGTGTTCAGTTCAGAGTGTGTGTGTGTGTGTGTGTGTGTGTGTGTGTGTGTGTGTGTGTGTGTGTGTCAGTCCAGTCTCTGAGTATTGAGGAGTCTGATGGCTTGGGGGAAGAAGCTGTTGCACAGTCTGGCCGTGAAGGCCTGAATGCTTAGGTACCTTTTTCCAGACGGCAGAAGGGTGAAGAGATTGTGTGAGGAGTGTGTGGGGTCATCCACAATGCTGGTGGCTTTGCAAATACAGCGTGTGGTGTAAATGTCTATGATGGAGGGTAGAGAGACCCCAGTGATTTTCTCAGCTGTCTTCACTATCCGCTGCAGGGTCTCGCGATCCGATACGGTGCAATTTCCAAACCAGACAGTGATGCAGCTGCTCAGGATGCTCTCAATAGTTCCTCTGTAGAATATAGTGAGGATGAGGGGTGGGAGATGGGCTTTTTTCAGCCTTCTCAGAAAGTAGAGGTGCTGCTGGGCTTTCTTGGTTATGGAGCTGGTGTTGAGGGACCAGGTGAGGTTCTCTGTCAAGTGAACACAGAGGAATTTGGTGCTCTTGATGATCTCCACAGAGGAGCTGTCAATGACATCATTCATCATTCAGTGGAGAGTGGTTGCTCCGTGCTCTCCTGAAGTCAACAACCATCTCTTTTGTTTTTTCCACATTCAGAGACAGGCTGTTGGCTCTGCACCACTCTGTTAGCCGCTGCACCTCCTCTCTGTACGCTGACTCGTCATTCCTGTTGATGAGACCCACCATGGTCTTGTCATCGGCGAACTTGATGATGTGATTTGAGCTATGCATTGCTGCACAGTTGTGAGTCAGCAGAGTGAACAGCAGTGGATTGTGCATACAGCCCTGGGGGCCCCCCCGTGCTCAGTGTAGTAGTGCTGGAGATGCTGTTTCTGATCCTGACTGACTGAGGTCTCCCAGTTAGGAAGACCAGGATCCAGTTGCAGAGGGAGGTGTTCAAGCCCAGCAGGTTCAGCTTTCCAATCAGGTGCTGAGGAATGATTGTATTGAATGCTGAACTGAAGTCTATGAACAGCATTCGAACGTAGGTGTCCTTTTTGTCCAGGTGGGTGAGGGCCAGATGTAGGGTGGTGGCGATGGCATCATCTGTTGAGCGGTTGGGGCGATACGCAAACTGCAGGGGGTCCAGTGAGGGGGGCAGCAGGGTCTTGATGTGCCTCATAATGAGCCTCTCGAAGCACTTCATGATGATGGGTGTGAGTGCAATGGGACAGTAGTCATTGAGGCAGGACACTGAAGACTTCTTTGGCACTGGGACAATGTTGGTGGCCTTGAAGCATGTTGGAACGACGGCGCTGCTCAGGGAGATGTTGAAGATGTCAGTGAGACCATCCACCAGCTGGTCTGCACATCCTCTCAGCACTCTGCCAGGAATGTTGTCTAGTCCAGCAGCTTTCCTTGGGTTGACTCTGCGCAGATTTTCCTCACATCAGCCGTGATTAGACATAGTACCTGGTCATTGGGAGGAGGGGTGGTCTTCCTTGCCGCCAAGTTGTTCTGAACAAGAAGTTGTTCAGCGCATCTGGAAGGGAGGCATCACTGTCACAGGCAGGTGATGTTGTCCTGTAGTTTCTGATGTCCTGAATGCCCTGCCACATGCGCTGTGTGTCACCACTGTCCGTGAAGTGGCTGTGGATTTTCTGGGCATGCCTCTCTGATGGCCCGGGGCAGTTTGGCTGTTCTTAGGGTAGCTTTGTCACCTGCCCTGAAGGCAGAGTCTTGGGTCCTCAGCAGTGCACACATCTCCACAGTCATCCACGGCTTCTGGTTGGAGCGTGTAGTGTGCTCAAAACAGTCTTGAATAGCATAGATGGCTCCTGCTGGCCAGGTTTTCACCTGCTTCAGAACCGGTTTGGAGAGTCTGACCAGCGGTCTGTATGTTGGGATTAGCATAACAGAGATGTGGTCTGAGTAGCCGAGGTGAGGGCGGGGCTCCGCCCGGTACACGCCCGAGATGTTTATGTAAACAAGATCCAGCGTGTTCGCCCCTCTTGATGGCAAAGTCCACGTGTTGCTGGAATTTAGGGAGCACCGACTTGAGATTCGCCTGGTTGAAATCTCCGGCAACAATAAACAGTCCATCGGGGTGTGTGTTCTGCAGGTCGCTAATAGCCCCATACAGTTCACAGAGTGGAATGTGGGGAGGGGAATGTATACTCCGATTATTAAGAACAGTGGTGAATACCTGTGGTAAATAAAAAGGTCTGCATCCAACAGTCACAAACTCCACCAGCAATGAGCAGTAACTAGAGACTAGCACTGAGTTCTTGCACCATTCAGTGTTGATGTACATACACAAGCCACCACCGCGAGCCTTACTGCACAGAGCTGCATTTCTGCTGGCACAAAATGAGGCGAGCCCGTCTAGCTGAATGGCGGCGTCCGGAACTCTGTCACTGAGCCACATCTCCATGAAAACAGAGGCGCAGCAGTCTCTAAACTCACGCCGTGTTGTGTGCTGGAGTCGGATGTAGTCCAGTTATTTGTCCAGGGAGCAGACATTGGAAATGTGAATGGAAAAGAATTTGAATGGGAGTCACTGTACATGTACACTGACTGAATATACTACATCACATACCAACAATCAACAACTATTAAAAAAAATATATATTTTAATAAATAAATACTTGAGCTTGGTGTAGGCTGTTGAATTGTGGATGGTGGGTCTGTTGACCAAGTGCTTGTCGATGTCGATGGTCATTCATCTTCGGCCCCGACGACATTTGCACATTCTGCTTTTAGCAGAATTTTGGTTGAGGAAACCCAAGGTTTTAAACCTTGGGTCCAGCAAAGTTGCCATGGTCATTATGCTGAGCGACTCCATATTCCAGATATGTTCCCTCAGACGCCTGATGAGGTTTTCAGTTAATTCCTTTGAGATGTCCATGGTTAACCTATGAAATACAAAATGAGTTACTCAAAGCTGCAAAAAATAAAAAAAAATAAAAAATCCTCCTCAAAACATTGATTACTTTTGTTAATGAGTAGTCTAAATAAATACAAATAAATACCTGATTTGTTCACCCTGTAAAGAGTGGTGAATCATTTTCAGTAAAGGAATAACTTTGGAGCCAGACACTCGTTTTTCCTCAGATAGCTCTACTGTGGCCTGCTGGAATGGGGAGAGAACACACAGAATTTGCTTTATGGGTTCATACTCCTGTGCCTGAAGCAGAATGACATCAGTTTTAAGTGAGGCAAGGGATATTCCCACAGTTTGTCTTTCATCATGCAGGCGTTGAAGCATGTGAGGCTGCTTCAACTGTTCCAGCGTGTTTCCACTTCATTGACCAGTTTAAGAACTGGTCTGTGCATCTCCTGTTGCATCTGGGTCAACATTTCTCTGGTGGAGGTGCTGCTTCCAAAATAGGTGACCACTTTCTTTGCTTTGTTCCGGATGTCACAGAGAGCAAGAACCTGATCAAAAGATTTTTTAACCATGGTGTTTAGGACCGCATCTGTGACATGGCACTTCACTTTGTCCTTGATTGCCCACTCCTCAATAACATTCTTTTTCACCATGGCCATATTTTCAGCTGTGTGTTTATTTGGGAACTTTTCAACTTCCAACAAGACAGTGGTCAGCTTTGTCATCAATATAATGGCAGGTAATGGCAAGATATGCATCCATGTTAATTGAAGTCAACATATCTGATGTTAGAGACACAGCTGTAGCGTTTTCCATCTGAGCCTTGGCCTTTCTCTTTGCTTCTTCATATTTTGAAGCCACCATTTTCTTTAAAGCCTAAAGGACACAACAAAAATAATGGTAAAATAAAGATTATACATCAAAATTTAAATTGGCCTCTGCTGTATTCATACTCACCTGCCTGGTTGGGAGTATGTAAGGGTTCAGGGCATGGATGAGCCGCCTGAAACCCTCATCCTCAACCACTGTAAATGGGTGAGAGTCTTTTATAACCATACTGACCAATACCTCACCAACCATCTGCTTGGGAAAAAAAAGTTTTTTTTATTTTTATATTTTAATAACATATTTTAATTGAAATGTTTGCGTATAACGACTTCTAAGGACATTACTAGCATATACTGAGGGTTTCTAGAGTTTGATCACTACTGGGGCACAGTCCCCCCAAGAATTTTACAAAAGTACTTAAAAATTTGTAGGGGGGTCCAGGGGAAATGTCCTAATTCAACTAAATACAAATTCAGTACTCATTAACACAGCAATATGCGTTAGTATGGTAGTTACCTCTCCTCTGCTATAATATCATATTATGAATTATCGTCTGACTGCAAGTAACGGTTTACACAGGGAAAAGTGAAGGAAGGAGGAGCACAGCGAGGGACCAGGGCATAGGATTGAAGAGGATGCGCAGGATATTTTCACTTCAGCTGGCTTTACAATCAGCCTAAATCATTCTAATGATGTAAATGATAACGTTCAATGAATAGGAAAGCCTATTTTGAGGCTTATCTACTGTAACCTACCTCATCAGACAATGATTTATCAGGAAATTTTTACTGGGGCACAGCAACATTTTACTGGGGCTCGTGCCATATACCCTCAGTATACGTCACTTGTTTTGCTGCTTCAGAAGTCCCTAATCTACTGTTGTGCTAGCTTCCCATTTAACTGCATCGCATGATTTGTGAAACTCGCTAGTCTATGTTGTAATTGGTGCATTTTTAGTTGAATTCAATTTGAATTTATTTGAATTTATGTATCTATCGCAACTTTTAGTACTGGCTTTACAAAAATCATTACATAACAGATGAAATGGTAAATCGAGTAAAAAAAATAAATAAAAAAAAAGCAGGAAGGCTCAGGAGTTGGAATCCTCATATGGTCGTTTTAGCAAAGCGTTTTATCTGTCCCACATACAGCTGTTTTGTAATGCCCTTCATTCATTTTAATCTACATATAAATTATGACATTTTTATTTTTTTTTAACGACATTTCCTTTATGGCCTTATCTTTCCCCCCAACTGATTAACAAGTAATCGGTAGCTAAATGTTCACGCTGAGACACTGTGTTGGCAAAGTTACAAATAAATTTTAAAAATCTGTATTGAAATTACTGGCTTATGCTTTTCCTTAATTGATGTCAATTGGCATTTAATTAAATTTGCACTTTTATTACATTAAAGCTGCTATATCATCATACGCACAGTATAAGAGGAAGTCAACAATACCAAACTCTAATATATTGCCAACTTGCAATATAGGGGGTGGGGGGGACTGGGTAATAGTAAACCAAACTATTAAAATTATTAATTCACCACTCAACTGAGTCGGTCATTCTTTTATCACGTGACAGCCGCATATGTAGAAGAAACAGAAATTATTAGTTCACCTAAATACATTATCACAAAAGTGAGTACACTATGTAAATATTTTATTATATCTTTTCATGCGACAACACTGAAGAAATGACACTTTGCTACAATGTAAAGTAGTGAGTGTACAGCTTGTATAACAGTGTAAATTTGCTGTCCCCTCAAAATAACTCAACATACAGCCATTAATGTCTAAACCGCTGGCAACAAAAGTGAGTACTAAGTGAAAATGTCCAAATTGGGCCCAAAGTGTCAATATTTTGTGTGGCCACCATTATTTTCCAGCACTGCCTTAACCCTGTTGGGCATGGAGTTCACCAGAGCTTCACAGGTTGCCACTGGAATCCTCTTCCAGTCCTCCATGACGACATCACAGAGCTGGTGGATGTTAGAGACCTTGCGCTCCTCCATCTTCCATTTGAGGATGCCTCACAGATGCTCAATAGGGTTTAGGTCTGGAGACATGCTTGGCCAGTCCATCACCTTTACCCTCAGCTTCTTTAGCAAGGCAGTGGTCGTCTTGGAGGTATGTTTGGGGTCGTAATCATGTTGGAATACTGCCCTGCGGCCCAGTTTCTGAAGGGAGCTGCTTCAGTATGTCACAGTACATGTTGGCATTCATGGTTCCCTCAATGAACTGTAGCTCCCCAGTGCCGGCAGCACTCATGCTGCCCCAGACCATGACACTCCCACCACCATGCTTGACTGTAGGCAAGACATACTTGTCTTTGTACTCCTCACCTGGTTGCCGCCACACACGCTTGACACCATCTGAACCAAATAAGTTTATCTTGGTCTCATCAGACCACAGGACATTGTTCCAGTAATCCATGTCCTTAGTCTGCTTGTCTTCAGAAAACTGTTTGTGGGCTTTCTTGTGCATCATCTTTAGAAGAGGCTTCCTTCTGGGACGACAGCCATGCAGACCAATTTGATGCAGTGTGCGGCGTATGGTCTGAGCACTGACAGGCTGACCCCCCACCCCTTCAACCTCTGCAGCAATGCTGGCAGCACTCATACATCTATTCTGCAAAGCCAGCCTCTGGATATGATGCTGAGCACATGCACTCAACTTCTTTGGTCGACCATGGCGAGGCCTGTTCTGAATGGAACCTGTCCTGTTAAACCGCTGTATGGTCTTGGCCACTGTGCTGCAGCTCAGTTTCAGGGTGTTGGCAATCTTCTTATAGCCTAGGCCATCTTTATGTAGAGCAACAATTCTTTTTTTCAGATCCTCAGAGAGTTCTTTGCCATGAGGTGCCATGTTAAACTTCCAGTGACCAGTATGAGAGAGTGTGAGAGCGATAACACCAAACTTAACACACCTGCTCCCCATTCACACCTGAGACCTTGTAACACTAACGAGTCACATGACACCGGGGAGGGAAAATGGCTAATTGGGCCCAATTTGGACATTTTCACTTAGGGGTGTCCTCACTTTTGTTGCCAGCGGTTTAGACATTAATGGCTGTGTGTTGAGTTATTTTGAGGGGACAGCAAATTTACACTGTTATACAAGCTGTACACTCACTACTTTACATTGTAGCAAAGTGTCATTTCTTCAGTGTTGTCCCATGAAAAGTTATAATAAAATATTTACAAAAATGTGAGGGGTGTACTCACTTTTGTGAGATACTGTAAATACAACATTTCATTATTGACTGTAAGATACTGAGCCAAGCAGTGGTCACGTGACAGCGGTCCAATACTCAGACTGGAGTAGGGACTCGGGAGGTGAACTAAATCATTTCTGATTCCTAGAGAGCCTCAGCTTATGCGGCTGACATGTGACAAAAGATTGAATGACTCAGACCAGAAGACTCAGGAGGTGAACTAATCATTTCTGTTTCCTGTACATAGGGTCTGTGTCCTGTATACTGGGTGTAATGCAGCGATACACCCTGGATGGAACACCAGTGCATCAGAGACTACTGTGCACAATTTAGCATAGCCAATCCATCTACCCAGGGGAAACCCACCCAGACATGGGCAGAACATGAAAACTCCATAAGTCTCCAGTAACCTAAGCTCGGTTCGAACTGGCGACCCTGGAGCTATGAGGCTGCACCACCGCCACAATCTTTGTGTACTACACTCTTATTTGCCATTAAATATGCTAGATGGACTGATTTCAATATATCAGAAATTCTTGATCTTCTCGTATTTTCACACACAACAGTATCTAGAGTTTACATAGAATGATGCGAAAAAACAAATAAAAATCCTGTGAGCGACAGTTCTGGGGATGGAAATTCCATGTTGATGTAAAAAGTCAGAGGAGACTGGCCAGACTATTTGAGCTGGCAGGAAGTCTACCCTAACCCTTGCCACTGCAATATGGCAAAGCTTACATATTCGAAGGGGGCAATATTAATTAGCAAATAATGAATTAATAATAAAGAAAAATAATGGATGCCAATCAAAGCCTTAAATAAAAGTTTTTTCAAAAGTCATATCTATAAAACACCAATGTAAGGATGCCAGTTGATGATATGGTGAAGCTTGTATAGGCTACAACATCGCTATTTAAGCATATGATACCCATACTATAATGGTGTGCAAGTTATTGACAAATCTATTATGTTCCTTGATAGTCGATACAGCTGTGCAGTGAGTCATGAATAAGTGACTCAGTTCAAGTTCAAAAGTAAATGAACATTTACATTGTTAATTTATTTTAACAATCCGTTCTGAAAACTGAATTGTAACTTGGGATTTTATCCATTTTGTGCTCTTTTCCTTGTATCCCTTTCTCACATCTTTAGAAGGAGGATCCAAGACTCAGAGGGAAGGTCTAATACTCAGAGAGAAGGTCTAAGACTCAGAGGGAAGGTCTAATACTCAGAGAGAAGGTCTAAGACTCAGAGGAAGGGTCTAAAACTCAGAGGGAGGGTCTAAAACTCAGAGGGCGGGTCTAAAACGCAGAGGGAGGGTCTAAGACTCAGAGGGAGGCTCTAAGCCTTAGAGGGGTGCACGCTGTAGCTGTCTGAGACAAATTTTGAGAATCCTAAAAGATTCTTATGATCCTAGGCCAAAATCTGTAGTCTTTGATTGCTAGTTTGACATGTTTGCCGACAGCCGATTAATGACCATTGTGATCAAATTTTTCCTCCAATAAAAGTTTTGAGGCACAGTCCTGCAGTGTGGCTTCTCCTACAATGACCATCAAATCAAGAACCAATAGGAGCACAGAACCTGACGACGTAATTAGTGCGACAACAACAAACCATCACAGGGAAAATGTTGAAGAGAGCCAGGTGGACTGTATAGCAGGAAGAGGTGAGCAGCTATTTTGTTCTAAAAACATGACTGTTTATTGAGTGATAGTTTAGCAGCTACCACTAATGAGTTTTTCAAATAACAATATAAATATTAATGTCTGACTTTTATTGACTTTTCAGTTCATTATCTTTCCTATAATAATCATTAATAATTTACTTTGTTTTGTACACTGGAAGTACAAACACATGCATCATCGCTGCACACCCAATTTTCCAAATTGTCGCACCCCAAACCGAGTGGAAGTGGGACAAAAGAGCTCACGTCTAGACAGAACTGGATTCTTAGGAATTTAGATTTTCTTAGGTCTCACGTGTAGCCTCACCAGGGTGACAGTACACTGAATGTAAGTCAAGCATAATCTGCATTTTATAAATGTTTTGTCTGTATTACTGGCTTAATTTGCAGAATGTATGAAGGTACAGTGGGTATAGAAAGAATCACCCCCCTTAAAAATAATCACATTTTGTTGCTTTTCAGCCTGAAATGAAGACAGACACAGGTTTTGTTTTATCCAGCTGTATTTACTCAGTGCAACTTCTAACATCCAAGTGAAAGATATAACACCAACATGTCAGAAAAAAATTAAAAAACAGAATCACTGAGTTGGAAAAAGGATCACCCCCCTCCTAAAAATGACTTGTAAACTCAATAAGGTGTAGCTAATCACCTTCTCAATGGCATACAAAGACAATTGACTTTCAACTGTGATCAGCTGTGGTCATTTTGATTAGCTCAGCATGAAAATGGCTTTCCTGGAGCATTTTTCACTCCTTGGTAGTACAACTGAAGTAAACAGTCAACTATAGGTGGCAAGGCACTGTCAAAAGATCTCTGGGATAAAGTTGTGGACAGGCACAAGTCAGGAGATAGATACAAAAAAATTTCAAAGGCTCTATCAATGCCTAGAAGCACAGTGAAGTCTATTATTGTTAAATCACGCCGCGACCCTGACTCCATGTCCCAGAATACCCAGCGGCCTACAAACATGGCCACCTCGGACTCCACTCTCACAACACTCACACTCCCACGTTCCCGTTCACCTTCATTTTGAGCACACACCTGATTTCAATTTCACAGCACTATCACAGCCACATTATTTAAGGACTTTGAGTTTTCACATTCTTTGCGAAGTATTTGCTCAGTCACGTTGTTTTTCTGTCGATACCAAGCCTTTGTAGTCTGGACTGTTTATGCTGGTTTTTTGATCATTGCTCTGTTTACGACTTTGGATTATTGCCTTGCCCTCTGGATACTGTTTGTAGTTCGCACAAACCTGGACTGTTCATTGTTTCTGCCTTTGCCTTACGTTTGAACCTTACCTGTTCAGTTACTTACGGAGTTTCTAATGAAGTGACATTTTCCCTGCACTTGCATCCCGCTCTGATTCTGTGTGTTAAGAGAATACTTTGCCTCCTATGGATGCAGCGGGCGAAATTCGTCAGGCCATCACAGCCCACGGGCAGCTCCTCAGCGAGCAACAACGACGCTTGGGAGCGGTCGACGAGAATCTGCACCGCCTCTCACAAGCGGTAATCACGGGGGCGCTGCCCGCTACGCCAGCTCCCTCGTCCACGTACCGTCCGCCCATGCCCACGCCGACCACCTCGTCAACCACTGCCTGCTACGCCCCCCGAGCAGCACTACAGCTACCAGTGACTCATAACCATGATTTCGTTCCTCATGCATTTACTCCACCTGTCATCATAGAACACTCAGGTGCTTCTCTTATACTTACAGCGTTGCTTGACTCCGGGGCGGTGGGCAGTTTCATAGATGAAGAAACAGCTTGGCCTCCCCACGAACTCACTGCTGCAACCTCTCAAAATTCAAGCTATTGACGGAGGACCCATCGGCAGCGGTCTGATAAGCCACCGCACCAAGCCCTTGCATCTCCAAGTCAGCGCTCTGCACCACGAGGAGATCCAACCAAGGGGGGCAGACAGACAAGTCACAGGCTGGTCATCATACTGTCTACAGCACTGCCTTCACGCACCCACACTAATCGTATCCTCCACGACCATAGAAAGTCCAGAAACGCCTGTCAATGTCTGCATACCCCACGAGTACCATGATCTCAGAGAAGTGTTCAGTAAGGCCAAGGCTGGCGGCCTCCCTCCGCATCGCCCCTACAACTGCGCCATCGAGTTGCTCCCCGGTGGATGTATCTATCCCCTTTCTCAGGCGGAACAGAAAGCAATGAAGGAATACATCCAAGAAGCACTACAGCAGGGGTATATCCATCACTCCACGTCACCGGCGGCCAAGGCTTCTTCTTTGTCGCCAAGAAAGGAGGGGGCCTCCGACCCTGCATCGATTACAGAGGCCTGAACCAGGCCTCAGTGAAGTATCCATACCTGCTTCCACTCATCCCCTCATCCCTCGAACAGCTGCCAGAGGCTAAATACTTTACCAAGCTTGATCAATGTAGTGCCTATAATCTAGTACGGATCTGGGAGGGGGACCAGTGGAAAACTTCATTCAGTACACCCACCAGTCACTAATGCGCCATCAGTCTTCCAATGTCTGATTAATGACGTGCTGCGCGACATGCTGGGGCAGTTCGTCATCGCATACATCGACGACATCCTAGTGTATTCCCCAGATTACAAGACCCACGTTAACCATGTACGCCAAGTTTTGAAACGGCTTCTTGCCCATCGACTGTATGTAAAGGGAGAGAAGTGTGAATTCCCTCAGCACACCACGACATTCCTGGGGTACGTCATCAGCCCCGAAGGTGTAGCCATGGACAAAGCCAAGGTTACAGCCATGACACAATGGCCCACTCCCACCTCAGTCAAGGAGCTACAATGCTTCCTGGGGTTCGCTAATTTCTACCAGCGTTTCATCCATGGTTTTAGCTCCATAGCTCTGCCCCTCACAGCCCTCCTATGCAGCGGGCCACGCCGCCTGAAATGGAACCAGGAAGCCGAGATAGCCATGTCCCAATTGAAAATAGCCTTTACCACAGCCCCTATTCTCAAACACCCCGATCCTTCTCGTCCCTTCATGGTCAAGGTGGATGCCTCAGAAACGGGAGTAGGGGCTGTCCTGTCTCAGCACTTCGGAGAAAGGCCAAAACTTCATCCTGTGGCCTTTTTCTCCAAAAAGTTATCCCCAGCATAAAGGAATTATGACATTGGGGACCGTGAGTTATTAGCCGTAAAGCTAGCCCTAGAGGAATGGAGACATTTGATGGAATGGGCAGAGCACCCCTTCTGTATTTTCACAGATCACAAAAACTTTGAGTATCTCCGCACCGCCAAACGCCTCAACCTACGCCAAGCCCGCTGGTCCCTGTTTCTTGCCAGGTTCCGATTCACCCTCTCTTATCGCCCTGGTTCAAAAAACCTCAAAACTGATGCGCTGTCATGCATGCACTCTGGAGAGCCCCAACCATATCACCCTGAGCCTATCCCTTGTGTATTGTCGGAGCTATACAGTGGGAGCTGGACCATCTTCTAGCCCAAGTTCCTCACAGCCAAATCCCCATGGCCTGCCTGCCGGACAAACTCTTTGTCCTTAGAGCCCGACAGAACCACCTGTTGAGGTGGGCTCACACTGCCCCCGGCACAGGCCACCCAGGTATTCAACGAACATACCATCTACTCAAAACTAAATACTGGTGGCCAGGTATGTTTCGAGATGTTCATCAGGCCGTCACATCATGCAGCGTCATGTGCGCAGTCCAAAGTTCCCAGAGCACTCCCAGTAGGTAAACTCATGCCAGTACCCATGCCCCAACGCCCCTGGTCACATATAGCCATTGATTTGATCATGGACCTCCCCGATTCCTCAGGTAACACCACCATATTCATAATCACCGACAGATTTTCTAAATCACTATGCCTCATCCCTCTCCCTAGTTTACCCTCAGCATTTGCCACAGCAGAATTATTCATTTCCCACATATTTCGTTACTTTGGCATTCCCAAAGATATAGTCAGTGACTGGGGGCCCCAATTCACTTCCCGAGTCTGGACCGGCTTCATGGAGAAGTTGGGCGTGAATGTTAGTCTAACCTTGGGTTACCACCCCGAATCCAATGGCCAGGTGGAACGGGCCAACCAAGAGGTGGGCCATATGCTCCATTCCTTTTGTGGGAAGAACCCCTCCGATTGGTCACGATTCCTGCCCTGGGCTGAGTACGCCCAGAATTCCCTTTGCAACTCAGCCACTAAGCTAACACCATTCCAATATGCTCTGGGGTACCAACCACCCCTGTTACCCTGGAACGCCACACCTACAGACGCACCAACTGTGAACGAATGGTTTTAGCGCAGCGAACAGGTTTGGGCCACGACCCATCAGCGACTCCAGCAAGCAGCACAGCAGTCCAAAGAACAAGCCGACCGTCACCGAAGGGCCACACCACTGTACCAACCAGGAGATAGGGTGTGGCTCTCAACCCATGACCTACGACTTGTCCATGCCTGTTAAAAACTAAGTCCCAGATATACCGGGCCCCTCAAACAAATCAACGAAGTCACATACAAACTTGCCCTTTCCCAGCATTGGCGTATAGCACCCACCTTCCACATATCACTTCTCAAACCAGTAAGCCCAGGCATCCTTGCCACCGACCACCCAGCCAACACACCACCTCCTCCACTTGATGTCGGCGGTCAATCGGCATATAAAATCAAGAACATCCTGAAATCCCGCCGTAGACAGGGTAAGCTGCATTACCTGATTGAGTGGGAAGGATATGGGTCTGAGGAACAAAGCTGGGTCCCTGCCCATGACATTCTGGATCCAAACCTCTTACAAGAATTTCACCACAGTCACCCTGAATGTCCAGGACCTCGACCTAGGGGCAGGCCCCGACGAATTAATGCTCCCAGAGTGAGCCCTTTGGGGGGGGGGCTCTGTTAGATCATGCCACGACCCCGACTCCAGAATACCCAGCGGCCTACAAACATGGCCACCTCGGACTCCACTTCCTAGAACACTCACACACTGTCACGTTCACGCCACGACACTTACTCCATTTCCCAAGATACCCATCAGCCTACAAACATGGCCACCACGGACTACACCTCCCAGAACACTCTCACACTCCCACGTTCCCGTTCACCTTCATTTTGAGCACACACCTGATGTCAATTTCGCAACACTATCACAGCCACATTATTTAAGGACTTTGAGTTTTCACATTCTTTGTGAAGTATTTGCTCTGTCAAGTTGTTTTTCTGTCGATACCAAGCCTTTGTAGTCTGGACTGTTTATTCTGGTTTTTTAATCATTGCTCTGTTTACGACTTTGGATTATTGCCTTGCCCTCTGGATACTGTTCGTACTGTTCATTGTTTCTGCCTTTGCCTTATGTTTGAACCTTGCCTGTTCCGTTCCTTACGGAGTTTCTAATAAAGTGACATTTTCCCTGCACTTGCATCCCACTCTGATTCTGTGTGCTAACAATTATTAAGAAGTGGAAGGTATTTGGTACAACATAGACCCTCGCTGGATCAGGACATTGCTCCAAACTGGATGAAAGAGCCAGGAGGAAACTGGTCAGAGAGGCTACCAAGAGGCCTACAGCAACTATGTAGCAGTAGCAGGAATTAATGACATTGTGTGGTCATTGTGTGCATGTGACATTGTGTGTAAGTGATCATTGTGTGCCTGTGACAACAATATCACAAATTCTCCACAAATGTGGCTTGTATGTGAGGGTTGCAAGAAAAAAGCCACCCATGACTGAGCTTTGCCAAAACGCACCTTGAAGATTCTGAGACCACATGGAAAAAGGTGTCAGATGAGACTAAAATTATTTGGCCTCAACTCCAAACGATATGTCTGGCGGAAATCCAATACAGTTCACCATCCAAATAACACCATTCCTACAGTAAAGCATGGAGGTGGTAATATCCTGTTATGGGGGTGTATCTCTGCAGCAGGGACTGGAGTACTTGTCAGGATAGAAGGAAAATGGATGGGGCAAAATACCATCAAATTATTGAGGAAAATCTGCTGCCCTCTGCCAGAAAGTTGTCAATAGGAACCCAAACCCGTAACCCATAACCCATAACAATGACCCAAAGCACACAGCAAAACTGACCACACAGTGGTTGAAGGAGAAAAAGGTGAATGTCCTTGCATGGCCTAATCAGAGCCCAGACTTAAACCCCATTGAAAATCTGCGGAATGACTTGAAGACTGCAGTCCACAAACGGTCACCATCAAATTTAACTGAACTTGAGCAGTTCTGAAAAGAAGAGTGGGCAAATATTGCAAAGTCTAGATGTGCAAAGTTAGTAGAGACATATCCCAACAGACTAAAGGCTGTAATTAAAAAATTAAGGCACATTAAAGCAAGGGGGTGATCCTTTTGCACTGTTGCACTGAGAAAATACAGCTGGATAAAGCAAAAACTGTGTCCATCTTCATTTCAGGTTGAATAGCAACAAAATGTGATTATTTTAAAGGGGGGTGATTCTTTTCTATATCCACTGTACTTTCTTCTTAGACCATTATTCTTATAATTTGTTGTATATTTTAAATAGCTAAAAATAAATCAAACTTTTAAAACCACAAATATTGTGAGATTGTAGTATTTGTTTTGAGATGCATTTATGTTAATAATTTAGGTGAGTCTTTTATCCAAAGAGGGGATAAGCACTGAGAAGAACTCATAACAAATATTATTTGTAGTTTATGATTAATATTAACAATTATTTTAGTTAAAAGGTGCCTTCGTGTATTTTAAGATATATTGTATAATAATCTTAAATACACTATACAGTATTTTGTGGTTACAACAGTAATGTTTCCATTGTTTCTCTTGTTCTGCATCTAGCTGGATGAGCTGGATGTAAGCAGAGATGACCAAGTGCTGGAGAATTATTAAATTCTTATTAAAGATCCTGTAGAGAAAATGTAGGCTAGGCGAGCAATTATGGGACTTTTATATGAAGCACAAGATTGTGGAGACATTTCTTGCTCGGGATGCAGGTACAGACGGGAGAGGTGTATCATTCCGCCACCCACCAGGGATGATGTGGTGTTCTGTATCAATAAGTGCTTGAGGGATGTATGTAAATGGGGAATGTGCTTGCATGTAATTGTGAAGGGCTAGAGCAGCCAGGGTAATCTTTGACACTGCCACTGGATCCAGGTGGATGGTAGAGAGGAATACTTGCCATCGGTTGGCCAGTACTCCAAAGGCATTTTCAATGACACGTCTTGCTCGTGACAACCTGTAATTGTAGAATTTTAGAAGGGGTATGGCTTCATTAATTCAGTGCTGAGAGGGTAAGCCTCATCCGCAACAAACATCTAAGACATCTCAATATCTGTGCCTGGCAATGGTTCGGCTGGAAGAACATTTAAAATTTTTTGTCCACTGCCTCTTGAAGATCAGAGTGGGCAAAGAGGCCCCCTTCAGACACTCTTCCTGTTTGCCAACAAAAATCTGTACTGCAAATCAGCAGCTGCCATCAGCAAGACACAAAAAGACCATGAGGAGAATGATTTCTCTCAAACTACGAAACAGTTTACATGTAATAATTTAGTATAAATGGCACATAAATCTGTGATTCAACATCAGGCCCATTTTTTCTTTATCTTGCACATAAAAATTGCTGTTTATATGTGAAATGATTACATTATAGTTAAAGTATAATTACTGTGATATGATTAATGCTTGTATCTTGCTTGATCAATGTCTGAAGTTTAATCAGATTATGCAGAAGTGCCTTAAATTATGAAGGGTTTACAAACTTTTTGCATAAACTGTTTTCTACATTAGGCCACTTAAATGTCTTACCTTCATGTACTTGTCCTTAAGCACATGGTACAACAACTCACACATCTCTTGAATAATGCATGAAACAGTGCTACTTCCCATTCTGTACTGTAAACTCAGAGAGGCAAATGATTTCCCTGGTGATTACAAAAAATACTGGTGATTTCAAGTTACCTTTCATTTTTATAACAGTATGTACTTCTAGAATCTAAGCATCACAGAGAGCATCTCCCTGGCAGTGACTGCTCTCAAGTGTGTGTGTGTCCTGTTTGTGTGGGCAGAGACCAATTTCAGCAGATGCTCAAATTTCTCGACAAAAGGTACCAAAGCATTCGGGCCCTCATGGCCAGACTGTGTAATGGTTTCTTCCCCCCAAGCCATCAGACTCCTCAATACTCAGAGAATGGACTGACACACACACACACACACACACACACACACACACACACACACACACACACACACACACACACACACACACACACTCATACTGAATTGAACACCATCCCACTCCCATTGCAATTTTTGCACATTTCGTAATGGCCACCTGTACTTTTGCTGCTAAACTTGTAAAAATATTATGTTTTCTTTATAAATATTATGTTTCTTTATATTATAATTTATTATAATAAATCAAATTATAATATATTATATTATAATTTCTTGTCACAATCATACACTTTTACCTGGCTGCTACTGCAGTAACTGCTATGCCCATATGGTATAAGCTAATCTGCTGAATACTATGTCATAGTATGTTATGTTTAGATTCATAGCATCTTTTAATTATATTGTTATTCTTCTGCACTACCTCTTTTTGCACTACCTGTTATACTTGACACTTTCACACTAGAACTGTGTACTGGTCGGCATGACACTGTTACTTACTGTGCCAATTGTCCTGTTTTAGGAGTTACTGTACTGTCTTGTGTTGTTTGCACGTGCACTTTATGTAGAATGTGTAGATCTTTAGTTCTGTGTCGTCTCATGTGGTTTAGTGTGTTGTTTTATGTAGCACCATGGTCCTGGAGGAAGGTTGTTTTATTTCACTGTGTACTGTACCAGCTGTATATGGTTGAAATGACAATACTACGATGATACTATATACTATGATAGATTACAGATTACAGGTACAGTGGGTGACCTTTAGGTTTTAAAAATACGTATAAACTGCTGAGATCATCAATGTAAACATTTTATTACAAATCAGCACATAATTACAAACTACAAGATACTATTCTACCTCTAACTCCAAGCAATTTTCAAAAATAATCATCACCAAAATACGTAATTTATTTGGCTATAAAGATACACTATTTAGCATCTGCTTATGTATGCTTATATATTTCTAATAATCATAATAATATTCATCATCATAATTTTATATGAAAATAAAAGTGAATAAATGTTGCAGTATACATTTTAAGCAGTATTAGCCAACTCTTATTAACAGAACTATCATCAAGACATTGAGTGGTTCTCAAACTGGGGGCCGGCAGGTGGAGGAGCCAGGGGGGCCGCATAGAAATTATTTTAAAAAAATTAATTTTACCTAAATATAAGTCGAGATTGTCAACCTTTGAACTACGATGTACATAAAAATAGAAAATAGAAATATTAATAAATTAAATCAATTATACACGGCACATTAAGCTGAAACATCATCAAACAGAGACATCCGTTGATATATTAGTGTACAGTACTGTTAGCCACACACTGATAAAACCTAAGACTATTCGAAATGGATATGTTTTTTGATAGAAGACGTAGTCTCTTAGCTGAGAAAATTAATACAGAAGAGGCCAGTGTGAAAAAACAAAAGCAAAAATTTGATGACTCTAGGGGGCCACAAAGGTATGCACCTTACACAAGGGGGGCCTCATGCAAAAAAGTTTGAGAACCACTGATTTAATCAATAACAAATTTCCTCCAGAATATCTACTATTCTTTTGCCTAAAACTTATGATTTATTACTCAAATGTCCTTCATCTTTCAGCAGTGAAGTTATAGTTAAAAATAAAAGTAAACTTGTCTTTCTTTTAATACTGATGATAACATTACTAATCATCCAAAACAAAGTATTATCTGTAACTTAAGTGTGTAGGCCTACCTTGTGTGTAGGCGTACAGTGGATATAATAATCTACACACTTCTGTTAAAATTGCAGGTTTTTGTGGAGTAAAAAAACAAATCCTAGATAACCAAGATAAATCATGTCAGATCATTTTCTACCATTAATGTGATATAGCAACAAACAAAACTCATGTGTAAAACAAAGATAATTTTTTTTTATTGAACTTCAAATTAATCTAACATCATTACTAGACAGTGACCTTGTCTCATATTGGCTACGTGAAGTACTCTCAAGTCATGCCTGTTCTTCCAAGTTCTGAGTGTGTATTTCAGGTAGAACAACATCCACCGTGAAGCTTATCTTCTTTGACTGAAGAATACTGTAAGTGTTATCAAATCGTAGAACATCTGCAGAGATATATAAAAAATTGACAGCCACAGATAGCTCTAAAAATAATATGTTCCAAAGCACATGAAACATCTGGGGGAAAACATGTCATTATGAGCAATAAAATAATGTTAACGTTAACTTAATGTGAACTAAAATTATTCACATACTTGAGTTGTGTCATTGTACACACGTGTTAGTTAAGAAATAAAACACAATGAGGGCATGCAGGTGTGGGAAAATAGTCAATGATTAGGTGCTGTGATGCAGCCTAATGTAAAACAGAATTGTTGTACTACCCCCAAATGTATTATTTTCCTTTTTGGGGCAGCACGTCCCAAAGTGTTTTATTCCTCTCATCCCGTAGAAACCTGCTAATACTAACTATTTAATTTATTGATGAACGTCACTACGTTCTTTTTAAAAGTTCATTGTTACAAGTCCTCTGTCCTGAAGATTTTTCTGTTTCAATTTATTTGTTAAATAACACATTTTAAAATCCATTTATTATTAGTCTTAACATTAACAAATTTTGTACTTACAGATGCCTGGTTCTTCACATGTGTAGGATCCATCCTCTGGCACTAGATGTGCATTATAACGTGTAGTTGGCAACACCTCCTGCATTTCTGTGACTTTCTGTTTGACTCCTGCTTTAGTCTTCATGTAGATGCCAAAACCAATATCACTACCATCACTAGCAAACTGCCATCTAGAATTAGCATAAATGAATGAATGAATAATGCTTGAAAAAACAAGAAGGACAGATAGAAGAATATGAATGGATCCATCACTCACCTTAATAAGCAGTTAGGGACAATGACTTCACATTCCAGCTGGTGGTCAGAACCACGGCTGACGGTGATGCAATTTTCATACTGTACATCAACGGAATCTTTTATGTAGTAGGACTTTGGCACTACACCACCATACTTAATCTGGAAGAAAAATGCAACTAGGTAGGAAGAAGTTTGTGTGGAGTTTTCTGCACTGGGGCAAGAATAAGCAACAACGACAAACAGATCAAAAAGCAGCCCAATATTACATATCAATATACCATCCAAAAATTGCAAAAAGTTTTCCAAATCTTCTTACATTTTTATTCTTAATGAAATAACTACTTTTTCCATGGCAATGCATGACATAACCATCCTTTTAGTATAACTTTATTTATTAAATAAACAGGCTATACACCAATTTGCCTCTAGGAGGCAGAATATATACTTTAACTGCTCTATCCTGGTTCCATGAACACTGGGTGATCACTGAGTGCAGGACTACATCCTCCACCCTGGATGGGACACTAGTGCATCACAGGCCACCATGCACACACACACACACACACACACATTGTCACACATATATCATATATACACACCTGTGTATATCATATATACACACCTGGGAGCAATTTAGCATAGACAATTCACTGGCATTTTTGGGAGGAGGGAGGAAACTGGAGAACCCAGACAAACCAGGACAATCCAGAAAAAACCCACACAAACATGGGGAGAACATGCACAGGAACTCAGTAACCCAAGCTTATTTAAGTGAACTGCCTGGAACTGTGAGATGGCAAAACGCTACCTTCTGAACCACCATGCCCCTAAATATAATCAATTATGAGGTTATTAGTAACCCTTAGCTTGTAACTAATTGACCATTTCATATACAGTGATGTTTTCTTTATAGTTACAATGTTCCATCTTGTTTTTTATGTTTGGCTACAGAAATTGCTAGAATATTTTCTTAAGATAATTGTTTTCAATACAGAAATAATTCTCTCTTATTTTCACTTAGTATGTTTGCTCTTTAAAAAGAATGCATGCCTGTTTTAAAAATCATGCTGCTCATAATAGTATTGTCACACCCCTAGTTTATAAATATCAAAGCAAGTGCAGGTAATGATACTGCAGTTTTTCCCCCCCCAGGTGTTTCACATCTACAGTCATGTGAAAAACATGAACACAAGTACACCCCATGGAAACTGTTGGCTTTTTTTTTTTTACTTATTTGGACAAGCAAACATTTGATTTAAAACAAACATACACTCTATCAAATGACACATGAAATTGTCATTTTGTAGTAATTTTCACAATTTAAATTAACAAAAAACAGATCAGTCACATGGAAAAAGTAAGTACACCCCTACATGTATCACACCTTCAAATCCATAAAATTAGAATCAGGTATTCAAGATTGGGTGCCAGTAATACGAGTCTGCTTAGGGAGTACAGGTGGAACCTGTCTTATTTATTTATTTGCAAGGAAAATAATCTACAAATGGTGTAGATTTCAAACAACTGCCAATTTGCCCAGCACTGGCCATCCCAGCAAATTCAGCCCAAGGGCAGATTGTCTGATGAAAAAAGAATTCTCCAAGAACCCCAAAATTTCATCACAGGATCTGTTAGTAAGTCTTGCAGCTGTTGGTGTTAAAGTGCATGCTTCTACAATCAGAAAGAGATTTCACAAATTTGTCCTGCATGGGAGGCGTGCCAGGAAAAAGCCTTTGCAAGGCTACAGTTTGCCAACGAGCATATAGGCAAAGACCAGGCCTTTTGGAATAATTTGCTCTGGACAGAGGAATCTAAGATAGAGTTGTTTGGCCACAGTAACAGCAGACATGTTTGGTGATGAGCAAAGACAGCTTTTCAGGAGAAGCAACTACCAACTGTGAAGCATGGAGGTGGAAATGTTATGGTTTGGGGTTACTTCACTGCCTCAGGGACTGGACAGCTTGCATTCATTAATTCAACCATGAATTCTGCATCATATCAAAGAGTGCTTGAAGATAACGTGACACCATTGGTCCGAAAGTTGAAGTTGAACCGAAAGTGGACCTTTCAACAAGATAATGATCCTAAGCACACTAGCAAATCCACCAAGGAATGGCTCATCACAAGCAAATTTTCCTTGTGATTTTGTTCAAGAATATCAACTTCAACTGTTTCAAAGATGATCAAATGTTTGCTTGTCCAAATATGTAAAAAATAAAAAGCCAACAATTTCCATGGGGTGTACTTATTTTTTCACATGACTCTACAGTCATGTGAAAAAATAAGTAAAATGTGGAACACCTGGGGGAAAAAACCCCTGCAGTATCATTACCTGCACTTGATTTGATATTTATAAACTAGGGGTGTGACAATACAATGACATGATACATATACTGTGATAAGGACATCTGAAATAGTTATAATGTTAATGTTAGACTGTAGCAGTATAGATAATGATGATAAACTATTGAAGGCAATGGCACAATCCTCTTATCATGTTAATCAAACCAAATTACTTGTTTTTGCCATATGCCATTTAATGCCATCCCCCCTGGACACATAACATTTTAAACCATGAGACTGGGGATTTCTTATAATATTCCATCTGTAATACACAAATATCTGTAGATATACTCACCATAGTTTTACAGTAAGGGTTCCCATTTGGATCCGTCAATGTGCCTCCATAGACCACGGGCAGTTGATCTGGTGCTACGTATTTCTGAAGTACTTCTTTCCAGTTGGCTGTAGGAGGATAAAATAAGTTTTTTTTTTTGAAGATTTGGCTTTATTTCTATATATCTATATAACAGAGATTGCATCAGTTTTCTCCTGCATTTTAAAAATGAGAATATCAAACGCAGCAGATCTACAGCCAATGATGACAATCTTTCGCCGAGTCTCTTCACACAGGAATGGCTTGATCAAGTTGTAGGCAATAGGAAAGATTTTAGGAGCTACATGAAATAAGAAACAAGGAATCAGTAGGTCACATACAGTGGTGCTTGTTGTACAATCAGATCATAAATAAAATAAAATAAAATAGTTTAATACATAATCACTCACTCATCTCATTCAGTGAGATCATAACATATACATACAGTATAACTTTATGTTTATAACCTTTAATAAGAAGAACCCTCTTAAGGCCCTCAGGATAGTTTTCCTCAAACATGGTCAGAATCTGCAAAAGTGTAAATAAATGCAGATAAATGCAAATATTATCAATAAAAAGATCTGTACTTTATTTAAATATTTAAAAATTGGACAGACTGTTTGTCATTTCTTACTTCTCCATATGTTTCAACTGCAGGCTTCCAGATATGTTTAAGGCCAAGGTCTTCACAATCATAAATAAGAGTGATGGACTCCACTGTTTTCCCAAGCTGATAAAAAATGCTCACAAGATTAACATACAAAATGTATATTTATATTCATATGTATACTGTATGTATGTATGTATGTATAAAATTTAGATGAAGCTATGGTTTGCAAAGGTACGATTTCTTTAATAGATTTAAAAGAGACACCTTGAGACACTGCTAAACAGAACAAGAGGGCTAAGCAGTAAAAACAGGGCAGACAAATCCTACCCTCTCAGACTGCCTTAAACACTCTCTCCGTAGAAGCTCACAGTCTCTAATTTTGGTCCTGATATAGTCTTGCTTGGTGGCAGACATGAGGAGGCCTTTTGGATCAAGAGGGCCAATAATGTCATACCAGACTGGACTTCCCTCTCGATCATAGCCACACATCCCGCCAGACACGTAGTGCTCGATTACCTGAACATATCATCCCACATAAGTAAAACAAAATACATTCTACAAGGCAAAAGTATTGCTAATAAACTGTGCTGGCTTTTTGCATTTTGTTGATCACAATTTTACCTCTGGTGGCTTCCAGTCTTCTAGGATTGAATCTACTTTCAAACGCTTGCGAAATTCCAAATGCTGGAAATCAATCACATTGATGAACATGCTTCCTCTCAACTTGTTTAAAGTGATTACTAGGTTCAACACTTGAAAGGAACTACAAAAAAATAGTACAAAAATTTGCAAAATGTTTAACTCTTCACAGAGAAAAGTTAATCGTAAGTAAGTAAGTAAGTAATTTGTATTTCTATAGCACCTTTCTAGTTCAGATGTCACAAAGTGCTTAACATCCACAATATAAAAACACAAAACAGAAAAAAACAAAGACAGAAAAAACAAAAGCAAGTTTAAACACGTGGGTTTTTAGCTGTTTTTTTTTTTTTTTTTAAAGATGACCACAGAGTCCACAGATCTAAAATCCAAAGGGAGAGCATTCCACAATTTGGGAGCAACGACCTCAAAGGCACAGTAACCTTTAGTCTTTAGTCTAGAGCGAGGACCAGCTAAAAAGACCTGCTTCAAAGATCTCAGACTCCTAATAGAGTTATGAGGGTGCAACAATTCTTTTATATAAGCAGGAGCTTGACCATGCAATGCTCTAAACACCATCACAAGAATTTTAAATTGAATTCTAAATTTAACTGGGAGCCAAGGTAAAAAAAAATTAAAATTGGTGTTACATGTGATCTCTTTGATGACTTAGTTAAAAGTTTGTCAGCAGCATGTTGAACCACTTGTAATCATTTCAAGGATGCATTATTAAGAGAAATAAAAAGAGAATGACAATAATCAAGGCGGGAGGAAATGAACGCATGTATAATCATCTTCATCTCTACTGTGGACACAATTGGCCTTAGTTTAGCAATATTTCTCAACTGAACAAGTACACAAGAGAATTTACATGCTGATCAAGACTCAAGGTCTGTCCCATATAAACACCTAAATTTCACAAGGTCGGCTCAACAAAATGAGATAAAGGACCAAGAGTTTCCATCGCCTTTGGGAGAACACCACCAGGAGCAGAAATAAGAACTTCTGTTTTTTCGGCATTTAACTGCAAGTAGTTTTCAGACATCCAATCTTTTATAGAGTTTATGCAATTTTCAAACAATAGACAATTTAGTATTTTCATGTGGCTTAAAAGAAATATATAGTTGAATATCATCTGCATAACAGTGTGTGGTGAGGAGCAGGGAGTGGCCAGGTGTGCGTCCTCACAGCCTGGCCACTCCCTCCCCCTCACCACACTGTGGTAACAGACACCCTGAAATGTACGTATTAATTTCCCTAGAGGCAGCAAATATAATGCAAAAAGCAATGGGGCCAAAACAGAGCCATGGGGAACACCACAGGACACAGATGCTGTTTATGAGACATAATTTTGAACTTGACCTGTCTGATAAGTAAGACGAGAACCACTTCAAGGCTGTTCCAGAGATACCAAAACCTTTTCTAAGCCTTTCAACTAATATACAGTGATCGACTGTCAAAAGCAGCTGTAAGATCTAAAAGAATCAGTACAGAACATTTACCTGCATCACCTTGCATTAACAAATCATTTGAAACTCTAAGAAGAACAGTTTCAGTAGAGTGCAACCAATGGAAACCAGACTGAAATTTGCACATTATAACACATTATAGGCATCCAAAACAGCTGTAAGTTGATTAGCAACCACTTTTTCCAAAATCTTAGCCATAAACGGTAACTTAGAAATAGGCCCATCGTTTTGGGGCAAAGATGGATCAAGATTTGTTATTTTAAGAAGTGGTTGAACAAAATCTTTTTTGAAATAAATTGGAACATAACCAGGTATCAGTGAATTATTAATTATAGAGAGCACACAGGGACAAATAGTGTCAGTTACATCGACAGAACTGGAGGAATTTTTCATAGAACTAACCAGTTTGGTAAGATCTTATGTTATTGGAGAAAAATTCTCCAGGATTATTGGCCTGGAGATACAAGGTATTTGAAGGGAATGAGAAGGAATAATGTTATCTTGTATATTATTTATCTGTTTTGTCACAACATTTGTGCCATTAAAACTTTTTATACCAGTGCATTGTCGAATGCAGAAAATCACAGATTTATATTAATGTGCTTGTCTGAATACACTATCATTAAAAGCTAATTCACTGGATTTGTATGGAGGATGCTCCACATAATATAAGCCTAGTAATAAAAAAATGGAAAAGAAAAAATTAAGATTTTCACCCCACTTTGTTTACTTTCGACACATGTGTTTTGTTTTGGTCTCTGTCCTGTCTCCACCCCTGTTATGCTATTGGTTGTTCCTAATGTCTCAGCTGTTTTGTGTTATCCCTCTTTGATTAGTGTGTGTATTTAAACCCCCATGTTTAACTGTCTCAACCCAAAGTATTGTGAGTTCTGTGTGTTTCTGCCAGACCCACACCAAGCCTTTGATCCTCGTTTGAGGTTCTCGTTTCCTGGTTTTGATCCTGTGTTTGTCCTTGATTCTTGATTCTCGTTTAAGCCCTGTTCATGTTGTTTGCCAATCGCCTGACCCCTTGCCTGTTTTTGACCACGATATCTGCCTTTTGATTTGGATTTGTCTGCCTTTCTATCCTTAAATAAAAGCTTTAACTGCATTTGCATCTGCCTATATTCTCAATCCTCATTACATGACACCCCGGGAAAGTCTTCAGGATGGAAGACTTTGCACTTACGGGTCATTCCATCTCAAGTGGTCCAATACAGGTTGCCTGACCATTTAACATTTACCTCTTTTTTTTGTATTGTATTGGCATTGCAAAACCGCCAATTACTTGGTTTAACTACAACGGCCATCTTTGTGTTATGGCATACAACAAATTTTGGTTACATAGCTGTTTATGGAAACCCCAATATCTCATCTCAAGATGGTCCTAGCTCCTTGGAACAAAAACTGATCTCTAGAGCATATTACAGCATTTTGCAGTAAGTGACTTCTGAGCTGTAGTCACTTACTACTTTTATGACAGGAGAAACAACACCATAGCTCTGTTTTTGACGCTTGTTTTTGACTTAATTTGTAAAACCCCCAACTGAACACTGTAATTCCATATTTGGATCATACCTCACTGTTGTCAATATCAAATGTAGTAAAATTTTAGACCTCCAATGACCAGTATAAGCTGTTGTATGTCAATCATAAACATAATTATTGTAAAATACTGTTCATTTAATAATAATATAATGGAGGACTTATGTGTATGAGTAAACAATTATACCAAACAGGTGCTAATGATCATCAATTCAATATGTAGGTTGAAACAGTCATTAACTGAAACAGAAACAGCTGTGTAGGAGGAATAAAACTGGGTGAGGAACAGCCAAACTCAGCTAACAAGGTGAGATTGCTGAAGACAGTTTACTGTCAAAAGTCATACACCACTGCAAGACTGAGCACAGCAACAAGACAGAAGGTAGTTATACTGCATCAGCGAGGTCTCTCCCAGGCAGAAATTTCAAGGCAGACAGGGGTTTCCAGATGTGCTGTCCAAGCTCTTTTGAAGAAGCAACGTTGAGGACCATAGAAACTTACTGCAGCAGATGAAAGACACATCAGGCTTACTTCCCTTCGCAATCAGAAGATGTCAGCTCAGACCTGGCAGAAACCAGTGGGACCCTGGTACACTCATCTACTGTCTGGAGAAGTCTGGTCAGAAGTGGCCTTCATGGAAGACTTGTGGCCAAAAAGCCATACCTCTGATGTGGAAACAAGGCCAAGTGACTCAACTATGCATGAAAACACAAGAACTGGGGTGCAGAAAAATCTGGCTGTAGCAGAAGACAGTTTGTTTGCCAAAGGGCTGGAGAGCGGTACACGATTGAGTGTCTGCAGGCAACAGTGAAGCATGGTGGAGGTTCCTTGCAAGTTTGGGGCTGCATTCTGCAAATGGAGTTGGGGATTTGGTCAGAATTAATGGTCTCTTCAATGCTGAGAAGTAAAGGCAACGACCCCAAACATACAGTGAAAGTCATTAAGAGCTATCTTCAGCATAAAGAAGAACAAGGAGTGCTGGAAGTGATGGTATGGCCCCCACAGAGCCCTGATCTCAACATCATCGAGTCTGTCTGGGATTTACATGAAGAGAGAGAAGTAAGTGAGGCTGCCTAAATCCACAGAAGAACTGTGGTTAGTTATCCAAGATGTTTGGGCCAACCTACCTGCCAAGTTCCTTCAAAAACCGTGTGCAAGTGTACCTAGAAGAATTTATGCTGTTTTGAAGGCAAAGGGTGGTCACACCCAATATTGTTTTGATGTAGATTTTTCTTCTGTTCATTCACTTTGCAATTTGTTAATTGATAAATATAAACTATTAACATGTCTATTTCTGAAAGCATTCTTACTTTACAGCATTTTTTCACACCTGCCTAAAGCTTTTGCATAGTACTGTATGTTCATGTATACATGTACCTTGTAATGTGCTCTAGAGATCAGTTTTTGTTCCAAGCAGCTAAGCCATCCTGTGCCGAGATATTGAGGTTTCTGTAAACAGCTGTATAACCAGAATTTGTTGTGTGCCATGACACAAAGATGGCTGTCATAGTTAAATTAAAATGTTAAAAAAAAACAAAAAAAAAAAACCTGGTGGTGTTGCAATGCCAATACATAGAGGTAATCACTCAAAAAATTAGGAAAATTAAAAATGGTCAAGCAACCTGTATTGGACAACTTGAGATGGAATGAACCATAAATAAAAAATCGGGGAAGTAACAGCAACTCCACTTTGCACTGGGCACCAATACATCATTGATTATTTTTCTATAACATTACATCCTGTTGTGTCTTATTCCTTACTTATGTAATTGTGACATAGACGCAAAAACATTTTGCATGACATTTTGTCTCAAAAGAGAAATGTGATTCGCCTTCAATTCAAAGCCTTGAATTAATTTAGATTAGATTAATAAGGAATAATAAGAATCACCTTTCTAAGCATTGCTTCAGCCTTCAGGACATTGAAGCTTCTGGCTACCCGAGACAAAAACAGAAGAAAACACTAGGTGAGTAGGCTACAAACTATAAACTTGTAGCAATACAGTGCTTGAAATCATGCAGATACAGGTCAAGCATTTCAGTTAATTGTTTACATTATACATCAGAATGGTAAAAAATGTGAACTCAGTGATTTTGTGGCATGGTTGTTGGTGCCAGATGAGCTGGTTTGAGTATTTCAGAGAGAGCACAACTGCTTCTCATGGGAATAACAAAAATACAGCATCAACCAACAAATTTGTATCAGTATTCCTAAGCACATCAGAAATACTGTAAATAAAAAAATATTTAATGTGTTTCAGGGTGGAATTTAGGGTGCCTAAAACTTTTGCACCATATTCTATAATCACTATATGGCTTATACTATCAGCTTTATCTTATGTTTTTATATTCTGGTTCCATGATTTCAATTTAATCTTTAAATGTGCAAATAAGTGTTTGTTGTAAGTCATTCATAGTAAACAGGACACATCTTAATCATTAATATGGTTCAAAAGGAAAAGCAAATACTTTTGCAATAGATAAAAATTCAGGTGAAGGGAACTACAAATATTTGCATCACAAGCATCAAGAATTTCACCTTGAACTTCTCTTGTGGCACATGTGCTAAAAATGCAAGTCATTAGGACAAACATGAGCAAACCATTAACTGGGCAGATGTAAACGTGACTACCTGAAGAAGCCCACATATTTAGGGGTGAATAAAACCTTGTGATTCTGAAAGTAGCTTTAACTGCACACATTTCCCCTAAAACAAAACATGTTAATCGACCTATGATATAATTTTTTATCTGCCTTAACCCTCAACTGCTCAGATGTATAAATGAGATAAATGTAAGTCGCTCTGGATAAGGGCGTCTGCCAAATGCCATAAATATAAACGTAAACATTTGTTGCATGCCAAAAGCAAAATTTCAACATCATTCACGTAAAAGGAAGAATCTCTCTTTTATGAGATGTTAGCAGAGCCAACAAATATGTCAAATTATTTAAATTAGAGGACAGAATGAATTATAAAACTTTGCTTTAGGAATATTCTTATATTCTGAATGTGAGAAAATTATGTGCAGGCAACATTAATCATGCCTGTCTCTAGAGTGTATGTAGATTTAACTTTCTGTGCAAGGCCTGATACTGTATTTATAATTTCAATTATAATTATATGTATACATGTTTTTTCCATTAGGCCTTGTTATTGCTTATACAGTATATTTTACATTTAAAAAACATTATTTAAAAAAAAAAAAAAAAAAAAAAATTCAGAATGTTTTATTATTTTTTTTTAAATGCTAAGCATTTAGATGATCATTGTACTAACCCCATTTCCAGAAAGGGATTTTTTTCTAAAATGCAATAAAAACAAAAATCTGTGATTTGTCAAGTCTCTTGAAACTTTAATTAACTGACAAAAGTACAAAGACAAGATATTCAATGTTTTCACTGACCAACTTAATTGTATGTTGTAATTATAAACAAATTTAGAATTTGATGTCTTCAACACACTCAAAAAAGTTGGGACAGAGGCAAAATAAGACTGAAAGGTTTATAGAATATTCAAGTAAAACCATTTTGGAGGATCAGGTTAATTGGTAACAGGGTAGGGTATCAGGACTGGGCATAAAAGGAGTATCCATCAAAAGCTCAGTCTTTGCAAGCAAGGACGGGTCATGGCTCACCACTTTGTGACAAACTTCATAAGAGAATTGTCAGTCAGTTCAAAAAGAACATTGCTCAACGCAAGATTGCAAAGAATTTAGGTCTTTCACCATCTACAGTGCATAATATTGTGACCTTCAGGCCCTCAAGTGGCATTGCCTGAGAAATCGTCATGCTACTGTGATAAATATAACCACATGGGCTCGGGAGTACTTCAGAAAACCGTTTTCACTTAACACAGTCCGCCGCTGCATCAGAAATGCAACCCGAAACTCTATTATGCAAGGAGGAAGCCACACATCAACTCTATGCAGAAATGTTGCCTAGTTCTCTGGGCCCGAGCTCATCTCAGATGGACTGAAAGGCAGTGGAAACGTGTGCTGTGGTCAGACGAGTCCACGTTTCACCTTGTTTTCGGGAAAAACGGACATCAAGTTCTCCATGCCAAACCAGACCGTTATAAGCGAAAGGTGCAAAAGTCAGCATCTGTGATTGTATGGGGATGCATCAGTGCCCTCGGCATGGGTGACTTGCATATGTGTGAAAGTACCATTGACGCGGAGGCGTATATTGGGATTTCAGAGAGACATATGCTGCCATCAAGGCAACATCTTTTCCCAGGAAGTCCATGGTAATTTCAGCAGGACAATGCCAGACCTCATTCTGCATGTGCTACAACAGCGTGGCTTCGTAGACACAGAGTGCGTGTGCTTGACTGGCCTGCCAGCAGTCCAGATCTGTCTCCTATGGCGCATCATGAAGAGGAGAATCAGACAATGGGGACCAAGGACTGTTGAGCAGCTGAAGTCTTGTATCAAGCAAGAATGGGCAAAAATTCCACTTGCAAAACTGCAACAATTAGTATCCTCAGTTCCCAAACGATTAAAAAGTGTAATTAAAAGGAAGGGTGATAGAGTGGTAAACATGCCTCTGTCCCAATTTTTTTTTTGAGTGTGTTGAAGGCATCAAATTCTAAATTTGTTTATATTTACAAAATACAATTAAGTGGGTCAGTGAAAACATAATATCTATCAACAGAACATCTTTTGTTTGTATGTTTGTCAGTTAATTAAAGTTTCAAGAGACTTGACAAATCACAGATTTTTGTTTTTATTGCATTTTAGGAAAAATCCCAACTTATATGGAAATGGGGTTAGTATATGCAAAGCTCAATATAAACAAAAGTGTAGTATTATTAACAGGCCTGTAAAAGGCTGTTTATTATATGCCTGTAAGAGATATAAAACAAAACAAAAAAAAAAAACAAACCTCCAAATGTGAATCATTTGTCACTTACCTCGGAGCCAGCGAAGCAGGTAATGGTCACTTTGATTAGGAAGCTGGGCATATACATCTTCAATTCTCTCAGAAAACTAGACAAAATTACAGCAAATTTTATTTATTTATTTTTCAACAGAGCTCTACTTTTTTAAATGCATATAATAGTTCCTAAACCTGGTGCAATATTTACATTTGCAGTTTAAGGTGGATCACATGAACCATGCTTACCTGTTCCAGAGCCGCAGCCTGGTTAGGACTGAGATCTCCTATACGTCCACTCATTTGCTTTGCATAATTAATAAACCTGCAACTTGTATGAATTGCTCATTTATTGCTGTGTTCATATTTCTCTACCTGTTGTATTTATAAGGTATAGGTAAGAACTGCTCTTTGCCCTCAGGGAAAAACGTGTGCACAGGGTTTATGGAGAACGAGAAGCCACACAGTACCTTTGATCATTCTGAGCAATGTTTGTTTTTATGTCAGTTTAGAGTTCACTGATGAGGGGTCCAAGTAGGAAAACCATCAAGCTTGTATGCTTTGCCAGCAAAAGTCTACTACTGATAATAGCTTTAATAAAACAATTATTAAATGACTGAAATGGCAACATTCATCACTTTAATATTCATTTCATTCATCTACAGCAGTGGCCACCAACCCTGTTCCTGGAGATCTACCTTACTGAAGACTTTAGCTCTAATCATAATCGTGCCCACCTGACCATCTAATCATTGCCTTAAGAAGTTCTTGATCAACTAAAACAGGTGTGTTAGATTTTGTTTGGAGATTAAACCTGCAGGAAGATAGACCTCAAGGAACAGGGTTGGTGACCCTTGTCTACCGTAATGTTCAGGGTTACTGAACATTTGAGGGCCCTAAGCGGCAACTTACTCAATCATATTGTTTTATATGCAAGTCAGAGCAGAATTCAGCAGCAGCTAGTGATCATAGATTTTGGTGGGGCAGGATGACATTAATAAAAACAACATAGCCCCAAACAAAATTAAGTTGAGAGGCTATCAGACTTGACTTATACTATAAGCTACTATCTAATGAAATTTTAGAGTAACTCGATAACAGGCAGTTGAGAGTTGACACCATACAGTCTAGTAGCTCTTTTTTGAACAATTTTAGACAAAGCTTTGTTCAATTGTGTTCAATGCAGCAAGTGTGTTTTCCATCATCATCAATGCACACTCAGAAGATCTAATATCATTAAACAGGGTTGCCAGATTTCAAAATCCACATTTCAAAATCCACACAAAAGACTTGAAGCTATCCCAAACAATTCAGGCAATGGAAAGGGCAACACATTTTCTTTTTTTCCCCACAGTCTTTGCATGGGAAATGAGGTCCCAGTGGTACACACACATTTCGGATGTAGGGAAATTATCTACTCTATAACCCCCCCTTCCCTCTCCCAATATTTGGAACTCATCTTTGAAGTGGTTCTGTACATCACAGACATACTGTCTGCACTTTAATTGATTTAATTCTGATTATTTGCTAGAAAACAAGATGGCCATGGTGTATTTTTAAACTACCCTGGCACCCCTTTTAACTGTACATATTCATTCATTTATTTTTCTTTAATCATATTAGGTAACAAACATTAATGTAAGTATGTGCTGCAGATCATTTAATTAGTTCACTTTTACATTTTAATTTACAGAAAAACATTGCTTACATAAACTTTTTTTAGGTATCAAAACTGGTTACTTTACTATAGTAATTTTTTAAACAATTGCCAACAGCATGAACTTAATCAATGCAAGTTTACATTTTATTTAATACTTGACCATATTTCTGTTAAAAGTCCTGAAATAAATACACACAGGTATACACTCCATTCAAAAAGACAAGAGAGGAAATGGTTTTATGAAATACAAAGCTGGCACCTGAAATCCCATCACAATAATAGAGAAGTGACTATGCAATGCATAAAAGCATGCAGATACTGGCCAACAGCTTCGGGTAATGTTCACATCAACCATCAGAATGGAGAAAAAATGTGACCTCAGTGATTTTGACTATGGCCTCATTGTTGGTGCCAGATGGTTTGGTTTGAGTATTGACGGCTGGTTTGAGTATTTCAATAACTGATCGTGTAAAGGTTGTGTAATGTTGATTTCCTGGGATTTTCATGCACAACAGTCTCTAGAGTTTACTCAGAATGGTGCAATAAAGAAAAAACTCCCAGTGAACAGCATTTCTACAGATGGAAATGCTTTGTTGATGAGAGAGGTCAATGGAGAATGGCCAGATTGGTTTGAGCTGACATAAAAGCTACAGTAACTCAGGAAACCACTCTGTACAAATGTGGTGAGCAGAAAAGCATCTCAGAATGCACAACACGTCAAACCTTGAGGCAGATGAGCTACAACAACAGATGACCACGGGTTCCTCTTCTGTCAACTAAGAACAGAAAGCTGAGGATGCAGTCGGCACAGTCTCACCAAAACTAGCTCACACTGATTTATACTACATTCCCGTTTAAGGTGCCTTGGGTAAAATTGGTGTCCCTTCTTCTGGTTCTTCTCCATCTGACAAGCTTTCATATTTTTAAAAAGTTATATTCCTGAAAAGTATCAATTGCTACGTCCACTAATGATGTCACTAACACTACTGTAGTAACCGTTTTGAACTAGGAAGTGGAATTTTATGTTGTGAACACAGACAAGCAGAGTTATACACACAGTAAAATGTCCCAGTGTGGTTATAGTAAATATAGGCACTCTTGGAATGTCGCTCAACTGATCATATTAGTGGACCAGAACTAACTGTTGTTGACTAGTTTTCTCCGTTCTGTAGTGTCATGTACTTGGAATAACACCCTTTGCCTTGTGTTCTATTTGCTGCTACACATATACATTTATGTTTTAAAAGATCTCAGTGTGTGTATCACAATGTATATTAGAAATGCATATGACAAGATGCTAAATGACAGCATAACAAAAGTCTGCATGTTTCTTTCTGTTAAAAGGAGGTTAGTACTGGAGCCTATAGAGCAGCTTATTACTAGCTAAGAGGATACAGACAACAACTGGGCAAGAGGCCATTATACCATCAGCAAAGAATTTGTTGATCTAATGTTGGACTAGTCACAATAGCAAACGGGTAAGTCTCATATAAGAAAGACATTCTATGATTTTTTTCCCCTCTAAAATAAGCTCAGTGTGAAATAGTGGTAGCATCTGCCTACGCAATTCTTTTCCACTTTCCATGACTATTTTAGACTCTAGTAAAAGTTTATGTACAGATGGCTTGTTAGAAGTGGGCATTCCAAAACAAAAATGAAGTCAGATCTAGATATTAGCCTGCTGTCAATAGAAGAAGAAAACTCAGGGGCCTTTCTAGAGCTTTAAAGGTTCATTAGGTAAGATGTATGGTGGGGAAGGTCACTAATGGATAAATGGGTGGAGTTGAATATTTTAATGATTTTTTTAGTCATTGAGCCTGCCTCCATTTTCATTTTTCATGTACACAAAGCTCTACCCACAAAACTTCCAGTGGATCCATGTTCCAGTCCACTAGATTTAGCTAATACAAACAAACATTCTGGATCAGAAGGCAGGTTTCCAAACTGGGATTATTCATCTATTTAATACACTTGTTCTGAGACAATGGTTCAAAAAAAAAAATTCTATATAATTTTCCACATTACCTGTACTAATAAGAAAGGAAAAACTACTGTACCATTAACGTATGAGAGACTCAGCCCCCACAAGGGACATTAGCTGGACTGTTAATCATCTGGGGATATCTCCATCAAAAAACTTTTTAAAATGTACTTCTAGGTAGACTGTTTACATGCATTTTTTCCATGCATGGGAGAGCTAATTGCTTAAAAAAAATTGAAAATTGGACAAAAAGTTGGATCCCTCATAAAATTTGCCACGATCTCCCCTATCCACTCCAGATTCGCAGATTCACGTTCTGGTGTGGACATACTGTTACATAGAGGGCTCGGTACAAAAGGAGAAACAGTAATGAGCTTGGCCTGCTATCCAAATGGAAAAAGGATGGAAAATAAAAGAGCCAAAATGCGAGTATGAGGCGAAAACAGGAGTGCACGCTGGCTGAAGTGCAAACTAAATTAATGCCACCAGCAGCGGGGCACGAACCATTGCCACCAAGCTCCGGCTCACGCTCTGGGTTTCTGGCCGATAAAATGGCCAAACTAAACAGTTGGGGAGCCGAGGGAGCCGTATGGGGTTTTATATATATATAAAATGTAAATTGTAAATAAAATATAAATAAAAACAGAATGCAATGATTTGCAAATCTCATAAATCCATATGTGATTCACAGTAAAACAGAAAACATATCAAATGTAAAAACTGAGTAAATGTACCATTTTAGGAAAAAAAAATAAGGTAATTTTGAAATTGATGGCAGCAACACGACTCAAAAAAGTTGGGACAGAGGCAACAAAAGGCTGGAAAAGTAAATGTTACTAATAAGAAACAGCTGGAGGTTAATTGGCAACACGTCAGTAACATGATTGGGTATAAAAAGAGTATCTTAGAGAGGCAGAGTCTTTCAGAAGTAAAGACGGGCAGAGGTTCACCAATCTGCAAAAAACTGCCTATAATTTGTGGAACAATTTCAGAATAACGTTCCTCAATGTAAAATTATGAAGACTATGAATATCTCATCATCTACAGTACATAATACCATCAAAAGATTCTGAGAACCTGGAGAAATCTTTGTGCGCAAGGGACAAGGGTGAAAATTAATATTGCATGCCCGTGATCTTCGGGCCCTCAGGCGGTACTGCATTAAAAACAGGCATGATTCTGTAATGGAAATCACTGCATGGGCTAAGAAACACCTCCAGAACTCATTGTCTCTTTTTATACCCAATCATGTTACGGACCTGTTGCCAATAAACCTAATTAGTTGCAAAATGTTCCTTCTTTTTAGTAACACCTACTTTTCCAGACTTTTGTTGCCCCGTCCCAAATTTTTTTAGAAAACTTTGAAAAATTACTATTTTTTTCCCTTAAAATTGTACATTTCTTCAGTTTAAACATTTGATATGTTTTCTATGTTCTATTGTGAATAACATATGGGTTTATGAGATTTACACAGCTTTGGGGTTGTGTGTATATATATATATATATATATATATATATATATATATATATATATATATATATATATATATACACACACACACACACACACATACACACACACACACAGTGGGTATAGAAAAGAACCACCCCCCTTTAAAATAATCACATTTTGTTGCTTTTCAGCCTGAAATGAAGACTGACACAATTTTTGTTTTATCCAGCTGTATTTACTCAGTGCAACTTATAACATCCAAGTGGAAGATATAACACCAACATGTCAGAAAAAAAATTTAACTTGTAAAACTCAGTAAGGTGTAGCTAATCACCTTCTCAATGGCACACAAAGCCATTTGACTTTCAACTGTGATCAGCTGTGGTCATTTTGATTAGCTCAGCATGAAAAGAGCTTTCCTGGAGCATTTTGTAGTGCAACTGAAGCAAACAATCAACTATGGGTGGCAAGGCACTGTCAAAAGATCTCCGCGATAAAGTTGTGGACAGGCACAAGTCAGGAGATGGATACAAAAAAGGCCTTATCAATACCTAGAAGCACAGTGAAGTCTATTATTAAGAAGTGGAAGGTATTTGGTACAACACAGACCCTCCCTGGATCAGGACGTCACTCCAAACTGGATGAAAGAGCCAGGAGGAAACTGGTCAGAGAGGCTACCAAGAGACCTACAGCAACTCTGAAGCAGTTGCAGGAATTTATGACAAAGAGTGGTCATTGTGTGCATGTGAAACAACATCAGAAATTCTCCACAAATGTGGCTTGTATGGGAGGGTTGCAAGAAAAAAAAACACCCACGACTGAGCTTTGCCAAAACGCACCTTGAAGATTCTGAGGCCACATGGAAAAAGGTGTTATGGTCAGATGAATTATTTGGCCTCAACACCAAACGATATGTCTGGTGGAAATCCAATACAGCTCACCATCCAAATAACACCATTCCTACAGTAAAGCATGGAGGTGGTAATATCCTGTTATGGGGGTGTTTCTCTGCAGCAGGGACTGGAGCACTTGTCAGGATAGAAGGAAAATGGATGGGGCAAAATACCATCAAATTCTTGAGGAAAATCTGCTGCCCTCTGCCAGAAAGTTGTCAATGGGAAGAAGGTTTACCTTCCAACAAGACAATAAAGCACACAGCAAAACTGACTACACAGTGGTTGAAGGAGAAAAAGGTGAATGTCCTTGCATGGCCTAGTCAGAGCCCAGACTTAAACCCCATTGAAAATCTGCGGAATGACTTGAAGACTGTAGTCCACAAACGGTCACCATCAAATTTAACTGAACTTGAGCAGCTCTGCAAAGAAGAGTGGGCAAATATTGCAAAGTCTAGATGTGCAAAGTTAGTAGAGACATATCCCAACAGACTAAAGGCTGTAATTAAAGAATTAAGGCAAATTAAAGCAAGGGGGTGATCCTTTTTCCAACTCAGTGATTCTGTTTATTTATTTATTTCTGATGTTATATGGTGTTATATCTTTCACTTGGATGTTATAAGATGCACTGAGTAAATACAGCTGGATAAAACAAAAACTGTGTTAGACTTCATATCAGGCAGAAAAGCAACAAAATGTGATTATTTTAAAGAGGGGTGATTCTTTTCTATACCCACTGTATATCTACGAGTATATATTTATGAGTGGCAAAAGTATGTGAACCTTTGCTTTCAGTATCTGGTGTGACCCCCTTGTGCAGCAATAGCATCGGTTTGGAGGAATTTTAGCCCATCCCTCAGTACAGAACAGCTTCAATACTGGGATGATGGTGGGTTTCCTCACATGAACTGCTTGCTTCGGGTACAATCAGGGACAGAAAATCTGAGAATTCTCATATAAAGTCCCTGCTTGATTTGGGGGGATGATAAATAAGTGCACAAAGCAACTGACTGGGCAGTTCCACTTTAAATAACTGGACCTCAAAGCTCACATACTTTTTTACCGGTAATAACCGGCATTTAAAATAACTGCTGAAACTGGTCGCCAATCCTCCACCCCTTCCAACTGCCCTTGGTGAGCCAAAAAATGTAAAACCGAAGGAGAAAGTTCAGAAAGCAGTGTTGAATCCCCGGGTGTACGCCAAGTTTCAGTCACAAATAAAAAGTCTAGGCCACGTGATGAAATCGTTTAAAACAAGTCTTATTTGAAATCGATTGTGCATTAATAAAAGAAACATCTTCACTGAGGTAAACTCACATTCTGACGAGGGCTGAAACTACAACGATCGGAGGTTCTGATGAGTAATCCCCCCACTGTAGAAATTTAGTCTCAATGGGAGTACACAGGGAGCTGGCAAGGAGACCAGTGTACTTGTGTATCTGAGCTCCAGGGAATTGCAAGAAATGAAGCAGCCACTTCCCATCCTGTAATCAGGGAACACACTGGTAAACACAGTGGAAGTCCACTGAACTCTCCTAATCCTTGCTCGAACGCCTCCTACCGCATTTCCTGCAGTGTTTCCTTCGGTGGAGGATGCAGCAGTGTAGGCTACAAACACCAGCAGGTAATGGCAGAAAGAATCAGGGATTAAAGAGACCCTGTCCCTTAAAGATCAGGCTGCACACATGCGCAACAGAGGTCTGTATATAAAGGAGAGTTTGCCGGTCATAAGTTAGGATACAAAAACATACAAACAGACATGCAAACAACACGACCATACTGATTACTGACAGGAAGTGATGGCCTGCCGAGCACACTGGCACCATCTCTGTCTTTCGCTTTCAGACTCATGAAATGACAAAGAAAGAGTTTGGAGTCTTGCGATAGCCGAGTGTAATGTAAACAACCACACTGGCGACCGTGAATTCCCTCGGCAGATAATATGGATGTAACCAACAACCAACAGTTCAACGTTTGGGCAACAGTGATGCTCCTTCACAGTAACGTCTCAAGTTACACCATCTGTTGTTTACAAACAGTGTCACCCCTCCACCTTTCCTCTTACCAGCAGTCCAGCATCTCTGTCTGCTCTCACAGTCTGAAAGCCAGGGTTGGAAGTCCAGAATATCCTTGTACAGCCATGTCTCAGTGAAAAAAAACACACTGCACTCTTGATACTCCCTCTGGGTCACAATCTGTGCATTGAGCTTGTCCATCTTATTGCCAAGAGACATAACGTTTCCCATGATGATGGAGGGATTGAAGGGCTTTGCCTTTGTTTTGGATCCAGCTCTGCATCCTGTAGGGGTATAACCCCAGTGTCCTGGCGAAATTTCCCCATTGGCCCTTATCTATCATGGCCCCCTAATAATCTTCATCCCTGAATTGGCTATGTCACTCTCCTCTCCACCAATAGCTGGTGTGGTGGGCGTTCTGGCCCACTATGGCTGCCGTCGCATCATCCAGGTGAATGCTACACACTGGTGGTGGTTCAGAAGATTTCCCCCCTATACTATGTAAAGTGCTTTGAGTGCCTAGAAAAGTGCTATATAAATGTAAGGAATTATTATTATTAATTATTATCCTCTGTATGGTCTCAGCTGTTCTTCAGGAATATTGAACCACATTCCAGAGAGTGGCACAGATCTTCAGAGCGCCAGCAGCTGATCGTGTGTGTACATGAATCGACCTGTTCTCTCCCCATGGTTCTCCATTTTGAGTGTAGAGTACATAATAAATAAAAACTATGTGCCTAGACAAACTGAAACTTAGAAGTAAGAAAAGAAGGCGCTGAAGAAACGCAAAGTGACATATGTCGAAAAACCTAATATATGTAAGATATAACGTCTCTCGAGATAGGAGCTACTGTAATCGGTTACCACTAGCATGGTGCCATGTAGCATTATAAAGTGCTGCATTAAAAATCTGCCCTTATTATTGCAATACAATAATTAATGCATTCAATTTCACAATGGCTAATCATGGTTAAATACAATAAATGTAAGCTGCTAAACAGAACTGATATACAGTCAGGTCCATACTTGAACAGTGAGAATTTTTACAATATTGTCTCTGTACACCACCACAATGGATTTGAAATTAAGCAATCAAATGCTGAGTTTCCTCCTTTGAGATGCTTTTCTCTTTATCTGGTTGTTAAACCTACTTGTCCTCCAGGCCACTAAACTAATAACCCTGACAAGAAATATGCTTGTCCCAGGCACTTGCTGATATTAAATATGAAAATGTGTTGTTGAATTATATAGATACCATAGGCAAACCTCAGATTGCATTACAATTTACTGTATGGACTGTAGCAGGGACGTAGTCATCATTTCAGATGTAAGGGGGACAGAATGTCATGGGTATCCTTTTTTTCTGACCTTTGTCTAATTGATGGGTTTTATCTCTTCTTGCTCTTAATTGGCTTAATACACAATTTATGTTTCTGTATATTGCACTGTATTATTTAAATATCGCAAATTATGTTTAGTGCATTGTATTGCATATACATAGCACACAGTAAATAATATATACTTGTATATTACGGATGATTTTGTTTCTCTCCCTTTTCTAATGAATTATATACAGTAATGTAAAAATGGTAGGGTTACACTTTTCCCCCCTATACTACTAACCTTCTGCTAACAAACTGCTGCATAATGATTTAAGTTATTATAGCAGCCTATTATGACTGTCATTGTATTTATAAAATAAAAATGTGTTCTATTCTATAATATTTTTATTCATATTTAGCATCAACATAGTAAAACAAACAATTATGTAACATGTAACGCTGCCTGATCCAGACATATGTAATCCATGCAAATCCGAATTCAGCATTAACAATTCACCATCTTATTCTAATGTGAAGGACTCAGATAACACATCTGTAATAAAAATAAAAGACGTTACAGAAGAGTTTGAAAATAATCAAATCTAGCTAATTATTCATCGATGAAAATAGGCAGAGTTTAAAAAGAAATATGTAGCAAATTATTCATCATTGTGCAACACAAATACCACATGCCAAAAAACTTACACTGCTCAACTTAGTTAAAAAGGAGTGAATGGTTTTTTGCCGCTTTGAGTTCTTCGTGACCAATTATCATGGCAACGTCAGGTCATGTAAAGATATATAGACGTTATAGACACGTACACGTATAGAAATCAAAGATACACAAATTGGCCATGGCCAGTGAAAATGTGTGGGGGACGAATTTATATTTTATTAAAAGTCTCCCACGGATTCTATGCCTATGGACTGTAGGGTAGTGTAAGCTTGAATATAACAACTGATAGCTGACCAATGTCAATGTAAAGGGGGGAAAATCAAAATAGTAAGTATATTGAATTTTCATGATTGTAAGACAGTAGTATGGTTCTGAATAATAACAGCAGTATTATAACAAATAAATAACACCAACAATATTGTAAATAAAAAGATTTATAAAATCAGAATAACAACACAAACACATTTAATTATATACATGGAATTAGACTTGTAAAAGATAGACAGTGAACCATTAACGATGTAATTAAACAAAATGGATTCAAAGGTGCCTGCACCATTCTCAGTCATTTTTTAAGGTTAATGTGAACAATGAAGCTGGTCACCTATATTTGCAAGAGCAGACTGGCATCATTTTTGATGTTGAAATCCATAGCCCAGAGGACAGATGCTGATCAGTTAACCGTTATCAAGAATGGTATATATTGTAGTTCATCAGAAAAAGCGTTTGTTCAAACACATTTGATACAGTGGTAATAACAATCATTTGAATTTTCTTTTACTTTCTAGGGAATGTTAAATGTTGTAATTTGCGTTGGTGTTTTATAAAGCTTCAACAAAAGTATTCCACTTATTGGTTCAAGTTTGGCATCAACTATCAGTCACCAACCTTGGCTCCAGGTGGTGACCTTGCCAAAGTAGAGAGGGCTGTGTGCAAGTTGAGCAACACTGCCATTGCCGAGGCCTGTGCCTGCCTGAATCACAAGTTCAACCTGATGTACGCAAAGAGACCATTTGTGCACTGTTATGTGGAAGGAAGTTTTTAGATGTGCGTGAAGTTCTGGCAGATCTGGAGAAAGACTATGAAGTGGTCGTTGTTGACTCGGTTGAAGGGGAGGGAGAAGGAGAGGAGTAGATTTGCATTTGATCTGTTTTATAATGTTAATTTTTGTGTACTTCCTAATTTGAATCTTAAATAAGTTGTTCATTCCTAATAATAATAAATATTGATGATAATATTCAGATGTATAATAGTTATAAAAAATATTTTAAAAAGCAGTTGTTCTTTTCTAAACTTGGTTTAATAAGATTTCTCTTGCAAATGATCTTGAGGTTTCTGGTGTCTAGCTACATAAAAATCAGTTCATAGGTGCAAACGGCATTTTGGTGAAAGATTTGTTTAACAAAGGTCATTGGAACTTGCTTTCTGTATTTTTTTTCCCCACTAGTGGAAAACAATGGTGCAGATTCTGGCAAATGTTACTCAAAAATTGTTGAGACATTTCAATAGACTTGACCGATTTTCTTTTAATTAGCATTTTTATAAAAGTCACATACCTTCAAAAGTTCACCACTAAGGAAACAATTAAAACATATTATACTTAAGTGTTCTATGTAGTGTACCACAGAGTACTGAGAACTGTGCATTATGCTATTATAACAACACCTTCTGTGGCTGATAGACACCAAGGAAAAACTCATGGTTTGAATATCAATAGGAGAAAAAACTAAACTTTAAAAAAAAAAAAACTAAACTTTTCTCCAAGGCACACTTGAGTTATGGCTGGTTAATTTGAATGCAGCAAGACTTTACTCATCATCAATAATTTCATCATAGACAAAACTGATAAGAAATCACAGTAGGGTTTTTTTTTTTTTTTGTCGTCAAATATATAGCTTTTGAGACCTGCCCATATCTTGGACATATTTAATGCTGTACAACTTCGCCATGACTTTGTACAGGCACCTAGAGTTCCACTGTTTGATGAAATAACAGTGGGGAAGTTTAGAAAGAGCTGCATAGTACAAATGTCATTTATAACATTACTCCTATAAGTCATACGACATAAGTCCTGTAACTCTTCATCATTTGAATGAGATAGGCTCCTAGTTTAATGCTATTTTGTGTGCTACCTCTAATTGTAATGGTACAGCCTTAAGACAGATTCGAATGGCAATGACTAACTGCATATATGCTGAAATGTTTAGTTTTCAGCATGCTTAATCAGAATACAACAAATCATATAAGAAACAATATATCTTATGTTTCAGAGGGAAAGGAAAAGTGTCTTTGGTTACTGGTCAGTTGAATCCAAAATTTTAGGTGATAAAATGGTAGGGGTTTTTTTTTTTTTTCCTTTTTACAATGTGTCATACTTATTTCATGCACAGCATACTACTTAATTATGTAATTTACATTTCCCAGAAAATGTTGCAAATATACATATCTGTGTATCGTTCTAATGAGTATGTAATTCGGTGCTTCTGAAAATTTTAAACTGGTTTCTCACTGATATGTAAAACTTGGGTACATGAAAAAATGACATTTCTTGCAGATTCAGTGCAATCAACTGATGGTTTTAACTTATGATATTTGTGAAGGACTCCTTTAGAGAACTAGATTTCTATTTAGTTGGACATGGACCGGTCCATTTTGTGGATACGTCTACAAAAAGTAATTTCCCACTGAGAAACATACAGACTGCAGTTACCAAAAAAAAAAAAAAAAGCAAGAACAGTTTATAATAATCCATCAACACTTGAGGATAAACCTGTACAAGACCAAAGTGCTTACATACAAACTTCTTTTTTAGCAACAGGGTAAATGCCCGGGTTACTCATTTACATTTAAAAATACTTGAGTATTATTTCACTGCATGATGAAGCCAGTCCTCGGGGGAAGACCAGGCATCTGAGGAAATGCTGGTGTGTGCGGCTGTGTCAGTGGACCCGTGTAGGATGGCACCATGTTGGGCATTTGGACAGGAGGGTAAGGAGTTGCTGGGTAGGGTAAAGTGGGCTGCTGCCCAGTCAGCTGGATTGAAGTTGAAGGTGCTGCATTCATAGGAACCAGGAAGCCATTAACCTGGCCATGGAAGGGTGCAGTGGAAGTGGGCGTCTGAGATTGAACATGCTCGACTGATGCCTGTGGCATCTGGAAACATTTCAGCACCATTTCCTGCAGCTTATCAATCTTCACACGCCGCAAATGGGCCAGCTTTCTCTTGCTCTGATAGGTTTCGATGAAGGTGTCCAGAGACAAATCGCCATTGAGGAAGGAGTCGGCCATATTCTAAAATAAAGATAAGGTAATTTACAATAATAATCTCCTTGCATGGCAGTAACGTAGACAGGAATACAGGGCAGGTGATTTGCTTCGGATTAACCACATGACTCTCATGATCCATTAGTGGGTCCAAAAACATGCATACATTCCTCATCCTACATTCATAATAGCAAGTGACAAGTCACTCATATCACTTATGGACATGCATTGTTCAGCATTTCTTTCACTTTCCAATGAGAAACATTTGTACAACAGATATAAAAAGTCTACTCACCCCTGCTAAAATGGCAGGTTTTTGTGATTGAAAAAAAAAAAATTAATCCAAGATAAATCGTGTCATAACGTTTTTTTCATCCCTCAATGTGAAATTACAACATATAAAAAATTAAGTGAAAAACAATCAAACATTTTAGGGAAAATAAAGTTACAACAACCTGGTTGCATAAGTGTGCACACCCTTTTATAATTGGGGATGTGGCTGTGTTCAGAATGAACCAATCACTTCAATCTCATGTTCAAAAGTAATCATCATACAGCTGCCATCAATGAAATTATTCTGATTAACCCCAATTAAAGACCAGCTGTTTCTGTAGGATTTTCTTGGCATCTTCTTGGTTTCATCTGACTGCTGAAGCCATGGTCCACAAAGAGCTGACAAAGCATGTATGGGATCTCACTTGTTGAAAGGTATGGATCAGGAGAGGGCTATAAAAGAATTTCCAAAACATTAGATGTACCATGGAACACCATGAAAGCCATCAACAACAAATTGAGAAAATGAAGCACCACACTGACATTACCAAGAACAGGCCATTCCTCCACAATTTACAAAAGGACAAGACAAAAACTTACCAGGGAGGCTGCCAGTAGACCTAAGGCAACATTAAAGGAGCTGCAGGAATATCTGACAAGTACTGATTACTCTCTGCATGTGACAACAGTCTCTTGTATTCTTCACATGTCTGGGCTATGGAGGAGGGTGGCTAGATGGAAGCCCTTTCTCACAAAAAAACATCCAAGCCCTACTAAAATCACTAAAATGTGGCAAAATGTGTTATGGTCTGATGAGACCAATTCCAAAATGTATAATTATGGCGAGGAGGAGGGAGTGGCCAGGCTGTGAGGACGCACACCTGGCACTGATTTATCTAATCAGTGGGAGAGAGAGATAAAGGAGTGGCTGGAAGCACCAGGGAGAGAGGGAGAGATACACACGTGCATTTTGTGTTCAGTTTGTGTGTTTTATGTTCTGTTTTGTTTATTATTAAATTTTATGTTTATGTTCAGCCGGTTCCCGCCTCCTCCTTGCCTGACTTTAAATTGTTCCACTGGTGCCGAAACCCGCGAGGGAGGAGGGACGCGCTGTTGAAGCGCTCTCGCCGCTGGGGGAGGATTGCGACACCGCCGGGCTCCTCCCCTTTTATGGCGGATGGCAGCCACACCTTCGCCTCACCGACGGACGGCTCCTCCCCTTTCCAGGCGGACGGCAGCCACATCTCTGCTTCCCTGGCGGAAGTCAGGCTCCTCCCCTTTTCCGGCGGACGGCAGCCACATCTCCGCTTCCCCGGCAGACAGCAGCGGGTCCTCCATCTCCTGGCGGACGGTAACCGCTCCTCCCCTTTCAGGTGGACGGCAGCGGTTCCTCCGCATTCCGGCAGATTGCAGCGACTCCTCCGTCCTCCTCGGCAACCGTTCCAGCACCACCGCCTCCTCGGTGTCGCGATCCTCCCACAGCAGCGAGAGCGCTTCAAAAGCGCGTCCCTCCTCCTTCCTGGGTTTCAGCACCAGTGGAACAATTTAAAGTCGGGCAAGGAGGAGGTGGGAACTGGCTGAACATAAACATAGAGTTTAATAATAAACGAAAGTGAAACAGAACAGAAAACACACAAAATGCACGTGTGTCTCTCTCTCTCTCTCTCTCTCTCCCCGGCACTTCCAGCCGCTCCTTTATCTCTCTCTCCCACTGATTAGACAAATCAGTGCCAGGTATGCATCCTCACAGCCTGGCCACTCCCTCCTCCTCACCACAATAATAATTCCAAATCCAAAAGGTATGTTTGGCACACAAAAAAAAACAAACAAACAAAAAACAAAAATAAAAAACCCACCACCAAAAGAACACTATACCCATGGTAAAGCATGGTGGTGACAGCATCATGCCTTAGGGCTGCTTTTCTTCTGCCAGAACTTGGGCTTTTATCAAGGTGGAGGGAATCATAAATAGCTACAAATACCAGTTGATTTTAGTGCGAAACATTCAGGCATCTGCTAGTAAGCTGAAGACGAAAAGGAATTTCACCTTTCAACACTACAATGACCCAAAGCATACCTCCAAATCAACAAAGGAATGGCTTAACCAAAAGATCAATGTTTTTGAATGACCTAGCCAGAGCCCAGACCTGAATCCAACTAAAAATCTGTGGGGTGACCTACAGCATGCTGTGCACAAGAGATATCCTTACAATTTGACAGACCTAGAATAGTATTGCAAGAAAGAGTGGGAAAATATTGCCAAGTCAAGATGTGCCATGCTGACAGACTCTTGCACAAAAAGACTGAGTGGTGTAATAAAATCAAAGTATTAGTTTAGGGTTGTGCACACTTATGCATCTAGGTTATTGTAAGTTTTTTATTTTTCTCTTTTTCCCCTAAAAAGGTTCATATTGTTTTTCACTTTATTTGTATACTATGCAATTTCACATTAAACAGTCTGTACAGGATTTAGTTTAGTTTTTTTGTGATTGTCGCGGCCAAAATGCTTGATTTTGCTGCAGCTTTGTTTCCCAACATTTTCGAGTTGTTTGGAGTTTTTTGTGATTTGTTTCTTTCAGAAAACTTGCAGAAATTGCAACTGCACAAAATTGTTTTGCACGGTCTTTCGCAGTGATGTTTGTTGGTAAATGAGACCTTTTAGATGTACTTATGTTTCACGCACGTGAATCGAAGAGGGCTTTGGCTGAATGTGCGTTGTGATGATGTCACATGGCGTGTCTTGGCCAATCTGCAGAAAATCCGTGATAATTTAGAAAAATAGCAAGCTCCTCCGAACATTGTGGAATGTACTTGATTTTGTGCTCATTCCTAGGATCGCAAAAATTGCGAAATCCTGAAGGGACTGATTAAAGGTGGAAAATGATCTGACATGATTTATCTTAGTGTCATTCTTTTACTTTACAGAAACCTGATACTTTAATAGGGGTGTGTAGACTTTTTATATTCGCTGTATGTATACATAGTATCTACAGTTGCAATCAAAATTATTCAACCACCATTGCAAATCAGGTTTATTGTCAAAATTGACAGACTTTCAGCTGTTTGCAATGAACAAATCAAACAAAAGCATTTGAAATAGCTCAACACAACGAATGCTTCAAGTGGTTTCCCCAAATTCAACTGAAAATGCAACTTATACAGGTGCATCTCAATAAATTAGAAAGTCATGGAAAAGTTCATTTATTTCAGTAATTCAACTCAAATTGTGAAACTCGTGTATTAAATGAATTCAATGCACACAGACTGAAGTAGTTTAAGTCTTTGGTTCTTTTAATTGTGATGATTTTGGCTCACATTTAACAAAAACCCACCAATTCACTATCTCAACAAATTAGAATATTTCATAAGACCAATAAAAAAACATTTTTAGTGAATTGTTGGCCTCCTGGAAAGTATGTTCATTTACTGTACATGTACTCAATACTTGGTAGGGGCTCCTTTTGCTTTAATTACTGCCTCAATTCAGCGCGGAATGGAGGTGATCAGTTTGTGGCACGGTGGTATGGAAGCCCAGGTTTCTTTGACAGTGGCCTTCAGCTCATCTGCATTTTTTGGTCTCCTGTTTCTCATTTTCCTCTTGACAATACCCCATAGATTCTCTATGGGGTTCAGGTGTGGTGAGTTTGCTGGCCAGTCAAGCACACCAACACCATGGTCATTTAACCAACTTTTGGTGCTTTTGGCAGTGTGGGCAGGTGCCAAATCCTGCTGGAAAATGAAATCAGCATCTTCAAAAAGCTGGTCAGCAGAAGGAAGCATGAATTGCTCCAAAATTTCTTGGTAAACGGGTGCAGTGACTTTGGTTTTCAAAAAACACAATGGACCAACACCAGCAGATGACATTGCACCCCAAATCATCACAGACTGTGGAAACTGAACACTGGACTTCAAGCAACTTGGGCTATGAGCTTCTCCACCCTTCCTCCAGACTCTAGGACCTTGGTTTCCAAATGAAATACAAAACTTACTCTCATCTGAAAAGAGGACTTTGGACCACTGGGCAACAGTCCAGTTCTTCTTCTCGTTAGCCCAGGTAAGACGCCTCTGACGTTGTCTGTGGTTCAGGAGTGGCTTAACAAGAGGAATACGACAACTGTAGCCAAATTCCTTGACACGTCTGTGTGTGGTGGCTCTTGATGCCTTGACCCCAGCCTCAGTCCATTCCTTGTGAAGTTCACTCAAATTCTTGAATCGATTTTGCTTGACAATCCTCATAAGGCTGCGGTTCTCTCAGTTGGTTGTGCATCTTTTTCTTCCATACTTTTTCCTTCCACTCAACTTTCTGTTAACATGCTTGGATACAGCACTCTGTGAACAGCCAGCTTCTTTGGCAATGAATGTTTGTGGCTTACCTAGTGAACCAAACTGAGAGACCATTTTGAAGGCTCAGGAAACCTTTGCAGGTGTTTTGAGTTGATTAGCTGATTGGCATGTCACCATATTCTAATTTGTTGAGATAGTGAATTGGTGGGTTTTTGTTAAATGTAAACCAAAATCATCACAATTAAAAGAACCAAAGACTTAAACTACTTCAATCTGTGTGCATTGAATTTATTTAATACACGAGTTTCACAATTTGAGTTGAATTACTAAAATAAATGAACTTTTTCATGACATTCTAATTTATTGAGATGCACCTGTATAATGACTTCTCCAGTCTCAAAATTATTCAACCCCTTCATGGCAAGCATCTTCAGGACTTAGTAGAGCACCCTTTTGCTGTTATGACTTGCTGCAAATGAGATGCATAGCCAGACACCTGCTTCTGGCAGCGTTCCTGAAGAATCTTAGTCCATTCCTCATGAGCAATGGCCTCCAGTTCAGTAATATTCCTGGGTTTGTGTGCTGCAACCGCTTTCTTCAAATCCCACCAGAGATTTTATATGGGGTTCAAGTCAGGTGACTGTGATGGCCACTGTAGAATCTTCCAGGACTTCTTCTGCAACCAAGCCTTGGTTTAATTTGAGGTATGCTTGGGATCATTGTCCTGTTGGAAGGTCCAATGACACCCAAGCTTCAGCTTCCTCACAGACGGCATGAAGTTTTCTCCTAGGATTTCCTGATACTTCAATGAATCCATATTACCTTCCACATGCTGCAGGTTTCCAGTGCCAGAGGATGCAAACAAAGCAGCCCCAGAGCATCCCTGAGCCACCACCATGTTTGATTGGGTGCAGAGTGTTCTTTCCAGTGTATGTCTTCCTCTAGACATACCGCTGATCCATCATGCTGAAAAGTTCCAGTTTTGTTTCATCACTCCACAGAACAGAATCCCAAAACTTCTGTGGCTTATTTATATGATTTTGAGCATATTGGAGCCGACTTTTCTTGTGCTTTTGGGTCAATGGTGGTGTACGTCTTGGAGTTCTGGCATGGAAACCTTCTGTGTTTAGTATATGCCTTACTTTTTTAGTTTTTAACAACCTGCCTTCTCAGAAATCTGGTTGCAGCCGTTGACAGCTTCCTTTTTATGCCCCGTCCAGGTAGTGTAACCACTGTTCCCTTAACTTTGAACTTGCAAACTATGCTTCCAACGGTGTCTCTAGGAACATTCAATGCCTTCGCTGTCTTTTTGTATCCTGTTCCTTGTTTGTGAAGGGCGATGATCCCTTCTCTTAACTTTCTGGACTATTCTTTTGACCATATTTCTAACATGCAGTCAAACGTGACACTCAACAAACCCCAAGCCAGTTCAGGTATTTCATGTACTCCAGCTCAAGCACACCTGATGCAACTAATGAAGCCCTTGATTAATTGCATCAGGGGTGCTTGAGGAAACACCTGTTTTGCATATTTGTGCTGTTGTGAGGGATCCTATTCAGGGGGTTGAATCATTTTGAGACTGGAGAAGTCATTATAAGTTGCATTTGCAGTTGAATTTGGGGAAACCACTTGAAGCATTCATTGTGTTGAGCTATTTCAATTGCTTTTGTTTGATTTGTTCATTGCAAATAGCTGAAAGTTTGGAAAATTTGACAATAAACCTGATTTGCAATGGGGGTTGAATAATTTTGATTGCAACTGTAAAGCTAACTAGTCAAATACAAATTAAATGATGCAATCAGAGCAAAAATTGTTTAATTTAGGTTACATGTTTGGCTTCATCCTAGTTTTGTTGTAAGATTACCTAATTTGCATACAGTGCGGGAAAAAAGTATTTGATCCCCTGCTAATTTTGTACGTTTGCCCACTGACAAGGAAATGATCAGTCTATAATTTTAATGGTAGGTGTATTTTAACAGTGAGAGACAGAATAACAACAAAAAAATCCAGAAAAACACATTTCAAAAAAGTTATAAATTGATTTGCATTTTAATGATGGAAATAAGTATTTGACCCCTTCGACTTAGTACTTGGTGGCAAAACCCTTGTTGGCAATCACAAAGGTCAGATGTTTCTTGTAGTTGGCAAGAAAGGTTTGCACACAAGGTTTGCACACATCTCAGGAGGGATTTTGTCCCACTCCTCTTTGCAGATCCTCTCCAAGTCATTAAGGTCTCAAGGCTGACATTTGGCAACTCGAACCTTCAGCTCCCTCCACAGATTTTCTATGGGACTAAGGTTTGGAGACTGGCTAGGCCACTCCAGGACCTTAATGTGCTTCTTCTTGAGCCACTCCTTTGTTGCCTTGGCTGTGTGTTTTGGGTCATTGTCATGCTGGAATACCAATCCACGACCCATTTTCTATCCTCTGGCTGAGGGAAGGAGGTTCTCACCTAAGATTTGATGGTACATGGCCCCGTCCATCGTCCCTTTGATGCGGTGCAGTTATCCTGTCCCCTTAGCAGAAAAACACCCCCAAAGCATAATGTTCCCACCTCCATGTTTGACGGTGGGGATGGTGTTCTTGGGGTCATAGGCAGCATTCCTTCTCCTCCAAACACGGCGAGTTGAATTGATGCCAAAGAGCTCGATTTTGGTCTCATCTGACCACAACACTTTCACCCAGTTCTCCTCTGAATCATTCAGGCAAACTTCAGATGGGTCTGTACATGCGCTTTCTTGAGCAGGGGGACCTTGCGGGCGCTGCAGGATTTCAGTCCTTCATGTCGTAGTGTGTTACCAATTGTTTTCTTGGTGACTATGGTCCCAGCTGCCTTGAGATCATTAACAAGATCCTCCCGTGTAGTTCTGGGCTGATTCCTCACCGTTCTCATGATCATTGAAACTCAACAAGGTGAGATCTTGCATGGAGCCCCAGAGTGAGGGAGACTGACAGTTATTTTGTGTTTCTTCCATTTGCGAATAATTGCACCAACTGTTGTCACCTTCTCACCAAGCTGCTTGGCGATGGTCTTGTAGCCCATTCCAGCCTTGTGTAGGTCTACAATCTTGTCCCTGACATCCTTGGAGAGCTCTTTGGTCTTGGCCATGGTGGAGAGTTTGGAATCTGATTGATTGATTGCTTCTGTGGACAGGTGTCTTTTATACAGGTAACAAGCTGAGATTAGGAGCACTCCCTTTAAGAGAGTGCTCATAATCTCAGCTTGTTACCTGTGTAAAAGAAATCTTGCTGATTGATAGGGGATCAAATACTTACTTCACTCATTAAAATGCAAATCAATTTATAACTTTTCTGAAATGCATTTTTCTGGATTTTTTTGTTGTTATTCTCTCTCTCACTGTTAAAATACACCTACCGTTAAGATTATAGACTGATCATTTCTTTGTCAGTGGGCAAACGTACAAAATCAGCAGGGGATCAAATACTGTTTTCCCTCACTGTAGAACTAAGAAAATCATGATATCAAACGCCACTTGTTGGACTGTGGCTAAAATCGCTGCTCCATGTCATGCACATATGTAGAAACTGAATGGTTACCTGAAGATTTGTTGCTTGCTAGTGTGAATGTAGGATCACTCTCATCTACTGTACATACTTTTGCTACATACAGTATCTCACAAAAGTGAGTACACCCCTCACATTTTTGTAAATATTTTATTATAACTTTTCATGGGACAACACTGAAGAAATGACACTTTGCTACAATGTAAAGTAGTGAGTGTACAGCTTCTATAACAATGTAAATTTGCTGTCCCCTCAAAATAACTCAAAACACAGCCATTAATGTCTAAACCGCTGGCAACAAAAGTGAGTACACCCCTAAGTGAAAATGTCCAAACTGGGCCCAAAGTGTCAATATTTTGTGTGGCCACCATTATTTTCCAGCACTGCCTTAACCCTGTTGGGCATGGAGTTCACCAGACCTTCACAGGTTGCCACTGGAGTCCTCTTCCACTCCTCCATGACGACATCACAGAGCTGGTGGATGTTAGAGACCTTGCGCTCCCCCACAGATGCTCAATAGGGCTTAGGTCTGGAGACATGCGTGGCCAGTCCATCACCTTTACCCTCAGCTTCTTTAGCAAGGCAGTGGTCATCTTGGAGGTGTGTTTGGGGTCATTATCATGTTGGAATGCTGCCCTGCGGCCCAGTTTCCGAAGGGAGGGGATCATGCTCTGCTTCAGTATGTCACAGTACATGTCACAGTACACTCCCCAGTGCCGGCAGCACTCATGCAGCCCCAGACCATAACACTCCCACCATCATGCTTGACTGTAGGCAAGACACACTTGTCTTTGTACTCCTCACCTGGTTGCCGCCACACACGCTTGACACCATCTGAACCAAATAAGTTTATCTTGGTCTCATCAGACCACAGGACATGGTTCCAGTACTCCATGTCCTTAGTCTGCTTGTCTTCAGAAAACTGTTTGTGGGCTTTCTTGTGCATCATCTTTAGAAGAGGCTTCCTTCTGGGACGACAGCCATGCAGACCAATTTGATGCAGTGTGCGGCGTATGGTCTGAGCACTGACAGGCTGACCCCCCACCCCTTCAACCTCTGCAGCAATGCTGGCAGCACTCTATTCTGCAAAGCCAACCTCTGGATATAATGCTGAGCACGTGCACTCAACTTCTTTGGTCGACCATGGCGAGGCCTGTTCTGAGTGGAACCTGTCCTGTTAAACCGCTGTATGGTCTTGGCCACCGTGCTGCAGCTCAGTTTCAGGGTGTTGGCAATCTTCTTATAGCCTAGGCCATCTTTATGTAGAGCAACAATTCTTTTTTCAGATCCTCAGAGAGTTCTTTGCCATGAGGTGCCATGTTGAACTTCCAGTGACCAGTATGAGAGAGTGTGAGAGCGATAACACCAAACTTAACACACCTGCTCCCCATTCACACCTGAGACCTTGTAACACTAACAAGTCACATGACACCGGGGAGGGAAAATGGCTAATTGGGCCCAATTTGGACATTTTCACTTAGGGGTGTACTCACTTTTGTTTCCAGCAGTTTAGACATTAATGGCTGTGTGTTGAGTTATTTTGAGGGGACAGCAAATTTACAGTTATACAAACTGTACACTCACTACTTTACATTGTATCAAAGTGTCATTTCTTCAGTGTTGTCCCATGAAAAGATATAATAAAATATTTACAAAAATGTGAGGGGTGTGCTCACTTTTGTGAGATACTGTACCTTAGTTTTACTGTACATACTGAATAATTTACAGCAGATACAGAATAATACTGATATTGAAATAATCATGATACTGATATATTGATGCTGAAACTGATTTTACCTCTGTTTCCTCTTCAATTTTGGCTCCTTCAGCTTGTAGCAGGGCTAACAGTGTGTCCAGTGAGCTTTTCCCTGAGTTGTGGTCTGAGCAAACACAACGCAATAACATTATCCAAAAGATTCATACTCAGTCATGTACACCTTAGGTTTTTACAAAATTAAAGCATATACAGTCCCCACTGAAAATACTGGAATGACAAGGCCAATTTTATTTGTTTTTGCTATACACTGAAGACATTTGGGTTGGAGATCAAAGGATGTATATGAGATATAGATTAGAACTTAATTTCCTGATGTTTCAAATTCAGTTTTATTGATTACACACACAACCATACACAGCACGACATGCAGCGAAATGTTTTTTATTTGCATACAAGTAGAAAAAGAAAAATATAAAAAATATAATACAAAGGTTATAAAAGATGGGTAGCAGAAAAATATGGACTATATGTGGAATAAAGTGCAGATATGTGCTGTTGTATGTGCGGTACAATGCTGTGCAACATTGGGCATTGCAGTGAAATAGCTAACATGTACAGTATAATAAATATTTATAAATACAGGGTAATAAGGATATATTAACACCTGCACCTTTGATCAAAAGGTGCAGCCTATTTGTTGGTAAATAGTGTTGTGAATAGTGAAGGCTACAGCAGGGGGAAGAGCTTTCTCTTACAAAGCCCCACAGTTATGGAACAGCCTTCCAGTCACAGTGTCAGTGTTTAAGTCCAGGCTGAAAGCACATTTGTTTAGTCAAGCTTTTTGTGAATAGTTTTTTTTCTTAGGTAAAGGAGCAGATCTAGAGGTCTCACAGGCATAGTGTGTTGTGGTGAACTGGGATGTTCCCTTTTAGTTATGTTGTCATAGCTAGTTTTGCCGGAGTCCCTGCTTGCACTCACGCAAAGTACATTGTCCTTAACCATTACGGAACAATAAGCATAACTAATCTCTTTCTCTCTCTCTTTCTGTCGAGCTACACGTGATACTCCTGAGATGCCAGTGATCCCGACCCCTTCTGCTCTCTGGACCTGCCTGATCCATCCTGATGCCCTACTTCTTGTTGGAGTTCTCATCAATTGGAAGTCACATGCTGCTGCTGAGGATTGCCCCACATGCTGCAGCCTAAAGATCATTGAGATTACTGAGGATGGTACCACTTAAAAAGCATGAAGATGGCGTTGGACCTCAATTCATATGAACAGTTATGCTATGATGACTAGGACTGCAACTGCCACAAACAGTTTTGCATTCAAGTCTCCATCAGTGAACAGTGGAGAAGTTCAACAAAACAGTATTCATGTATAAACTAATGAATTTTCCTGTTAACACAACTGCTGTTTGACCATGTAGTATTATAGCACATTTATAGAAGGGATGTATTTATTTATAATTGTTACCCAGATGAGGATGGGTTCCTTTTTGAGTCTGGTTCATCTCAAGGTTTCTTCCTCTTATCTTCTTAGGGAGTTTTTCCCTTGCCACCGTAGCCTCTGGCTTGCTCATTGGGGATAAATTCATACATTTAAAATCTATATCCTGAATGTACAGGTGCATCTCAATAAATTAGAATGTCATGGAAAAGTTCGTTTATTTAAGTAATTCAACTCAAATTGTGAAACTCGTGTATTAAATAAATTCAATGCACACAGACTGAAGTAGTTTAAGTCTTTGGTTCTTTTAATTGTGATGATTTTGGCTCACATTTAACAAAAACCCACCAATTCACTATCTCAACAAATTAGAATACTTCATAAGACCAATAAAAAAACATTTTTAGTGAATTGTTGGCCTTCTGGAAAGTATGTTCATTTACTGTACATGTACTCAATACTTGGTAGGGGCTCCTTTTGCTTTAATTACTGCCTCAGTTCGGCGTGGCATGGAGGTGATCAGTTTGTGGCACTGCTGAGGTGGTATGGAAGCCCAGGTTTCTTTGACAGTGGCCTTCAGCTCATCTGCATTTTTTGGTTTCTTGTTTCTCATTTTCCTCTTGACAATACCCCATAGATTCTCTATGGGGTTCAGGTGTGGTGAGTTTGCTGGCCAGTCAAGCACACCAACACCATGGTCATTTAACCAACTTTTGGTGCTTTTGGCAGTGTGGGCAGGTGCCAAATCCTGCTGGAAAATGAAATCAGCATCTTCAAAATGCTGGTCAACTGAAGGAAGCATGAAGTGCTCCAAAATTTCTTGGTAAACGGGTGCAGTGACTTTGGTTTTCAAAAAACACAATGGACCAACACCAGCAGATGACATTGCACCCCAAATCATCACAGACTGTGGAAACTTAACACTGGACTTCAAGCAACTTGGGCTATGAGCTTCTCCACCCTTCCTCCAGACTCTAGGACCTTGGTTTCCAAATGAAATACAAAACTTGCTCCCATCTGAAAAGAGGATATTGGACCACTGGTCAACAGTCCAGTTCTTCTTCTCGTTAGCCCAGGTAAGACGCCTCTGACATTGTCAGTGGTTCAGGAGTGGCTTAACAAGAGGAATACGACAACTGTAGCCAAATTCCTTGGCACGTCTGTGTGTGGTGGCTCTTGATGCCTTGACCCCAGCCTCAGTCCATTCCTTGTGAAGTTCACTCAAATTCTTGAATCGATTTTGCTTGACAATCCTCATAATGCTGCGGTTCTCTCGGTTGGTTGTGCATCTTTTTCTTCCACAATTTTTCCTTCCACTCAACTTTCTGTTAACATGCTTGGATAAAGCACTCTGTGAACAGCCAGCTTCTTTGGCAATGAATGTTTGTGGCTTACCTAGTGAACCAAACTGAGAGACCATTTTGAAGGCTCAGGAAACCTTTGCAGGTGTTTTGAGTTGATTAGCTGATTGGCATGTCACCATATTCTAATTTGTTGAGATAGTGAATTGGTGGGTTTTTGTTAAATGTGAGCCAAAATCATCACAATTAAAAGAACCAAAGACTTCAACTACTTCAGTCTGTGTGCATTGAATTTATTTAATACACGAGTTTCACAATTTGAGTTGAATTACTGAAATAAATGAACTTTTTCACGACATTCTAATTTATTGAGATGCACCTGTATATATTTCTGTAAAGCTGCTTTGGGACAATGCCCATTGTTAAAACTGCTATACAAATAAAACTGAATTGAACTGAATTAACAGGAATGAAGTGGGTGTCAGTATTGTGCAAACAAATCCAAGGTCAAGTCCTAGGTGTTGTCCTGGTTGAGGGCCTGATTGGCCTGTGGGAAGAAGCTCCTCCTCATTCTCTCTGTGTTGGCCTTCAGTATTTACATCTAGATGCATTAAAAAACTTTGAACATAGCACCTTTAGTGGCAGACAACCAAATTTTTAGGTGAGAAAAAGTATAGGAACAGAAAAGTAAATTAAAGTATATAACAATATTTGGATGCATTTCTCTGTAAATTGGCAGCCGGAATGTTCTATAGACTTCTGAATTCCTTCTGCTGGTACATGAGTTACATCTTCAACAAATGAGCTTGTATGTTTTGGATCATGTGCAGGTTTTTTCTTTCTCCAAACTTTGGCCTTTCCATCACTTTGGTAGAGGCTATGCTGGTTCCAGAACTTTCGTGGCTCAACTCTGTATTTCTTTAAAGTATTTCTTACGATTCTTACTGCTGATGAATGGTTTGCATCTTGTGGTATGGACTCTATATTTCTGTTTTTTGACATCTTCTTAGAACAGTGGATTGTGTTACTTTCATCCCTGCCCTGTGGAGGTTGTTGGTGATATCACTGACTGTTGTTCTTGGGTTTTTCTTTACAGCTCTCACAATGTTTTGATCATTGTTATATATGGATGTATTGTGGGAGTATGTCTATAGGGAACATTGTTGAGTATACATGTCGATGACATGTTAATAAAAGCTAAGTAAGTACTAAAGAAGACACCTTGTGTTACGTGTGTATTATTGACCTATACCACATTTTTCATATGTTATGAGTGGCAGACATAACAATTGGCGAATGAGGGTGTTAGTAGGTAACGAACCAGGCAGTGTAAAGGAAACCAGGACACCATTGAAGACGTGCACAGTGTTAAAAAAAAAAAAGAAAACCATATGAAGAGATGGTGGGTGCCACTGGCCATATGGATATCTTTGATAAACAAGTTGAACAGTGGATAACATACATCGAAAGGTTCAAACATTTTATTGTTGCTAATGATATTGCGAAGAAAATATCTGTGCTATTGAGCATCATTGGATGTAAAACATACGGCTTATCGATCATTGCTCTGGATAAGTCAGGAGACAAAAGTTTTACAGCAGCATTTCTCCCCAAAGCACCTTGTTATTGTGGAGCATTTCCGCTTTCATAAAAGAAACCAGGAAGAGGGAGAGACGGTAGCTCAATATGTGGCCATGCTTAAAAGACTTCCAGAGTTTGGGGAATATTTGAAAGATGCACTGCAGGACAGATGTGTGTGTGTGGGCTAAAAAATTGAAGCCTGCAAAAACGCCTTTTAACTGATATGGTGCTCACATTTGAAAAGGCAGAGTTTCCAATTAAATGCAAACGTTGTGGCAAAACAAATCAATTATGAGTGTTGGTACAAAGATAGAAATTGCGATGTCTGTGGTAGAAAAGGGCACATTAGCCATGTTTGCAGAATGAAAAAAGATGCTGTGAGAGAAAGCAAAGTATCACGCCAGATGTACAAGAAAGATCACAGAAAGAGAGTGTGCTAAAAATAAATGGGTGCATCACCTGGAAACAGAGGAAATATCTAGTGATGACACTGAATCAGATCTTGCACTGTATAAAGTATAAAATAATTGGAGAAAAATTCAATTTCACTGTAAAGCCAGAAATCGAAGGAATTTCTTTAGAAATGGAATTCAGTACTGGTGCAGCAGTCTCTTTATCAAATGAGACATATCGTGCAATGTTTAACCACTTACCACTCCGTTACACTGACGCTGTACTGAGAACGTATACAGGGGAGGCTCTGTGTCCACAAGGAGTCATAAATGATCAAGTGAAAATGAACAAGCAAATGGTAGTACTTCCTTTGTATGTGGTGAAGGGAGATTAACCACCATTGTTGGGAAGAGTGGTTGCACAAAATCCAGCTGAATTGGAAAGAAATTAAGTCTATAAAACAACAAACACTGGAATTTGCTCCATGCCAATGTGGATGGTCTTTCAAGACTTCCTTTGCCTGTGCAACCTAAAGGAAAAGCAGACACCATTGATGTATTTTACCTAAAGCAATTCGAGCCACAGTCCATAAGTGCTGCAGATGTTCGTTGAGAAATAAAGGTTGATCCTACCTTATCTGTAGTATTTGACTTGGTCATGAGAGGAAACAGAACATCGGATCTAACTCAAAATCATGAGTTTGCACCGTGCAACGGCGCAGCAAGGGTGCTTAATTTGGGGTATGCGGGTAATTATTCCCCCTAAGCTGCGGTCAAGAGTGCTACAAGAATTGCACACTGGTCATCCTGGTGTGGTGCGAATGAAGGCTATTGCACATAGTTATGTATGGTGGCCCGGTCTGGATGATACTGAGCAACAAGCAAAGCATTGTCAATCTTGTCAACTGCTTCAACTCCATCCATGGATCTGGCTGAGCCAGCCATGGCAACGATTTCATGTCGATTTTGCAGGACCTAGTGAAGGTCATATGTACCTTGTAGTGATCGATGCACATTCCAAGTGGCCAGAAGTGCAGATAAGGGAATCCACCACTACCGACAAAACCATTAAAGTGCTGAGAAATCTCTTCAGTCGCTAAGGTTTACCTGAGATCTTGGTGAGTGATGGTACAATTTACAGCACATGAATTTGCTACATTTTTGAAAGGAAACCACATCAAGCACATTCACTCAGCTCCTTACCACCCATCAACCAAAAGCCAAGCTGAGAGATTTGTGCAGTCTTTAAAACATGTACTTAAGTGTTCCAAAGGAAATGTGGCTATCCAGCAAAGAATGGAGACATTCCTGCTCACTTACCGCAACACCCCACATTCTACAACAAAAGAGTCTCCAGCTATGTTCTTCATGGTTCGTCAGTTGAGAACCCGCTTAGATGCTCTAAAATCTGATGTAGCATCTGTGGTAATGTACAACCAGAGTCTTCAAATACAGCAAAAAAATGTACGATCCAGATACACGCAGTTTGAAGTGGGAGATTCTGTGTTGGCTCGTGATTATCAAGGGGTGAAGGGTGGACACCAGGAGTGGTGGCTTCCCAAACAGGACCTGTCTCTTATACGGTAGACATTGGAAACACTGATCACTGGAAACGGCATGCTGACCAACTGACATCAAAGTCAAGTGAATCCGAAATTGTTGTTCAGACTACATCGGATGTTACTGAGGTTATTCCATCTTCATCAGGACAGCAGTCTCTGGTTACTTCTGAGAGGGCACAGACATTGCATAAATCACCAGCTGCTTCACCTTCAGTGAAAGGGGGAAGACGTTATCCTTTTAGAGTGACTAAACCACCTGATCGTCTGATGTAAGATTGCAAGAGATTACATCTTATGCTTAAAAGCAACGATATTTAGTTATAGTTAGACTGCTTCATTATGGGGCAGAATAATCCCCTGAACTGGCTCAAGGATAGGGGTAGTCTACCCCCTACCTCTAGTTATAGATGATGCTGTTACTGAAAAAAATAAAATAAAAAAAATAATTTTTAAAATGTACAGTACTGTGCAAAAGTTTTAGGCAGGTGTGAAAAATGCTGTAAAGTAAGAATGATTCCAAAAATAGACATGTTAATAGTTTATATTTATTAATTAACAAAATGCAAAGTGGGTGAACAGGAGAAAAATCTACATCAAATCAATATTTGGTGTGACCACTCTTTGCCTTCAAAACAGCATCAATTCTTCTAGGTACACTTGCACAAAGTCAGGGATTTTGTAGGCATATAATAAGGTGTATGACTAAACAATTATACCAAACAGGTGCTAATGATCATCAATTCAATATGTAGGTTGAAACACAATCATTAACTGAAACATCTGTGTAGGAGAAATAAAACTGAGTGAGGAACAGCCAAACTCAGCTAACAAGGTGAGGATGCTGAAGACAGTTTACTGTCAAAAGTCATACACCATGGCAAGACTGAGCACAGCAGCAATACAGAAGGTAGTTATACTGCATCAGCAAGGTCTCTCCCATGCAGAAATTTCAAGGCAGACAGGGGTTTCCAGATGTGCTGTCCAAGCTCTTTTGAAGAAGCACAAAGAAACGGGCAACATTGAGGACAGTAGATGCAGTGGTCGGCCAAGGAAACTTACTGCAGCAGATGAAAGACACATCAGGCTTACTTCCCTTCACAATCAGAAGATGCCCAGCAGTGCCATCTACTGTCCGGAGAAGTCTGGTCAGAAGTGGCCTTCATGGAAGACTTGCAGCCAAAAAGCCATAACTCCGACGTGGAAACAAGGCCAAGCGACTCAACTGTGCACAAAAACACAGGAACTGGGGTGCAGAAAATATCAGCAGGTGCTCTGGACTGATGAGTCAAAATTTTACATATTTGGCTGTAGCAGAAGACAGTTTGTTTGCCAAAGGGCTAAAAAAAAAAAAAAAAAAAAAAAAAAAAAGGGAAAGGGAAGTGTTGGCATGGCCCCCACAGAGCCCTGATCTCAACATCATCGAGTCTGTCTGGGATTACATGAAGAGAGAGAAGCAACTGAGGCTGCCTAAATCCACAGAAGAACTGTGGTTAGTTATCCAAGATGTTGGGGCCAACCTACCTGCCGAGTTCCTTCAAAAACTGTGTGCAAATGTACCTAGAAGAATTGATGAATTTATGCTGTTTTGAAGGCAAAGAGTGGTCACACCAAATATTGATTTGATGTAGATTTTTCTTCTGTTCACTCACTTTGCATTTTGTTAATTGATAAATATAAACTATTAACATGTCTATTTCTGAAAGCATTCTTACTTTACAGCATTTTTTCACACCTGCCTCAAACTTTTGAGTACTGTGCGAAAGTTTTAGGCATATGCAAAGAATGCCTTCAAAATAATGAAATTAAATGTTTCTATATTTAAAAGAAATACTGTAAAGAGCTGTAAACAGTAGTAAATGAAACAAAGTCAATATTTGGTGTGACAAAAAAAATTAAATAGTACTCTCCGGTACAATTTGTGCAGTTTTATAAGGAAATGAGCTGGTTTATTGAGCATCTTGCAGAACCAGACATAGTTTTTCTGGAGACTTTGACTTTCTCACTTGCTTCTTATTTTTGCAACAAAACCCAGCAGCCTTCATTGTGTTTTTTGTCTGAAAAGTGAGCTCTTATGTAATATGCTGCTTTCTTTAATGACATACAAACATTTTTCTGTAACATTTAATTTTGTGCTAGAAAACTAATGTTTGGGAATCTAAAATGTTTTTTGTACTGACTTGATAATGTAGAAGTCATCAAATAAAATAATCTATAACAAAGTTTGTACCAAAAAAAACAAAACAAAAATAGGGTGCCTAAAACTTTTCACAGTACTGTATGTTGATGACACATTAATAAAAGCTAAGTAAGCACTGAAGAGGACATATTGTTTGGCATGTGTATTATTGACTTATACCACATTTTTAATATGTTATGAGTGGCAGATACAAGTCATCTCTGCTGTTGTTTTCCTCAGCTGATCTGTTCAGTGTCTGGTTGTTAGTACACCAGTGGAATGTCTTTTTTTTTTCAGGACATTCCAAATTGTTGTACTGGCTATGCCCAGTGTTTGTGCAATGGCTATGATTGATTTTCCCTCTTTTCTCAGCTTCAGAATGGTTTGCTTTTCTCCCATAGACAGCTCTCTGGTCTTCATATGACATATGTCAGTGACATGTTCCAGTATTTCAGTTCAAGTTCACTTGATAAATGGGTGGGTTCAAACAAAAGATGCCATTTACCAAATTGTTAAAAAATCCTAGATGTAAATATGACCAAATGAAAGCTGAAATTCTGATCTGTCTGATCTATCTCATATTCATCTTTTGAGCTCAACCCCAAATGTCATCAGTGAATAGCAAAAACTATAGCATTGGCCTTGCCGTTCCAATACTTTCAGAAGGGACTGTATTAGGGCACTTCAGATTACAGAAAATATGTAATTTGTAAATTTCTTGGGGTGTGCTGTGTAAGAAAATAATCAATGGTGGGGTGGTGTGAATCGGCCCAATGTGAAGCAAAGTTACTTTTACCACCGGAAAGTTGATTAATTTCCTATAACAGCATGTCCAGACGTGTTTTATTCCCCCTTTGTCAATAATCATAATTTATCATTTAGTTAAGAACAAGCTTTTTAAGATTTAATGTTGTGGAACATCCACAAAACAAGTTACAATGGTGCTTGAAAGTTTGTGAACCCTTAAAATTTTCTATATTACTGCATAAATATGACCTGAAACATCAGATTTTCACACAAGTCCTAAAAGTAGATAAAGAGAACCCAGTTAAACAAATGAGACAAAATATTATACTTGGTCATTTATTTATTGAGGAAAATGATCCAATATTACATATCTGTGAGTGGCAAAAGTATGTGAACCTTTGCTTTCAGTATCTGGTGTGACCCCCTTGTGCAGCAATAACTGAAACTAAATGTGGTAACTGTTGCTCAGTCCTGCACATCGACTTGGAGTAATTTTAGCCCATTCCTCAGTACAGAACAGCTTCAACTCTGGGATGTTTGTGGGTTTCCTCATATGAACTGCTTGTTTCAAGTCTTTCCACAACATTTCTACTGGATTAAGGTCAAGACTTTGCCCATTCCAAAACATTAACCTTATTCTTTGGTAGAACAACTTGTGTGCTTAGGGTTGTTGTCTTACTGCATGACCCACTTTCTCTTTCTCTTGAAATTCAGTTCATGGACAGATGTCCTGACATTTTCATTTAGAATTTGCTGGTATACTTCAGAATTCATTGTTCCATCAATGATAGCAAGTCGTCCTGGCCCAGATGCAGCAAAACAGGCCCAAACCATGATACTACCACCACCATATTTCACAAATGGGATAAGGTTCTTATGCTGGAATGCAGTGTTTTCCTTCCTCCAAACATAATGCTTCTTATTTAAACCAAAAATTAAAAAACAACAAAAAAACCAACCAAACAAACAAACAAACAAAAAACACACCTGATTGTCATCCCATTGATAAACACCTTATTCTAATTTCACCTTCAAATTAACTGCTAAACCTAGAGGTTCACATACTTTTGCTACTCACAGATATGTAATATTAGCTCATTTTCCTCAGCAAATAAATGACCAAATATAATATTTTTCTCTCATTTGTTTAATTGGGTTCTCTTTATCTACTTTTAGGACTTGTGGGAAATCTGATGGTTTTAGGTCATATTTCTGCAGATATATAGACAATTCTAAAAGGCTCAAAACCTTTCATGCACCACTGTAGTTCTGTAGTCACTTATGTTATAGCAGCTATAAACAGCCAATCTGTCACCTGTCTGTCCTATTTCTCTCTCCTGAAGTTAATATGGTGTAGCTTGCATTATTTGAAACATTTGGCACTTCTGTCAGATCTGCTGTTATAGGAAATTAACAACTTCTGACCAACCAGATTCCAGAATTCAACAGCATTGTGGACTTCATAGTACACAATTAAACAGAGGACAAACTTAGTGGGCTTAGTGGGGAATTAACACTTAAGAAACCCATATGAGGAAAAGAATGTAAGCCTTTATGACCTCCACACTGGTTTTACAGGGAAAATGCTGACCTAAAACCAAGTGACTATTCTTACAAAATATCTAAAGCAGGAGTCTTCAATTGGTGGACTGTGCTTTAGATGCCACCCCAACAAAGCATTGTTTGGGTTTGAGTTACTGTCTGTATTGAGTTTTGCATGTTCTCCCTATGTCCGTGTGGGCTTCCTCTGTGTTGTCCAGTTTCCTCCCACCTCCCAAAAACATGCCAGTAGGTGGATTGTGTGCACACATGGTGCATTGTGGTGGACTGGCATTCCATTCAGGGTGTATTCTTTCCTCATTCCCAGTGTTCCCCTGATAGGTTCTGGAGCCTCTGCAACCCTGACCAGGATAAAAAACGGTTCTTGAACATGAATGAATGATAGACTAATGTTGTCACCATTAAAGTCATATTAACTGCTTATTTAAACTGCTGGACCTGTGTAGCAAATCCAGAAAATCATGACCAACAGTTGAAGCCAGCAGAGTCCCCTGAAGGTTGCATGGAAATCTACTAAATAGTTTGGTTTATCAGGTCTGATTAAATATTTTACATTTTGACACTGCTGGGATGAAGAGAGAACTGGACAAAAGTATACTGTTTAATCTACAGTAAGTTAAATAAGTAGCTCTATTACACAGAGACCTTGAGTGTGATTAACTAACCGAGAGTGCATTTGCGGAGCTGGTAGGCCTCATAGAGCTCCTGTAAACAGCAGTAGCACTTGGTTAGCTGCATTTTCTGTTGTTCCAAACTAGGCTGGAGGCTGAGGTTCTGCTCTGCGAGACTGCGGTTACTGGCGAGGGTCATCTCTTTAGTCTGCTGCATTTCCTGCATCTGAAGGTAGAAGGAGATCAGGGAGCACATGACAGTTGGCTATGAGCTCTTGCTTGTGTTAAGTTAAATGTTTAAAATAACAGTTTAGGGGACATTTCTTTTTGCTCATGCAATTTTTTGTTTTATTTGGAGCCCAGGGCACAGTTTTCATTAGGGATGGGCGATATTTTATTGTTTGCGATATACCAGTATAAATTATACCCACAATAAGAATTAGTCTTCCCGCAATAATAACGATAAAGCCTAATTGATGACATTTCTGTGTGCGACGGTCTGCGACCCATTCACAGCTCAAATGCAGAGTACAAACAAGTATGGCGGAAGGCGGACGTGAAGCTGAGGAGGAGTTTATCACTAAACCAGGAGCCTGGTGTTCGGATCTTTACTGTTTTTTGTTTTTTTTTAAATTCTTTTATGTAATTGGTATATTTTAGGAACCTATCTGATGATGGGAAAAGTTTTACTTTTAGATCAATGTTTGTGTTTCTGAGGCTCTCAAGACTGAATGCAGCCATCACATGCAGCCAAAAACAGTGGTGAATGATACTATATTTATATCGTCACTGATATCGTTATCACAATAAATACCAGAAAATATTGTGATATAGTTTTAAGTCCATATCGCCCATCCCTAGTTTTCATAGGAGTATGCAGTGATTGCTATGTTTCTGATGTATTACACACGTTAAATGGGATTGTATTCTACAGAGAGTGTGTAATATTGGACAATATTAAAACAATTACTTATTTGCATGCCAGTTATATCAGACCTAATCCAATCCACGAAAGGTCAACAGCTGACCATGTGCATTTGAAACAATTTCTTATTGCCAACATATTACATAAGCATATTTATGGAGGGGAAACAACAACAACAAATAAATAGTGAGGCATATGGGTCAATGAAGCGACATCTTTAATTTTGTCCATCTGTAATTTTTTTTATTTAAAAAAAAAATATTTCATTATTTTTAAAAGTACCATATAGTACCTCTAACATATATGGAACAACTTTCAAAATCATGCTTTTTAGTCTTATGTATTTATTTATTTTTTTTTTTACATTTAAATTGTAAAAATATCATGTGGTGCTAACCAGAAATTCTCCTTTGAAAACCTAATTAAAATGTTTTTGAACTGAAAAGTTATCATGTTTGGCATAATTCCATGACTGTTCTTTGTTGCTAAACAAAATTCCAATGCCTTTCCATTATTATTTCCATCATAATACATAAATGAATATTTATGCTGCATGTATGTTGTTGACAAATCTGACCATGTGGTATGACTTCAAAAAGCTCCTGAACACTGTTTTATTAAAAGCTGCATAATTCGATAATTAATTTCATAATGGCTTTATGTGGTAAGAAAACCTGTTCTGCTGGCCAGTTGTAACTGTAAATTTTTAATAAATTCTATAACATTTTGTGGTGCGACCATTGTTAAAAATTTGTCAAATTTTCTTAATTATGCAATTTAATCTATTATCATCAAATACTTACATATATAGTGCTCTCCACTAATATTGGCAAATGGTAAATATGAGCAAAGAAGGCTGTGAATAATTGTCTTTATTGTTTAACCTTTTGATCTTTTGTTAAAAAAAGAAAAATCACAAAAGTACTCTAACAAAGTTTTTTTTTTTGATAAACCTGAGAGCAGAGTATTTTTGTGTTTTTTTTTTTTTTTTTTTTTTTTTTACAAAAGATCAAAAGGTTAAACAATAAAGACAATTTTTTTACAGCCTTCTTTGCTCATATTTACCAAGGGTGCCAATATTAGTGGAGGGCACTACATGCAATTTGAGCCAGATCCTGCCAGAACAGGATCCAGCACCTCCAAAATATAGCACACCTGCATTCCGGAACTTTTTTATGTAGATCCAGCACCTCTGCAGCTGGGTGTTTAAAGTCTCATGCAGCAATATTATCAAAACAAATAGTTTTAGTTTTTAATTCACCAAAAGTAAAATAGAACAACAAAAAACTGCAATAAAAATGCTAATCTTATATTACTGGTGCTCAAATATTGCTAATAGCCAATCAATAGCCTCTTTCACATAATGTAATCATTTCAAGTTCAAATGTCACCTGAATTCGTTGTCATGAAGTGCATGCGCTGTAGTGTGCGTCACGGCGAAAAGAAAACAGTTATCATTAACAGCGTTTAAGAACACAAACAATGTGTGAGAAAATAGAGCAAAATACTAAAAAGGCAAGAGTCCAAGAGAGCGAGCGGCAACAGGTCACTGATGAAGCAGTGTGGCGACCGTTCCCATGACTAGCACTGAATGCTAGCCTAATTGTGGAAGATTTTTAGAAGAGCTTATGAGGCTCATCATTGTCAACCTGCGCATGGCTTTGAAAGCGAGATTGACTGCCCGAATTAAATAGAGTTAACAGCCGACATCATTCAGACTTTTAGGAAGTACAGGGACTCAAATACACAAAAAGTTCCAGAAGGACTGAGACAGTTGTTGGCTACTGTGAACAACATACCAATCTCCAGTGTAGTGCGAGTGGGGTTTCTCCAAAATGAATCTTATTTGTATCTCGCAGCATGCATCCCTTCTCATCCCCAAAATCTCATCTCTGATGTATTTGAACATTGTGGGTCCACCACTTACAAAGTTCAATCCCGAGCCATTTGTGAGCTCATGGATACATAAGGGACACAGGGAAGAGGAGGATGACACTGACATATCAGCTTTGTGGAATATTTTGTGTTAGGTAAGACGTTTTTTTCTAGATTTTGTTGTGCAGTTAATGTTGGTTTATTGTAAGTAGGCCTACTTGAAACGTATGAAACGTAGCTTTGTTTACGAAGTGCTTTAGGCAAGTGTTTTGTAGCTAACTGAGGTGACAGCACGTGAATTGATAGAATGTGCAATCCATAAATGTTTCCGTTTGTATTTAAAACACTTACTGCTATGAACTCGTTATGTCGCTGTACCAGTGTGATCAATTACATAGGCCTACCTATCAGTACGGAATATCATTGGCTACGTGAGATTCTAAAAGTACTTAAGTGTAACCGCCCGGCCTGCCGGATCACTACCCTCTTATTGTTCCGGGACCTGCAGATTTACAAATTAAGCACTGTATATGTACAGTAGTGTGCAAAAGTTTTAGGCAGTTGGGAAAAATGTTGTAAAGTAAGAATGCCTTCAAAAATAGATGTTAATAATTTATATTTATCAATTAACAAATTGCAAAGTGAGTGAACAGAAGAAAAATCTACATCAAATCAATATTTGGTGTGACCACTCTGCGCCTTCAAAACAGCATCAATTCTTCTAGGTACACTTGCACAAAGTCAGGGATTTTGTAGGCATATAATCAGGTGTATGATTAAACAATTATACCAAACAGGTGCTAATGATCATCAATTCAATATGCAGGTTGAAACACAATCATTAACTGAAACACCTGTGCAGGAGAAATAAAACTGGGTGAGAAAAAGCCAAACTCAGCTAACAGCGTGAGGTTGCTGAAGACCATTTACTGTCAAAGGTCATACACCATGGCAAGACTGAGCACAGCAACAAGACAGAAGGTAGTTATACTGCAGGTCCCGCCCAGGCAGGAATTTCAAGGCAGACAGGGGTTTCCAGATGTGCTGTCCAAGCTCTTTTGAAGAAGCACAAAGAAACAGGCAAGTTGAGGACCAGTGGTCGGCCATGGAGTCTATCTGGGATTACATGAAGAGAGAGAAGCAACTGAGGCTGCCTAAATCCACAGAAGAACTGTGATTAGTTATCCAAGATATTTGGGCCAATCTACCTGCCAAGTTCCTTTAACTGCCAAATAACTGTGTGCAAGTGTACCTAGAAGAATGTTGATTGATGCTGTTTTGAAGGCAAAGCCTTCACACCAAATATTGATTTTTCTTCTGTTCACTCACTTTGCATTTTGTTAATTGATAAATATAAACTATTAACATGTCTATTTTCGAAAGCATTCTTACTTAACAGCATTTTTTCACACCTGCCTAAAACATTTGCACAGTACTGATTATATATATATATATATATATATATATATACAGGTGTATCTCAATAAATTAGAATGTCGTGGAAAAGTTCATTTATTTCAGTAATTCAACTCAAATTGTGAAACTCGTGTATTAAATAAATTCAATGCACACAGACTGAAGTAGTTTAAGTCTTTGTTCTTTTAATTGTGATGATTTTGGCTCACATTTAACAAAAACCCACCAATTCACTATCTCAACAAATTAGAATACTTCATAAGACCAATAAAAAAAACATTTTTAGTGAACTGTTGGCCTTCTGGAAAGTATGTTCATTTACTGTACATGTACTCAATACTTGGTAGGGGCTCCTTTTGCTTTAATTACTGCCTCAATTCAGCGTGGCATGGAGGTGATCAGTTTGTGGCACTGCTGAGGTGGTATGGAAGCCCAGGTTTCTTTGACAGTGGCCTTCAGCTCATCTGCATTTTTTGGTCTCTTGTTTCTCATTTTCCTCTTGACAATACCCCATAGATTCTCTATGGGGTTCAGGTGTGGTGAGTTTGCTGGCCAGTCAAGCACACCAACACCATGGTCATTTAACCAACTTTTGGTGCTTTTGGCAGTGTGGGCAGGTGCCAAATCCTGCTGGAAAATGAAATCAGCATCTTCAAAAAGCTGGTCAGCAGAAGGAAGCATGAAGTGCTCCAAAATTTCTTTGTAAACGGGTGCAGTGACTTTGGTTTTCAAAAAACACAATGGACAAACACCAGCAGATGACATTGCACCCCAAATCATCACAGACTGTGGAAACTGAACACTGAACTTCAAGCAACTTGGGCTATGAGCTTCTTCACCCTTCCTCCAGACTCTAGGACCTTGGTTTCCAAATGAAATACAAAACTTGCTCTCATCTGAAAAGAGGACTTTGGACCACTGTGCAACAGTCCAGTTCTTCTTCTCCTTAGCCCAGGTAAGACGCCTCTGACGTTGTCTGTGGTTCAGGAGTGGCTTAACAAGAGGAATACGACAAATGTAGCCAAATTCCTGACACGTCTGTGTGTGGTGGCTCTTGATGCCTTGACCCCAGCCTCAGTCCATTCCTTGTGAAGTTCACTCAAATTCTTGAATCGATTTTGCTTGACAATCCTCATAAGGCTGCGGTTCTCTCGGTTGGTTGTGCATCTTTTTCTTCCACACTTTTTCCTTCCACTCAACTTTCTGTTAACATGCTTGGATACAGCACTCTGTGAACAGCCAGCTTCTTTGGCAATGAATGTTTGTGATTTACCTAGTGAACCAAACTGAGAGACCATTTTGAAGGCTCAGGAAACCTTTGCAGGTGTTTTGAGTTGATTAGCTGATTGGCATGTCACCATATTCTAATTTGTTGAGATAGTGAATTGGTGGGTTTTTGTTAAATGTGAGCCAAAATCATCACAATTAAAAGAACCAAAGACTTAAACTACTTCAGTCTGTGGCATTGAATTTATTTAATACACGAGTTTCACAATTTGAGCTGAATTACTGAAATAAATGGACTTTTCCACGACATTCTAATTTATTGAGATGCACCTGTATATATATATATATATATATATATATATATATATATATATATATATATATATATATATATATATATATACCACTCGATCCACAACGACTCACCCAAACCGCTCACCCACACAACGCCATACACGCTGTCTGCCATCTGCCCTGTACAGTGAAAACCGGGATTCATCCGTGAAGAGAACACCTATCCAAAGTGCCAGACGCCATCGAATGTGAGCATTTGCCCACTCAAGTCAGTTACGACGACGAACTGCAGTCAGGTTGAGACCCCGATGAGGACGATGAGCATGCAGATGAGCTTCCCTGAGATGGTTTCTGACAGTTTGTGCAGAAATTCTTTGGTTATGCAAACCGATTGTTGCAGCAACTGTCCGGGTGGCTGGTCTCAGACGATCTTGGAGGTAAAGATGCTGGATGTGGAGGTCCTGGGCTGGTGTGGTTACACGTGGTCTGCGGTTGTGAGGCCGGTTGGATGTACTGCCAAATTCTCTGAAACGCCTTTGGAGATGGCTTATGGTAGAGAAATGAACATTCAATTCACGGGCAACATCTCTGGTGGACATTCCTGCAGTCAGCATGCCAATTGCATGCTCCCTCAAAACTTGTGACATCTGTGGCATTGTGCTGTGTGATAAAACTGTACATTTTAGAGTGGCCTTTTATTGTGGCCAGCCTAAGACACACCTGTGCAATAATCATGCTGTCTAATCAGCATCTTGATACCTGGTGAGGTCATCTGCAACACCTGGTGAGGTGGATGGATTATCTCGGCAAAGGAGAAGTGCTCACTGACACAGATTTAGACAGATTTGTGAACAATATTTGAGAGAAATAGGCCTTTTGTGTACATAGAAAAAGTCTTAGATCTTTGAGTTCAGCTCATGCAAAAAGGGTGGCAAATACAAAAGTGTTGTGTTTATATTTTTGTTCAGTATATATATATATATATATATATATATATATATATATATATATATATATATACATACACACACACACATACACACACACACACACACACACACACACACACACACACATACACATATATACATATATACACACAAAACACACACACACAAATAATAACATCCAGGTAAGATAACACCAACATGTCAGAAAATAATAAAATAAATAAAAAAACAGAATCACTGAGCTGGAAAAAGGATCACCCCTTGTGTCAGTATTTTGTTGAACCACCTTTTGCTTTAATTACAGCCTTTAGTCTATTGGGATATGTCTTTACTAACTTTGCACACCTAGACTTTGCAATATTTGCCCACTCTTCTTTGCAGAACTGCTCAAGTTCAGTTTAATTTGATGGTGACTGTTTGTGGACTGCAGTCTTCAATTCATTCCACAGATTTTCAATGGGGTTTAAGTCTGGGCTCTGACTAGGCCATGCAAGGACATTCACCTTTTTCTCCTTCAACCACTGTGTAGTCAGTTTTGCTGTGTGCTTTATTGTCATGTTGGAAGGTAAACCTTCATCCCATCGACAACTTTCTGGCAGAGGGCAGCAGATTTTCCTCAAGAATTTGATGGTATTTTGCCCCATCCATTTTCCTTCTATCCTGACAAGTGCTCCAGTCCCTGCTGCAGAGAAACACCCCCATAACAGGATATTACCACCTCCATGCTTTACTGTAGGAATTGTGTTATTTGGATGGTGAGCTGTATTGGATTTCCACCAGACATATCGTTTGGTGTTGAGACATATTGTTTTAGTTTCATCTGACCATAACACCTTTTTCCATGTGGCCTCAGAATCTTCAAGGTGCGTTTTGGCAAAGCTCAGTTGTGAGTGGCTTTTTTTCTCGCAACCCTCCCATACAAGCCACATTTGTGGAGAATTTCTGATATTGTTGTCACATGCACACAATGACCACTCTGTCATAAATTCCTGCAACTGCTTCAGAGTTGCTGTAGGCCTCTTGGTAGCCTCTCTGACCAGTTTCCTCCTGGCTCTTTCATTCAGTTTGGAGTGACGTCCTGATCCAGGGAGGCTCTGTGTTGTACCAAATACCTTCCACTTCTTAATAATAGACTTCACTGTGCTTCTACGAATTGATAAAGCCTTTGAAATTTTTTTTTATCCATCTCCTGACTTGTGCCTGTCCACATCTTTATCCCGGAGATCTTTTGACAGTGCCTTGCCACCCATAGTTGATTGTTTGCTTCAGTTGCACTGCAAAATGCTCCAGGAAAGCTCTTTTCATGCTGAGCTAATCAAAATGACCACAGCTGATCACAGCTGAAAGTCAAATGGCTTTGTGTGCCATTGAGAAGGTGATTAGCTACACCTTATTGAGTTTACAAGTCATTTTTAGGAGGGGGGTGATCCTTTTTCCAACTCAATGATTGTTTTTTTTCCCTGACATGTTGGTGTTGTATCTTTCACTTGGATGTTATAAGTTGCACTGAGTAAGTACAGCTGGATAAAACAAAACTGTGTCCGTCTTCATTTCAGGCTGAAAAGCGACAAAGTGCGATTATTTTAAAAAGATTCTTTTCTATACCCACTGTGTGTGTGTGTGTGTGTGTGTGTGTGTGTGTGAGAGAGAGTGTGAGAGTGTGAGAGAGAGATATACATACACATACACACATTATTGGACAAACAGTTTTATGCACAAAAAAGCACTGATAATTATGCTAAATTAATAAAATCTCACTTTCACTGCACCTTACGGTTTCTGTTACTCACTGCCTTTAGGCATATTGTTTTACTTATGTTTATCGTTCCGTTTTAATTAAACATGACAGATCTTACTTGCGCTCTCACTGTTTATCACCACGTCTACATTGCGAGTGAGGAGCAACGTGGCCTCGTTACTAATAGATCATTTACAGATCGCTCCCCTTATAATAAATGACAGAATCTATACTGCAAGCACACCAATACAGAATATAATGACAAACTTGATTTAAAAACGGACCCTCTTAAGCCCACCAATTTCCCAAACCCCTTGCACACAGTGGAGCATTTTGTGCTTGTGCATCACTGTAGTGCTTCCATGCTACACAAGCTCCGCATTGTAAAGTTTGCAGGTTACAATAATCTTGGCGGCATTTAATATAAAATGCTCCCCCTTAGAGGACTTGGAGGTCACACACTTTTTTCCACTGTCACTTGACAATTACGCATCCGTTACAGCGTTACCTTTTGGGCATAAAAAATAACGCTGACATAGACAGTAAACTGAAGAAACTGGGTATTCTGCTAAAGCTAGCAGCATCGCATTACGTGCATTCGACGTCATGTGTCATCGACTAGAAAACGGCTTATGCTTCAGGTTAGTAAAAAAACGCTAGTGTTTTATTTGAGACGATAGTACCCTTCTAAATTCATACATTAGATGGTAGAGTACATAGTGCAAGTGTATAGTACGTCATTTGGGACACAACTTTGGTCTGTACGCTCCGATGCGTTTTTGGAACAGAAGTAACGCAATGAGTAAATGTAGCCTGTGCCATGCACAGACCAACTAATCAATAATGAGATTCGTTGACAACGATTTTCATAATCAATTATTATAGATTTTATCAATTAGTTGTTGCAGATCTAATGTGTGTATGACCCCAGATCCCCTTTTGCCATATAAGACCTGTTAATGTATCCTACCATGCAATAGGCACCTGGATATTTTTTCAGATGTTTTCAAATGGCTTTTTAACTACGTTTATTGGAAAGAGCTCTGAAAAAGAAGAATTTTGGTCTTTAAATATTCAAAATCGGACCAGCGGTTGCGGAGAAATGGATATTTTAGCGGACCTGTAAGACAAAGAAGTCGTTAAAGGAAATAGACTTAGGCCTAGTCCCAAAAACTGTGATTGAGTTTTAGTCCTTCCAACTTCAAAGCTGAAATAATTGCCTGTAACTATAAAATCAGCTTCAAAGTAATATTTAAGTTGACCATTCTTTCGTTTGGAATCATCTAATAGACAGTAAACATGTTATATTACATTTTCATATCATTATTTTGATGTCAGATGTCCGCAAAAGATGTTTTTGATGGGGTGCAAAATCAGCATTTCAGGCGGATGATCCTAGGCCCCTATTCACAGCGGCCGTCTTTTTGACTCAAGCGGGAACGTTGACGGGGAAGAAACGATGTTTGATTGAAAGTTTAGACATCAAACTACGGGTCAAAAGTAATTTTAAGGGTGTCATATGAAACACACTTACCTTGGCATCCTTCTGAAAGCAACCAAATTTTCGTTTGCTCGGATCTTCATGAAAAATTGACGGATTTTTTCGGGCAATGTCCCAGCGTGTTAGGGCTGCACCGAACTACTAGGAGGCATAGAACTAGTCAGAAACAACGCTTTCTGCAAATGTGCGGTGTATTTGTTCAACAGGGACATTCCCCTGGTTGTGCGCTCCGCTCACAGGTTTGTATATAGCGCAATGTCTTACGCTGTGGCGATCAATTGACCCAGATATCCACGTGCCTACATACAACCAAGGCCTGATTCACTGCCCACTGCCCACTGCTTGTCACCCCCCCCCCATCCAATTCCGAGGACCCCCTTATGATCATAACACAGGTTTAATTTCAACAATTTCAAACAAACCGACTCAGCTGATGGAGTGCTCTGACGTAGATCAGAAATGATTGACAGGGCAGGGGTACTTCTGGCCCCACCCCTGGATCTACCAGTGCTTGAAGGAAATGTCAATTCTCTAAACTGACTTAGAAATAACCATTAGAGAACGTTCTGTATAGGTTCTCTTTAGGTTGTTACAAAAAAAATAAAAATAAATAAAAAATAAATAAATAATAGAGTCAGGGAGCCCACTTTGAGATCCATGGTTCTACATGACAATGCAAAAGTAGTCTTGTAATCGTATTACATAACAGAAGAAAATTTAAAGAGACAAAATCAAGTAACAATCTGTCTAGCTACCTTCTGCAGCTTACTTTCATGACTCTTATCAACACTCCAAGTACAGTTAAACATTAGCTAATGTCGGCAATAATAAATGGCGGCAAGATATTTATAGCGAGATAAATATGTGACAAAGGAGAGGCGTTTTGCAAGGAAGAGAGTCCTGCAAAGATCTCGATTGTATTGGTTGAAAGCAAGCGCTTACCTCGTCCATTTCTTTGATAATTTCATTGAGCTTGTCATCATCCTCGAGCAATTCGTTTAGCTGTGTCATTGAATATGAACTAAATTTGCTCGTAAACCCAAATATTTCTCCCATTTCTATTCCACCAACAAACCCCGCTATTCCATCAACCGGAAATGGAGTTCTTATCCAATAAGCGCGCGTAAGGAGCGGAGTGACGTAATTTTGATGTAATCGCTCGTTTGTAGCCAATGCTGCGTTCGACTAGAGGTCGTAACTTGTAATTCTCAGCATCCGACCAAAAAATGCTAAAGAAAACGACCCCTCAACTCGAAATTCCTCCTCGTGAACTCGGGGTAGTCTTCTCAGCTATACCCGCCCCCCATTTGTCTTCTCAACTACGAATTCCTCCGAATTCAAGGAGAAACCTGGCTTTTAAAAAAATGATCAGTTGTCACCTGAGTTCAGGTGGGTCTGCTGAAAAAAAACCAATAGAAACCCTCATATAATTTGTAATGGTTTTAATGGGAATTGTATTTATTTTAATGGAAACTGTAATGGTCCCTGTGATGGATACCATTAAGGACCAATAATGTAATCATGGGCGTAGAATCCAATATATAAATGTATACTATATAAAAGTATATATTACATGCTGTGTGCTATGTATATGCAATACAATGTGCACTAAACACAATTTGCAATATTTAAATAATACAGTGCAATATACAATATAACATGCAAGTACAGAATCATAAATTGAGTATTAAGCCAATTAAGAGCAAGAAGAGGTCAAATCCATCAATTAGACAAAGGTCAGAAAAAAATAATACCCATGACATTCTGTCCCCCTTACATCTGAAATGATGGCTATACCCCTGATGGTAATGGTTAGCTGATGGTTTGTAATGATATTTGTTATGGAAACTATTAGAATTTCTGTTATGGGTTCTATTGTTTTTTTTTTCAGCAGGGACTGTTTTCACAGAGTTTAGAAAAATATTTCACAGAATTTAAGCTATAATAAAAGTTTGACATTCGAAGTGAAGTACAATAAATCACTTTGGATGTCTACATTTTATAGCTCAACGTTCATATAGCTATGATAGCTATGACGCAATGTTGACATTTCTCCAAATGGTGGAACCTGTGAAAGTTACATTAGCAGTTGATGTTGAGTGTAAATGCTTTATTGAGAATTTTTTTTTTTTTTAGTAATTTACCAACACATTTCAGGAAATGGCCAACGGTCTTGTCCTGTTTCCCTGTGTCCAGTAAGCCTTAACATTGCCACATGACACTTAACATGCTACCGGTCTAAATTGCATAAGCTAGCTAGTTTGGTGTCCATATTGGCCACTTGATTCTTCTTTCTGCTTCTTTGCTGTACACATGTCTGAGGAGCCCCAGATGTAAAAAAAAATAATAATAATAATTTTTTCCTATCTGTATACATATACACTCAGGTCCATAAATATTTGGACACTGACAAAAAAAGTTATTGTTTTTGTTGTCTACCACAGTATATTTGAATTACAACCCAGCAAACACAGAACGTTCCCCTAAAATTAGCATATGGTTCCCGTTTGATTATTTTTTTGGGAACCAAATAATAACGTTCTAGGAATGTTCTCTGTAGGTTCTTTTTTTGTAACCAAAAACTAACCTTCGCAGAATGTTGTAGGGAGGTTTTTTTGTAACAACTTAAAGAGAACCTATACAGAACATTTTCTAATGGTTATTTTTAGGTTAATTTAGAGAATTGACATTTCTTTCAAGCACTGGCAGATCCGGGGTGGGGCACTGGCCGGCCTCAGCTGAAATCTGATTGGCCCCTGAAGTGCCCCTGTCCTGTCAATCCCACACAATCCTACCTACCCAACCTTCAATAAATACCTGTTTAACCTTCTTGTGTCTGTGTTCTGCTGCTGGGTCCCCTCGTTCCTGTGGTTATAACACAAATGCTATTTTATGAACTCCTGAATAATGAAGGTGGAAGCCATATTAATAAATTACACCGACAAGTGCTTGTGTTTAAAGGTGGTGGTCTAGACGCTACTTAAAAACCTTGTTTTTGACACTTTTGCTCAAGAAAATTCCCTCAATCATACCTGGCAACGTCTGAGATCTGAACTACACACAGGTATTTTGCATAATCTGAATGTACATGATAATTTTATTTAATCACAGGTCTGTTACAGTATCTTCGTACAATCCAACATGAAAAATGTTTTTGTGGTTTGTTATAGAATTCAGCCAAGATTTTTATTGCAATCATCTTAAGATGTGTGACGAGTAATAATCTTAAGTCTTTTGTAATCGAACAGTCTTAATCTGACTTCAAGTGGCTGAATATGCAAAACGTTCCCTGTATAAATGTTGCCATAACCTAAGTACTTAAATAACCAAACACTGAATACAGACTTGGGATTGCAGGACCATCAAGGCTAAAGCAAGATGAGGAAAAGGCTTGTTCAGAAGGAACAGTTGTAAGGACTTTTTGAAAATGTGTGTATTATTTCAATATAAACATATTATTTAATGTGTTCTGAATGGCTTATTCCTTTATGTTAGCTCGTTTTGTGCAGCAGCCCCTGATTTGACTTGATACACAGGGAGATTCCAAGATTGGAGTATTTTATTTTTAAAATATCTTTATTTCTAGCATACATTACATGACTTCACAAATTGACTACATATTCACACATACAGTACCCTCCACTAATATTGGCACACTTGGTAAATATGAGCAAAGAAGGCTGTGAAAAATTGTCTTTATTGCTCAACCTTTTGATCTTTTTTAAATATAGGTGTGCAAGAATTATTGGCACCCCTATGAATTCATAAGAGAAAAATATATTTGAAGTATATTCCCACTGATATATTTTAAAATGATGATTTTGGTGATTAGGAACAGGAAACAGTTCAATTATGACTTCCTGTTTCACAGGGGTATAAATATGAGGAAACCCACAGGCCAAATTCCCTTAGTCATTCAATGGGTACAATGGGTAAGACCGAGGAATATAGCTGTGATGTGCGGCAAAAGATTGTTGAGCTTCACAAAATGGGAAGTGGCTATAAGAATATAGCACAAGCATTGAAAATGCCCATTTCCACCACCAATAATGGTGGAATAATTAAGAAGTTCCAGTCAACTGGAAATGTTATGAATCAACCTGGAATTGGACGTGTGTCTGTATTGTCTTAACGCACTGTGAAAGGGATGGTTTGATCTCCAAGGATCACAGCTAGAGAATTGCAGAAATTAGTTGCATCTTGGGGTCAAAAAGTCTCCAAAACTACAATCCGAAGTCACCTACATCACCACAAGTTGTTTGGAAGGTTTTCAAGAAAAAAAAGCCTCTACTCTCATCCAAAGACAAACTCAAGCGTCTTCAGTTTGCCAGACACTACTGGGACTTCAAATGGGATCGGGTTCTATGGTCAGATGAAACCAAAATAGAGCTTTTTGGCAATAACCACAAGAGGTGGTTTTCATGCACACAGAGAGGTAGCCATATGGAAAAGTATCTCATGCCCATGGTTAAATATGGTGGAGGCTCTTTAATGTTTTGGCACTGGACCTGGACATTTTGTTAGGATACATGACATCAAGGACTCTATCAAATATCAACAGATATTAAATGAAAACCTGACTGCCTCTGCCAGAAAGCTTAAAATGGGCCGTGGTTGGATCTTCCAGCAGGACAATGATCCAAAACATACATCAAAATCAACAAAAAATGGTTTACTGACCACAAAATCAAGGTCCTGCCCTGGCCATCCCAGTCCCCTCACTTGAAACCCATAGAAAACCTGTGGGGTGAACTGAAGAGGAGAGTCCACCAGCATGGACCTTGAAATTTGAAGGACCTGGAGAGATTCTGTATGGAGGAATGGTCTCAGATCCCTTGCCATGTATTCTCCAACCTCATCAGGCATTATAGGAGAAGACTCAGAGCTGTTATCTTGGCACAAAGTATTGACTAAAAGGGTGCAATAATTGTTGGACACCTATATTTAACAAAGATTTTTTTTTTGTTTTGATAAACCTGTGTTGTGTTTGCAATTGTTTGATATCCATGAGAGCAGAGTATTTTTGTGATTTTTTTGAACAAAAGATCAAAAGGTTAAGCAATAAAGACAAATTTTCACAGCCTTCTTTGCTCATATTTACCAAGGGTGCCAATAATAGCGGAGGGCACTGTAGTACATTCATTCAAATAGAGGAACTACTGTAAACAACTAACAATAACTAACAATTTGAAACATATGCTAATATTGTAACACATCAGTTGATTTTAAATCCTATTAAACTTCAAATACATATTTGCAATCAACATTCAATCTAAGTTACTTTTAGTACATATGTATAGTTACTTTTTTAATTAAATCCAGGGTCTACTGGAGAACTATATTATTTGAGGATGGTTCAATTACCTGGTTTTATTACACACAAAGCAACACCAAAGCCTGAGGTTGAAATTTCTTTAATAAATGACTGATTATTATTATTGTGCTATGTAGTAGCTGTTCTACTAGCAGAGAGTTCTCAAGTTCATTTGTGTATGTGGTATGCAATTTAAAGGCTGTGGTTAACTGACCTAAGCAGTTGTTTATAAAATTTTACATGTTCACTAGAGATGAAAATAATTATATATTCATTAGACACCTAAGGCAAAGCACATGAAGTTTTAGGTTAGACATTATTTTTTCCTGTATTATTCCACCTTTAATAAACATTTCCACCCAAACAACAAATATTCTTATTTCACCACAATGTGGTTTCACTGCAAGTCTCATGCAGCTGCTGGTAAAAGTCAGTCCCCGTGTATTTGGGCTCCACCTAAACATGGGAGAGTGGCTGAGCTGGAGATGGAGGGCAGGAGATCTTCATGTGCAGAGTGATGCTGAGGAAAAATGAACAGGAGTTATAACACATTCAATAGGCCAGGCATGCTCTGACAATTAACACTGACTTTCCCCTAAATAAATAAATAAATAAATAAATAAAATTTAAAATAACAACAGCAATAATAATAAACATGGCAGGAAAAGGGAAGCACAATAAATAGATAATAATAAGTTTATTGTTGTGATCTGAAAATAGTGACCTAATATGACAATTAAACAAGGGAACTAGTTTTATTGAAGTCAAACAGGAACTTTGAAATAGACCCAATGTAAAATTTCAGTGGCACCTTGACATTCATCAGCTGTATTTGATTTGTGCAAGTTTATGTTGTGTTTTGACCAGTGTGAAGCAGGAAGGACATCTGTTATAACCAATTTGCAAATCCAAAAGGGAGCAATAAGTCAGCATATAACATGATAATGATCCACCGGTAATGCAGCAGCATTAGGCCAGTGATGGTTCAGACATGGTGCAGGGTTTACAGAAAGGCGAAAGGATGGTTGAAACAAATTAAATTATCTGTGACTTGTATGTCTTGTATGTGTGTGAATGTGTGTGATTGTGCCCTGCGATGGGTTGGCACCCTGTCCAGGGTGTCCCCCACCTTGTGCCCCAAGCTCCAGGCTCCCTGTGACCCTGTGTAGGATAAGCAGTAGAGAAAATGGATGGATGGATGGATGGATGGATGGATTATTATTATTATTATTATTATTATTATTATTATTATTATTATTATTATTATTATTCTGCCCTAAAACTGATCGTGCAGACCAAACCATAAGGCCTAGAGACTTGAAATTTTGAGGACTGGTAGTGCTCCTGCAGTCTAGACCATCGCAAAGCCCCACCCAATCAGCCACATGGTGGCGCTACAGTGATCAAAATCATTGGAATCCTTGGGTCAAGATGAACAAAAAGTATATCTCCGATTACATTTCTGCCATGAACAAATTTCTACCATATTGGATTTTTTGCTAAACCTACTTTTGTGAACTAGTCCTAGGCTGTTCATCCAGTTGGAACCAAACCAGTGCAGAAAGATTCTATGGAGTCCCGTTATCAATAATTATCTTGAACTTTTGATTTAACGTCACAACGTCATGTTTGAAGTGGGCATGGCAACTTTGACTTAAATGCCTATAACTTAAACTGACACACATGTATAGGATCAATCTGAGGACATGTAAATAATTACTGAGCATGACCAGTTGGTGGAAAAAAACATGAAATTGGCTCTAACTAAGAAATCATTAGTCCAATTGTCTTAAAAATTTGCATGCAGTATCTATGTCCAAGGTCCCATAAATATTTTTGAGGACATTCATGCATCTGGCCGCCATCGGCCAATTAAATTTCAGTAACTAGGGTTAAGGTTAACAAAGGCTGATCGGAATGAAACTTGGTAGACCTGCTTGGCTCTTGGCCCCAGAAGTCTCTGTGAAACTTTAACCCAATTGGGCATTGGGGGGCACTATCACATTTTTCATGCACACAAATGGTTTTATATACAAATGGTTTTATTAGACAAGGTTAACAAAGGTCTATCAGAACAAAACTTGGTAGACCTGTTTGGCTCTTGGCCCCAGAGGTCTTTGAGAAATTTGAAACCAACTGGCCACTGGGCGGTGGGGTGCTATGCCATTTTTCATGCATGTAAATGGTTTTATATAATCACAATGATTCACACAAACACTGGTAATTCATACCATTTCAGGGCTCTGTATGAATGCTTGTCTGGGTGAATTTTTGGACGGGCAAGTGAAAGAAAATTTTACTTTTTTGTTGAGCATGTAACTCAGTGCATTTAAAGCAACTTGTTATACAACTAGAAAAGTAGCTAATACTTTTATGTTGTGATTTTAAGAAAGTTAGAAGTATTCCTCTATTACAGCTCATGTTCATTAGTCAAGGGGACAAGTGCCTTCAGGCAGGATACACTTCTGTCACATGACAAAAGCAAATGCCATCAGCACAACATGAAGGCAAACATGATTTAAAAAATTAAGTTTATACATTTGCTTCTTTCCAGGACCGCAGTGCTGCAGTGCTGCTGCCAGCTACCACATCACTGTTTCGTGTGGTGCTGTTTAAAGTTGAATGACTGAAGTAAGGTGTTATGAGCTGGTAGAAAGCTGATGAGAGTATATTGCTTCTAAATAATTATACTTACACCACAATTGAAAATTTTTTCCTCTCCGGGCAAGTAACTTTTTTACTTGGAAAAGTGAATGACAAATTTACTTGTCTGAAGGACAACCACATGAAAGTGCTTAATGTCAAGCCCTGCATTTGATAGAGCTGTTGATTCTGAAGAAGATTACCTCAAGAAGCATTGGTGTCAATCAAACTGTTCGTTAAATATCTGAGATTAATTTTAAAAAATACTTGTCCTAGGTTTATCGCTCAACCGAAATAAAACCAGTGCCTCACAATTGGGTGGACTCCTTAGATAAATAATTATCAAAAAAAGTTTAACTTTTTTGTTTTACGCTCCTGAGGGCACATCAAAACGTTTGTGGACATGGCCACTTTTACTTAAATGGGTATAACTCCTGAATTGAATCAGATATTTTCAACAAACCTGGGACACTTATGTAAGGGCTCAATCTGAGGACAGAGTAAAATAGAGTGTGACCAGTTGGTGGCACTATAACAGGACAAAACATGAAATTGGCTCTAAAAATGGAACCATTGGTCCAGTTGACTTGAAATCTTGCAAGAATTGACTTTGTCCAAGGTCCCATCAGTGTCTATGAGGACTAGGCCTGTCACGATAATTACATTATCAACTTACCATATGATATATGGACATGACCTCGATAATTTTGGTGACCACAATAATGCCCATTGTGTTTACATAAGAATGAATGTTACCATGTCATGTTTGGCGAATAGTGACGGATGCAGTTTAAATGTTTTATGTGAGAGGCAGGCAGACCAATCCAAATGGATAAAATGCATGGACTTTTAACTAAGCACAGTCAGCATTGCACCCCAAGATTTATTCCTTCTCCCACTACATTTTCAGCAGTCCCTACCAGTGAGCGTGTCTGACATGTAGGTAACCATGCTACTTTTTAGAATATTCCGGTCATTTGCAATACTTGGTGGCATGGCCGTAGGAAACAGAATAGGTCCTCAAATACATGTAATTTAATTATGGTGAATTGTAAAAGTAATTATTTTACAGAACAAATCTCATCTCCCTGGTCTTAAATTTGTAGTACAAAATCTACGGTCATTAACAAATAAGTCTTTTTTAATTGGCCAACTTGTTGAAAAACATAAGCTGGATTTTCTTTTACTGACAGAAACATGGCTCGACAGTAATTACAATTTTGTACTTAATGAAACATCCCCCCAGGTTTTAAATTCTTCTGTTTCCCTAGAATGAATAAGAAGGTGTTAAATAAAAAGCACAACGGTAGCTCAGTGGTTAAGATGTTAGGCTACTGAGCAGAAGGTTGTGAGTTCAAACCCCAGCACTTCCACTGTTGGGCCCTTGAGCAAGGCCCTTAACCCTCAACTGCTCAGATGTATAAATGAAATAAAATGTAAATCACTCTGGATAAGGGTGTCTGCCAAGTGCCATAAATGTAAATGTGTTGCCTGTCTATATAGTTATACTTTATGTTGCGAACAGATTTCTCTGGGGAAATTTTAAACTATTGAGTACCTTGCAGTGCATCTCTAGGGTGATCAATATGTTATTTTATTATCCATCACCCTCCTAGACTTAAAGGTTTTCTTGATGATTTCAGGGAACTGCTTTCTAGGACATTAACTGACTATGAATATGTGTTAATTACCGGTGATTTCAACATCCACATGGATGTAATCTCTGATCCATCGACTGTCAGCTTCACAGGGTTACTAAACTCTTTTGGCCTTATGCAACATGTATCTGGCCTCACGCACAAACATGGCCATACACTGGATCTGGTGATCTCATGTTTCAAATTTCTTTGAAATTTCAGCATGTACTAAGCACTATCTCACTGCTGATACAGCTGCAACCTTCATGAAACTCATATCGTCTCTCCCCCCTCTTTCAATCCCTTCCTTAGACACTCTAGTGGAGAGCTTTAGTGTCAGGCTAACCAATTGTATTGTAATGTAAAAACAAAAACTATCTCTGGGATAATTAAAGCTGCCCCTTGGAGAAATAGTACCTCCATTGTAAGACTAAAAAGAGACTGCAGAAGAGCAGAAAGGCAATGGAAGAACACAAAGCTTATGGTTCACCAAGCTATCTATAAAAACAACTTGAAAATACCTAATAACGAAATGAGATCTGCTAGAAAATCTTACTTTTCAAGTTTAATTGACAGCCACAAAGACAACCCCAGATTCCTATTCTCCACCATAGATAGGCTGCTAAACCCCTCATCTCAAATATCAGACCTTTTCACAATTGAAAAGTGCAATGAGATTGCAGCTTTCTTCAGCAATAAAATTACTATCATAAGGCAAAACATAGGTAGCACTTGTCCTGCTGGTATGTTTTCTAACTCTCCACCTATTGCTGTTAAATGTAATCTATCCTCTTTCTCAGTGGTCATCTCTAACACACTTGCCCTGCTTAAATCACTTATGAATTCTTCTAGCTACTCTCTCGACCCATTACCCACCAGCTTTCTTAAGTTGGTTTTAAATTCACTATTACCAGACATCCTGAGCATTGTTAATCTGTCCCTCCAGCAAGGAATTTTTCCACAAACCTTTAAGACAGCTATTGTTAGGCCTCTGCTGAAGAGAAACAATCTTGATTCTTCTGTACTCAGTAACTACAGGCCTATCTATAATCTTCCATTTCTTGTCAAAATAATTGAAAAAGTTGTGTCCATACAGTTCAATAACTATCTCAACATCAGTAATCTCAATTAGACATTTCAATCTGGCTTTCAGTCCAACCATAGAACAGAAACTGCTCTTCTAAAAGTTTCAAATGATCTGCACCAAAATAAGGACTCAGGTAATCTGTCAATTCTAGTTCCTTTTGATCTCAGTGCTGCCTTTGACACAGTTGACCATGGGATTCTGCTTGACCGACTGCAAAACTGGGTTGGCTTATCAGGCCTAGTCCTAGATCCTATTTAAGTGGCAGGGATTACTACATTGGGTATAGAAAAGAACCCCCCTTTAAAATAATTACATTTTGTTGCTTTTCAGCCTGAAATGAAGACTGACACAGTTTTTGTTTTATCCATCTGTTTACTCAGTGCAACTTATAACATCCAAGTGAAAGCTATAACACCAACATGTCAGAAAAAAAAGGATCACCCCCTTGCTTTAATTTGCCTTATTTTTTTAATTACAGCCTTTAGTCTGTTGGGATATGTCTCTACTAACTTTGCACATCTAGACTTTGCAATATTTGCCCACTCTTCTTTGCAGAACTGCTCAAGTTCAGTTAAATTTGATGGTGACCGTTTGTGGACTGCAGTCTTCAATTCATTCCACAGATTTTCAGTGGGGTTTAAGTCTGGGCTCTGACTAGGCCATGCAAGGACATTCACCTTTTTCTCCTTCAACCTCAGTGTGGTCAGTTTTGCTGTGTGCTTTGGAAGGTAAACCTTCTTCCCATTGACAACTTTCTGGCAGAGGGCAGCAGATTTTCCTAAAGGTATTTTGCCCCAGCCATTTTCCTTCTATCCTGACAAGTGCTCCAGTCCCTGCTGCAGAGAAACACCCCATAATAGGATATTACCACCTCCATGCTTTACCGTAGGAATGGTGTTATTGGACGGTGAGCTGTATTGGATTTCCGCCAGACATATCATTTGGTGTTGAGGCCAAATAATTAAAGTTTAGTCTCATCTGACCAGAACACCTTTTTCCATGTGGCCTCAGAATCTTCAAGGTGCATTCATGTGGCCTTTCTTGAGGAGTGGCTTTTTCTTGCAACCCCCACATACAAGCCACATTTGTGGAGAACTTCTGATATTGTTGTCACATGCACACAATGACCACTCTTTGTCATAAATTCCTGCAACTGCTTCAGAGCTGCTGTAGGCCTCTTGGTAGCCTCTCTGACCAGTTTCCTCCTGGCTCTTTCATTCAGTTTGGAGCAATGTCCTGATCCAGGGAGGGTCTGTGTTATACCAAATACCTTCCACTTCTTAATGCTTCTAGGCATTGATAAAGCCTTTGAATTTTTTTTATCCATCTCCTGACTTGTGCCTGTCCACAACTTTATCCCAGAGATCTTTTGACAGTGCCTTGCCACCCATAGTTGATTGTTTGCTTCAGTTGCACTACAAAATGCTCCAGGAAAGCTCTTTTCATGCTGAGCTAATCAAAATGACCACAGCTGATCACAGTTGAAAGTCAAATGGCTTTGTGTGCCATTGAGAAGTTGACTAGCTACACCTTATTGAGTTTACAAGTCATTTTTAGGAGGGGGTGATCCTTTTTCCAACTCAGTGAATCTGTTTGTTTTTTTGCTGTTGGTGTTATATCTTTTCACTTGGATGTTATAAGTTGCACTGAGTAAATACAGCTGGATAAAACAAAAACTGTGTCTTCATTTCAGGCTGAAAAGCAACAAAAAGGGGGGTGATTCTTTTCTACACCCACTGTATGCGCACTTGGTACGCACACCTCCAGATGTCAAGCGATATCTTGTGGTGTTCGCCAAGGCTCGATTTTCCTTTGTTAAACTTCCTTTGGGTCCTTTAATATTTAACTTGTACAGTTGCACTCAAAATTATTCAACCCCCATTGCAAATCAGGTTACAGACTTTCAGCTGTCTGCAATGAACAAATCAAACAAAAGCAATTGAAATAGTTCAATACAATAAATGATTCAAGTGGTTTCCCCAAATTCAACTGAAAATACAACTTGTAATGACTTCTCCAGTTTCAAAATTATTTGAAGTCTCTGACATCGGCACAAGTCTCACACAAGTCTCTGACATCGGCTTGCTGGAATTTTTGACCACTCCATAAATGCAATATTCTTTCAGTTCCAAGATGTTTGAGGGTTTTCTTGCATGTACTGCCCGTTTCAAATCCCCCACAACATTTCAATGGGATTCAAATCCGGTCTTTTCGAGACATTCCTTGGTAGATTTTCTAGTGTGCTAAGGATCATTATCCTGTTGAAAGGTCCACTTTCGGTTCAACTTCAACTTTCGGACAAATGGCCTCACATTATCTTCAAGCACTCCTTGATATGATGCAGCATTCATAGTTGAATCAATGAAAGATGTCCTTGTTCTGTGCCAAACATGTCTGCTGTTACTGTGGCCAAACAACTCTGTCTTTGATTCGTCTGTCCAGAGCACATTATTCCAAAAGGCCTGGTCTTTGCTTATATGCTCATTGGCAAGTCTTGCTTGTAGTCTTGCTCTAATGTTCTTTTTAGACAGCAAAGGCTTTTTCTAGCACACCTCCCATAAAGGTCAAATTTGTGAAATCTCTTTCTGATTGTAAAAGCATGCACTTTGACACCAACAGTTGCAAGACTTACTAGCAGATCCTGTGATGAAATTTGGGGGTTCTTGGAGACTTCTTTTTGCATCAGATGCTCTGCTCTTGGGCTGAATTTGCTGGGACGGCCAGTTCTGGACAAATTGGCAGTCACTGGAAATCTGTGCCATTTGTAGATGATTTTCCTTACAGTGGAAAGATGTATTTCAAATAATTTGGAGGGGGATAAAAATGAATATTTCCTTACTTCCATGTACTTTATTGACCTCTTATATTTCATTATTTTCCATTGTATTATTTCTAGATTGTATTTGGTACAGTCTAAAGTGTGAAAACAACACTGTTAGTGAACACTTCCAGTAATGTTTTGCATTTATAACCACTGAAAAACATTGAGAGAATGTTTATTAACAAGAGCATGGAATATAATACGGTTGCAAAGAACCTTCCTATAACTTAGGAAGAATGTTGAGAAAATGTTTGTCTATAGAGAAAAATAAATGTTACAATACCATTTACATAACCATACAAAAACATTGAGCAAACATTATTAATGTTTTTAAGAACATTTTTGTAACCTTAGAAAAACATTAAGAGAACGTTTATATAACGAGGGGATGGAACATTCTAATAACGTTTGGAATAACCTTCTTATAACCAAGCAACAATGTTAATACAATGTCTAAAAAACTGGACATTTTGAATGTTCCTAGAACATTCAGAAATAGCATTTTTATAACTTAATGGGAATGTTACAGAAACATTCTTATAACATAAAATTGTTAGCTGGGAAAACAATGACCAGGATAAGCCATTTTTCTCACATTTCTCTTGTCATAAACATTATCTACTGCTAAGACAATGGCATCATGACATGAAGCATTTTCTCCCCCACAGAAACCCATTATAAAGAAAACGTGGCTTAATGTATTAAGAGAGTGATATTAAAAGACCAAATTCGGTGTACATCATAATTAATAAAGCATACTACATTTGAGATACTGGAACAATCCAGTATCTCAAACATATTACAATAAAGAATTTATAATACAACAATGTCGACCTGAGAAGAGCTCTAATCAGCTAATTAACTCAAAACACCTTTTTACTCAAAACACCGTTGCTCAGTGGTCCAAAGTCATCTTTTCAGATAAAAGTAAATTTTGCATTTCGTTTGGAAGTCAAGGTCCCAGAGTCTGGAGGAACAGTGGAGAGGCACAGAACCCAAGTTACTTCAAGTCCAGTGTGAAGTTTCCACAGTCAGTGATGATTTGGGGTGCCATGTCATCTGCTAGTGTTGGTCCACTGTGTTTTCTCAAGTCAAGTCAGAATGCAGTCGTCTACCAGGAGATTTTAGAGCACTTCATGCTTCCATCTGCTGACAAGCTTTATGGAGATGCTGATTTACTTTTCCCACAGTGCCAAAACTACTAGTAACTGCTTTGCTGACTGTGGTATTACTGTGCTTGATTGGCATCAATATTCAAATTTTCTGAGATGCACCTGTATGTATTAATAAAGTGTGTGCTAAATTTGGTCCTCCAATATCACTGTCTTAGTCCGTTAAGCCATGTTAAAATTTTGCGAGTTGTGTTCATATTCTGGGTTCATCTGCTTGCATGTATGCATCATCAGTAAGGTCTACACTGAATTTGGTCTTTTAATATCACTCTCAATACATTAAGCCACGTTAAGCCTTTTTTTAATAACAGGTTTCTATGTGGGAGAAAACACAATGTAAAAATATTGTCTTTACACTTGGATTACAGTGCCATTGTTTACACTAATGTAAAATGAGTCTAGAGGAGCAAAAGAGGCATAAATTCATCACCAAACTACTGCAGCCATGTCATACATCAAAATGATCGGCTCAGTGAGGAGAATTATGGGTATTCTAGTGACGTCACGTGAGGTCACGTGCACGTTAACCCCCAAAATAAGTGGAATCACAAAACTACCTCAACATAGATATGTGACAAATCAAAACACTCACCTCAATGAGGGCAATTGCATTATGGGTATTATAGTGATGTCACATGCACGTTAACTCCCAAAATATGTGGAATCACAAAACTACTTCAATATAGACATGTGACATATCAAAACACTCAGCTCAGTGAAGAGAATTGCGGTATGTGTATTTGGACTGCCATAAAGCCTATTATATTAAAATCTCGAGTTAAGTACAATCATTACAGATACTGATATATGTCAAATTTGTTATGCTTGACCAAACACACACACGTGGCTCCCCATACTGACTGGCATGCGCAGCCACATGTAGGTTGAATTTTGCATGGGAAAGCACCACTCATATTTTCTTCAGAAAATGTAAAATCTAGTTATTATTATTCTGAGACCTAAAATTTCTAAACGCTTCTCCTCCCAGAGCTTTCAAGCTACAGTACATGCACCAGTTCTGACTTAGTGTGCTTTGACTTTTCTAAGTGATCGGAGTTTTGGAATTCCCATAGTATTCCCGTAGACACACGGCCTGAAGCCCCTCCTCTCTCCTTCTGTCAATGTACCTGTAACAGACACCCTCACTTCATCTCTCTCTCTCTATCTATTTATCTATCCAACTTCACAACTATTGGCACTCTAATGGTCCATCCAGCTAATGCAAACACTACGCTAACTGCGGTGTGTAAACAATAAAATTAGCCATGTTTGCTAGTAAGAGAGCTAATGCTATGCTAACTGCTGTGTATAAAGAATAAAATTAGCCATGTTCGCTAGTATGCGAGCTAACGCTATGCTAACCGCTGTCTGTAAATAATAAAATTAGTCGTGTTCACTAGTAAGAGTAGCTTACGTTGCGATAACTGCTGTGATTGGCACTCTATCTATCTATCTATCTATCTATCTATCTATCTATCTATCTATCTATCTAGATAGATAGATCTATCAATCAATGTACCTGTAACAGAGACTCTCACTTCATCTATCTAACTGTATAATTCTCTCATTCCATCTGTCTTTCAAACACTAAAACTCTCACTACCTATCAAGTATCAGTCTATCGCTCCATTTATCTTTCTACCATTCTCTCCGTCTATCTATTTACTAATAACACAACATCTATCTATTTATCTATCCAGAAAATAAGTGGAATCACAAAAACTACAGCAACATAGACATGTGACATGTTAAAACACTCAGCTCAATGAGGAGAATTGCTTTATGGGTATTCTAGTAACGTTAACTCCATCACTCCATCCATCCATCCATCCATCCATCCATCCATCCAACCAACTCTACAACTATTGCCACTACCTATCTTTCAAACTTGCTTTGTCAAGCCAACATCAAAATTTCTAAACGCTACTCCTCCCAGAGCTTTCAAGCTACATACACCAAACATGGCACAGACCTTCAGCCTGTTCTGACTTAATGTGCTATGACTTTTCTAAGTGAACAGAATTATGGAATTCCCGTTACGGAAGCTCAAATTGGCCAAAATTCCCATTGACTTGCATTAAACAATTCTGACTGTTATAGCTCCTTGAGCTTTCAAGCTGCTTCCACCAAACTCAGCACAGTCCTTAAGGCTGTTCAGACTGGTCATGCTTTATTTTTCCTAACTAATTGGACTTACAGTATTCCCGTAGCAGACAATCAAATATACCAAAAATTCCCATTCACATACATTGACGGAATGTTCAGAGCCTGGCTCGGAATGTTCAAGATTTCAAACTCCAACTGTCAAAACTCACACACCTGCATGTACACGGTCTGAAGCCCATCTTCTCTCCCTCTCACTCTATCAATGTACCTGTAACAGAGAATCTCACTTCATCTCGCTCTCTCTCTCTAACACTACAAGTATTGGCACCATATCTATATATCCAACTCTACAAGTATTGGCACCCTATTTATCTAACTACAAGTATTGGCACCATATCTATACATCCAACTCTAAAAGTATTGGCACCCTATTTATCTAACTACAAGTACTGGCACCCTATCTATCTAGCCAACTCTACAAGTATTGGCACCCTATCTATCTAGCCAATGCTACAAGTATTGGCACCCTATTTATCTAGCTACAAGTACTGGCACCCTATCTATCTGTCTCCCTTTCTTAAAACTGAAAGATAGATAGGGTACCAATACTTCTAGAGTTGGATAGATAGGGTGCCAATCAACTCTAGAAGTATTGGCACCAGTGGTGTAGTCCTAAAAGAAGTGGCTTACTATTACCCATGATGGTGGTTGTCAGTGGTGGAGAATGGTGGAATTCAAATAAAAATTCACCAATTGCAATAAAGAATCGTAAGTTTCGCAAAAATATGCAATAGGACTTCCAGTTTGGCAAGATTATGTAGACAGGCGCTGAATCTTGATCCCGCAACTTTTTATTCTATATCTTACTTAAAACCCCACAACTTCTTTCTCCTTTACTGCCAATTGGACAAATTTTTTGGTGTGCACATATCAGTATCGAATTATGGCAGCTAAATCAGCAAAACTAGGCAAGAAGGAACAGAAAGTTGAGGCATGCGGAGGTGACGGCAAAGATCTTAGCATGGCAGCTATCGCTAGCCTTCTGGAGGATCACCGGGCTGCTCTCTCTTTTTAGAGATTTTTTTTTAGAGATGGCAGATTTTAAAGCCACTGTTTCGACACTTGAGGTAAAGCTGGATCAAATTCAAGCCACCGTGACGGAACATGGTTCGCAGATTGCTTTGCTCGAGACCCATGCAAACTCGCAGGATGAGCGCACGCATGCCTTAGAAACTACCTGTGCTATGTTAAAAGAGAGCAACACTAAACTTGTGGACCTCGAGTCTCGTAGCCGGCGCAGCAATATAAGAATTATTGGGTTGTCTGAATCCATAGAAGGACCTCGGCCATCTGTCTTCTTCTCTGAGCTACTCGTAGAAGTGTTTGGGGATGGAGTCCTGGAATCTTCGCCGGAGTGCGACAGAGCGCACCAGTCGATGGCTGACAAACCGAGGCTGAGGCAGAGGCCTAGGCCTGTCATCGTCCGGCTTCACAAGTTTCAACAGAAGGAAAAGATCATTCGCAAAGCCAGAGCGAAGAGGGGAAAGCTTTATTATCGAGGCACTCCTATCGCTATTTTCAAGGATTACGCTCCAGAGGTGCTGGAGCAACGTTCTTTACGAACTTTACAAACTGGGACTAAAACCAGCGCTGAAGGAGGGAAACAGGAGAAGACTCGCATCTGTCGCTGAAGCCAAGGACTACATTACATCGTTACATTTTGCTGAGGACCAAACTTGAAGCAACTGATGCAGTAACTTGCGGCTGGCTCGGTTGGTGACTCAGGATTTAATGTTAGCACTCGCTAAATGTTTTGAATTCTATAAGACTTAAATGGCTGACTAGTTATCGCCTGGTTGTTACATTTGAACGTGCATAAGTTTTGTTTATTTTAGATTTATAGATACCTCTTGTCAGGCATCATGGAGGGGCTGTGTGCACCCTTTTGTTCACTTGTTGCCTTTGACGGTTTCGCGGCTGTTACACATATTCGCTGCCTTTATGATTATGCCGTGACTCCTACAATACGTGCTGTCATAATACTTTAGATTGGTTCAGTTCAGCACCTTTCATGGTTATATTAGCTTATTCAGTGAATGTACATGTTACATGGTTACTCTGTGTCTCTGTGTCTACAAAGACACATGTTGTAGCATGTGCAGAATAAGGCCTGGCATTGTCCTGCTGAAATAACCATGGACTTCCTGGGAAAAGTTGTTGCCTTGATGACAGCATATGTCTCTCTAAAATCCCAAAATATATGCGTCCGCGTCAATGGGACCTTCACACATATGCAACTCAGTGGCATTTTTGCATAGAGTTGATGTGTGGCTTCTTCCTTGTGTAATAGAGTTTCAGGTTGTATTTCTGGTTGCAGCGGCAGACTGTGTTAAGTGACAACGGTTTCCCGAAGTACTCCTGAGCCCATGTGGTTATATTTATCACAGTAGCATGACAATTTCTCAGGCAATGCCGCCTGAGGGCTCGAAGTCACACACATTCAACAATGGTTTCCGGCCTTGCCCTTTACGCAATGAGATTTCTCCGGATTCCCTGAATGTTTTTGCAATATTATGCAATGTAGATGGTGAAAGACCTCAATTCTTTGCAATCTTGCATTGAGTAATGTTCTTTTTGAACTGACTGACAATTCTCTCATGAAGTTTGTAACAAAGTGGTGAGCCACGACCCATCCTTGCTTGCAAAGACTGAGATTTTGGTGGCTGCTCCTTTTATGCCCAATCCTGATACCCTCCCCGTTACCAATTAACCTGATCCTCCAAAATGGTGTTACTTGAATATTCTATAAACTTTTCAGTCTTATTTTCCCTCTGTCCCAACTTTTTTTTGAGTGTGTTCAATCAAATTCTAAATTCGTTTATATTTACAAAATACAATTTAGTTGGTTAGTGAAAACATTGAATATCTTTTTTTGTACTTTTGTCAGTTAATTAAAGTTTCAAGAAACTTGACAAATCACAGATTTATGTTTTTATTGCATTTTAGAAAAAAATCCCAACTATTCTGGAAATGGGGTTAGTACCTAATCAACTCTACATGTATTGGAACCCTATCTAGCTGTCTATCTTTCTTTCTTAAAACTGAAATTACCTTCAGATTCCAAATGGATAACTATTTTAAACTTTCTGACTGGCTTTGTCAAGCCAACATCAAAGTTTGTTATGACAAACTTTACCTATCTATTTGCTAGCTAACTTTGCTAATTAGAGCTACTTGTCATGGTCTGGGTCTGTTTGTTTCCCCATGTTTTTCTATTTTTCCTTCCTCATGTCTCCTGTGTTTGTCTCTCCTTCTCTTTCTGTTGTGTGTGCCTGTGTTTGTCTCTCCTTCTCTTTCTGTTGTGTGTGTCTGTGTGTTTCTGGGTGTGGTGCTCCACTTTATGCCTCTCTCTGATGGAATCAGTGAATGCACCTGCTCCTCATCTGTTCATCAGTCTGCAGTACATAAACACCAGGGTTCTCCAGATCGTTCCATCAAACAGTGTGGTACCAACACTAAGGTATCTTTGAGTTAATGCTCTGCTTTTGTTTCCTCGTGCTTCGTTCCCTGTTTAATCCTGTTTCTCAAGTCCGTGTCTCACCCTGCTTCGCCTTCCCTGTGGTTGACAGACTCTCATACCGCCTAGGCAAATTCAAATCCTGGCCCCGACAGATGCACCAAGCCATGCTCCTTCCCCAACATCCCTTCCTGCATTATTCCATCAATAATGTGTGCTGCTTCTGGGTCCCAAATACCTTGTTTGTTGTAACAGAATGATCTGGCCAATGTGGACCAAGCAAAATCAGACTCCCTGCTTTCAGCCCACTCTAGCCAAGGTGCATTCCTTGAACTCGCCAATAACAACCTCACCTTGGCGAGCCAGAACAAGCTCACCAGGCAGCTGCTAAACTGCATCTCGGCACAGCTTGCCCAGATGTCTCCTAGTCCCCAGCCCAGCCAGCCCATACAGCATTGTCTCCTGCTCCACTACCAGTTCCCCAGGCACCAGCTCCCCTCATAGAACCCCTCTGCTTCCACCATAATGCTTCTCAGAAGACCCCAGAGCCTGTCCTGTATTCTTCACCCAGTGAAGAATCACTGGATGGCGATGGCTGCAGCCATCGTCTTTCCCCTCAGACAGAATGCTTCACCTAAACATGGATACAGCAGACAGGCTTTGGTGCAACCAGGCCCTTCTAGACCAACTCATGGCTGGACCCAATATCAAGCGCCCCCTCGGGAAGTTTTTTGGGGAGAGGGCTCCTGTCCTGGCTGGAGCTGTCTCCCACCATCCCTGCCCCACATTGGACATTGCTCCGCCTCCTTGCTCCACTGAGGACATCGTTCTGCCTCCTTGCTCTGCTGAGGACATCGCTCCACCTCCCTGCTTGGCTGAGGATGTCATTCCGCCTCTCTGCTTCACGATGGTCATCGCTCCCCCCTCTGGCCTCGCCATGGTCATCGCTTCTCCCTCACTCTACCCAGGCCCTCCTAAGTTCGGGCCCATCTGGATAAGCCTGGCAGGTCTCCTGGAGGCTCCCGTTGAGAGGGGGTACTGTCATGGTTCCCCTGATTGAATCAGTGAATTCATCAGTCTGCAGCACATAAAACCCCAGATCTCCAGTCACTCAGGGCCAGATCACTCCATCAAACAGTGCACTACCAGTGCTAAGGCCTCTCCGAGTTTATGCTCTCCTTTAGTTTCCTCCTGCTTTGTTCCCTGTGTAATCCTGTTTCTCCTTTACTCCAAGTCCACATCTCATCCTCCCAATCCTCCCTCCCTCCCTCCCTGCCTGCCTGCATTCTTTTATTGACTGCCCTTGTGTCTGTGTTCTGTTTCTGGGTTCCAAATCCCTTGTTGGTTGTAACACTACTGATGAAAGTATTGAACATTCAGACATTCAGATAAGTGCAAATAAATGATGTTTAAACTTATTTTTGCTTTTTAATCAGAATTTAAGTGTAGTATTAAAATAAAATCAATAAACAAATAAAAAAAAACAGTAAGGTTAAGTCAGTTGATGATTATGTCAGAAATTTCCAAATTCGATTTATATTTTAAAGCTTGCTTGTCTAGACATTTTAAGAACTCACTAGTTAATTTTCATATTAACAAAATATTTAATATTAATATTTTGTGTTTAGTTATTTTACTTTCTTAAAATATAATAATAAAATAATACATAATAAAATATAACATAATGAGTACTGTCCAAAAGCAGACAGATGCACTATGCTATTTAGGTCAGCTTCTTCATATCTACAGATCCATCCAACCATCCATTTTCTGTACTACTTATCCTACACAGGGTCAGGGGAGCCTGGAGCCTATCCCAGGGAACTCAGCGCACAAGGCAGGGGACACCTTGGACGGGGTACCAACCCATCGCAGGGCACAATCACGCACACACTCACACACCCATTCACAAACACTACGGTCAATTTAGAGATGCCAATCAGCCTACAATGCATGTCTTTGGACTGGGGAGGAAACCGCAGTACCTGGAGGAAACCTCCGAAGCATGGGGAGAACATGCAAACTCTGCACACACAGGGTGGAGGTTGGAATCAAACCCCCAACCCCAGCAGTGCATACACCATATGCACACCATATCAGACCATATCAGATTATACATCATATCAGACATAGCTATTTATGACACCAGAGGTAGGAACTTTAAGGTTCACTCACAGTTAGATGCAGAAGGGTGTGTGTGAGGAGGGTGTGTGAGGAGAGTCAGGGAGGATGATATACATTCTGATGGCTCCTTTGGTATCTTCACTGAGGGAAGGCTATCACTGGAACATTTCAACTGGGAGAGACACAGAAACCACAATCTACTGCCATGCAATTAAATTTATGTGCTCATTTAAACACACAACATTCAGCAGAGTACACATGCAGGACACACCAACTAAATCAAATGCCATGCTGGGACTGGTACATAGGAACTGTAGATTACATAAATGACTCATACAGACTGCAGTAAAAGTTACACAGTGCCTCTTTAGCAGCACTGTGAAAACAAAGTGAAAAATGCTATGATTAATTACAAAACATTGACCCAGATCAGAACACATGAATGTTTTAAAGTGTGTTAGCATGTTTATGTGTGTGTTAAACAGAATTTATTTGTCAACTAACCTCTTCATCACTGTCATGATCTCTGCATTTGACTCTCTTTCTCACTTTCTTCTTTTTCTCATCATCCTTTTTCTTCTTGTCCTTCTCAGGGAGGAGGTCATCCAGCCAGGCCAGGTCATGCTGGGAGAAGACAAGGTCGAGCATCTTTCTCACCACCATCAGTCCTAGGATCTGGAAATAGGACACAACCATCTCCAAGTTCATCATAATCTCCTTCAGTTTGATAAGATTTGAACAGACCAACAAGCTGAAAATGCAAAAAAGAAATGTCTCACAGGTATTTCCGTACATTATTTAGGTAATGTTAGATGTCTAGTTGGACTTATGGCAAAATGTTGAAGAAGTTTTGCCGCTCATCTGAAATCCAGTCACCCTGACATATGTCAAGGTGTGTGTTAATCTAATTGTGGTTTTGGTGCTCTGTTATTAGTTAATATGTTTGATGACTCTTGATGTTTATGGTTACAAGTGTGATTTGGCACTGCAGGTTTGTTACTTTCAACCTTTTACAATTGCACTATTCGTGGGTTGACTGACTGCTGCTTGAGTAGCGTTTGCTGCACTGGCATTTGTTCCAAAAAACTTTGTATGTTTAGTTTAATCTCTCTCTCTCTCTCTCTCTCTCCAACTTTACACAACCATCTGGGCAACTTTTGGAAATTTAGTCTTATTATTATTGGCAACTTTAACATGTAACCTATATTAGATTGTATTCTGCCAAATGGCTCAAAGTAAATGTTAAATACATATGACAAGTGGAGTAATATGAAAGAACAGAAAATTATACGAGTTGGATGACTACTACTTGACATCTAATACAATACCAGTGTATTATTTTTGTCTAATGTACAGTAATCCATGAATCTGGAGAACAGAAAAAAGCATAGATCTTACCATGACAGGGAAAATAATAGCTGCCACAGTAGACTTGAGGATCCAGAGCACAGCCAGACAAGTAATCTGGACTAAGGTGAAAAGATGGACCCGGCGCAGAGGTACATGGCGGAGAAAAACAAAGTCTGGCTGGTGCTTGGCAGGCATCAGGATAAGCTTGATCCTCTCCCAAAACTAAACGATATGATTAAGATCTTTTACATTAAGACTGATGAAATATGATCTAAAGACATAAACATATAAATGAACAGCAATGTGTATGTGTGATCAGGATGGGGGTTGTTTATGTTTTTATACTTTGCCAGTGTCCCCACAAAGATAGGAATATCTGACTTTTGGCTGGTCCTCATGAGGAAAATACTTTTTTTTAAATGCATCATTTATTTAAAAAACTAAAAAATGGAGGTTAAGATTTGAGTTAGGTTTAGGAGTAGGCATGGAATCGATTACCTCCATTAATAATTATGTCAATAATTGTGTCAATAGGAAGACAAATGTGTGTGTGTGTGTGCGTGTGTGTATGCACCTGAATTCCACTGAGAGAGGCCACACCCATGTACAGGAATACGCCATAAAGTACTGGCATGGGAATATACTAGAAAAAAGCAGATTGGTTAAAATATTACCATAGTAAAGGTTATAGTGATATGCTGTTTTTGTATATGCTTCACTAGCAAATGTTTTATCTTATATATACAGTGCCCTCCACTAATATTGGCACCCTTGGTAAATATGAGCAAAGAAGGCTGTGAAAAATTGTCTTTATTGTTTAACCTTTTGATCTTTTGTTAAAAGAATTCACAAAAATACTCTGCTCTCATGGATATTAAACAAAACTACAAACACAACACAAATTTATCCAATATATATATATATATCTTTGTTAAATATAGCTGTGCAAAAATTATTGGCACCCCTATGAATTCATATGAGAAAAATATATTTGAAGTATATTCCCACTGATATTTTACATTTTTTTAGCTACACCTGGGTGACCAGGAACAGGAAATTGTTCAACCATGACTTTCTATTTCACAGGGGTATAAATATGAGGCAACACATAGGCCAAATTGCCTTAGTCATTCATAACAATGGGTAAGACCAAGCAATATAGCTGTGATGTGCAGCAAAGATTGTTGAGCTTCACAAAATGTGAATTGGCTATAAGAAAATAGCAAAAGCATTGAAAATGCCCATTTCCACCATCAGGGCAATAATTAAGGAGTTCCAGTCATCTGGAAATGTTATTTGTTAATGTGCCAAAAAATCTCCAAGGATCACAGCTGGAGAATTGCAGAAGTTAGTTGCGTCTTGGGGTCAGAAAGTCTCCAAAACTACAATCCGAAGTCACCTACATCACCACAAGTTGTTTGGAAAGATTTCAAGAAAAAAGCCTTTACCCTCATCCAAAAACAAACTCAAGTGTCTTCAGTTTGCCAGACACTACTGGAACTTCAAATGGTTCTGTGGTCAGATGAAACCAAAATAGAGCTTTTTGACAACAAACACCAGAGGTGTTTTTGGCGCACACATAGGTAGCCATATGGAAAAGTATCTCATGCCCACAGTTAAATATGGTGGTGGCCCTTTAAAGTTTTGGGGCTATTTTTCTGCCAGAGGACCTGGACATTTTGTTAGGATACATGGCATCATGATATTTGATAGAGTCCAACAGATTTGATCTGCCACTGCCAGAAAGCTTAAAATGGGCTGTGGTTGGATCTTCCAGCAGGACAATGATCCAAAACATACATCAAAATCAACACAAAAATGGTGTAGCGTATGACTATGCTCAAACTGATTTCTAAATTAACCCAAACTAAACATAGAGTAACCCCGAGAGGCCTCCTTTGACCAGATGCACCTTTAGGATGCAAAATGTCTCTCTGGGACCCACACAGGCCTTACCCCTGCAATAAAAGAAACCTTTGATGACTGAACGTCTGGGAAACTTCATGATTAGTTCGTCAGCAGGGGTCCACCAAAACTCCCGACCAAGGGGCCCGTAAATCTCTAATCTAATCTCGGTTTACGACACACACACACACACACACACACACACACACACACACACACACACCCACCCACGCTTACCTTACACACACAATGGAGAAATCCCTCTCTCTTCAATGTAACGTGTAATTATATGTAATTATTCCATGTCTAAATAGTGTGATGTTATTTTGTTTACATATATTGTGTGTTTAACTAACCTTAATGACTTTAAATAGTTTTAATCCAGCATATCATTTTAAATGTTTGTAACCAGGTTTTATTTGTAATATTCTTCACAAATCCATCGAATTTGATATGTAGTTAATCGTCTCGAGATACCCAGATTGATTATGCATATCACATTGCAATGGGATCCATCATTTCATGTTTTTCTCTTAATTTCATTTATAACACGGTATAAACCAGCCCCTCCCTGGACATTTAAATTAGGGTCCGAGACCAGACAAAGAGAGTCATCCGGACATGTAAACCCAACTTCCTGATTGGCCCATGGCCCAAAGAGGCGTGTGCGTTTGTGTTGTTTTTAAAACAACACCACGCTCACTTCACTTCGGATTTGAGAGTCAGACTTCAGAGTTAGACTTCACTTCTCAACTTCACTTCTTCCGGTTCCTCTCCCCCGGGGCCACGTGCCCCGGGAAGAGGAAGCCAGGACCTCTCTCTCTCCGGACACAAGATGCAACTACCTCCGGGCTCACGCCCTTTCAAACAACAACGAACCAGTGAACTCTACACGACCTCGCGCAAACTCTCAACCTTGAGGCTATGCAAGTATAGTTAATGACCTATATCTGCGTTAAGATTGTACCCCTGTGTTACAGGAGAATTAAGTTCGTGCTGGTTCTGAAAAAGGCTAATTAGTTGTGTTTTTGTCTGCTTCCCTTTCTTTCATTACTTTCTCTCTATCCCTTTTATCTCCCTGTATATAGATGTGTATATTTGTATGTTTTGCTTAGAGTTAGTCTTGTGTATCCATAGTCACATATAGCTATTAAAATCTATTATCCCACGCTTGATCTTCTCTGTTTTGTTGATGGGATGAGTCCATTAAATGCTGCATAAAATCTGATTACGCGCTCTATCTTTAATAACAAACTTCGTGAGTTAATTCTTCCTGGCCAGAAGGATAAACTCACTCTTTAGAGTTCATAAAGCTGATCTAGGCCACATACATAGTAATAATTAATTATAATCCGTTGTAGTTAATTATCTATATGTATATGTGCACCTATATAAATTCCCTTTCATGGCTGATGTATATTTATAACTGGTCACAACACGCGTTGATTAGATATATAGATATATTTCACGCCATTCGAGCTAATTCCTTACATAAATTGGAGAATACATTTAAACGTGTTAAACATCTTTTAATTTGTTACGTAAATCGTAACTGGTGGAGAATATTATTTTAAACGTTGCAGATTCATCCGAGTTACTACACATTCTGGTAGATAACGCGGGCACGCTTTAAAACTCGTCTCCTTTAAAAAGGTGCGTTGAATCCAAGCGTGCGCTTCTGTTTCGTTTCACGTTTAAAGTTGATCCATTTCATTATTCTGGTGGAAAAGAATAATGCATAGTAATGCCCCTTTTGTAAATTTCGCTACAATGGTTTACTGACCACAAAATCAAGGTCCTGCCATGGCCATCCCAGACGCACCACTTGAAACCCATAGAAAACTTGTGGGGTGAACTGAAGAGGAGAGTCCACCAGCGTGGACCTCAAAATTTGAAGGATCTGGAGAGATTCTGTGTGGAGCAATGGTCTCAGATACCTTGCCATGTATTCTCCTGTTAGAGTCCATCTCTCTCTCGGCGGTACTAGTGAGTAGCACGTTTCCGCATTCCGCGCTGCTGTTGAGGACAGCTAGCAGCGCATTTCTGCATTCATTCATAAACCCCGTAGGACTTACTCATTCATAGACTCTAGTTTTGTTTATGTCACCACTTGCTCTTTTGTTTTGGGTTACGTCATGTCTCCGCCTCTGTATGTCTATTGGTTCGTTGTTTACGTCATGTCTCCGCCCATGTTTGTTCATTGGTTTACCGTTCATTGTGTCATTATGAGTTACAGGTGTCTCTTGTTTCATTTTGTTTATTTAAACCTCTTCTCGTGTCCGCTTCGTCGCGGAGTATTGGAATAGATTAGAGTAGAGTTTACTATGTGAATGTATGTTCGTTGTTTTTTCACTGTCCTCATGTTTCCTGGACCTTGGACTCTTGCCTCATTCTTTTGTGGATTTATGCCTCGTTCTTTTGTGGATTTATGCCTCGTTCTTTTGTGGATTAATGCCTGATCATTTTCTGGATTATTGCCGGGTTGTTCTGTGGATTATTGTTTATTTTTTGACCCTGCCTTTATGTTCCTATATTTTTGGTTATGTTCCTAATAAACTGACTTTTCCCCCAGCACATGCATACAGCTCCCCTTTGTCTGTCCGTAACATCTCCAACCTCATCAAGCATTATAGGCAAAGACTCAGAACTGTTATCTTGGCAAAAGTAGGTAGCAGAAAGTAAACTAAAAGGTGCCAATAATTGTTGGACCTATATTTAACAAAAATATTTTTTGATTAAACCTGTGTTGTGTTTGCAATTGTTTGCTATCCATGAGAGCAGAGTATTTTTGTGATTTTTTAAACAAAAGATGAAAAGGTTAAACAATAAAGACAAATTTTCTTAGCCTTTTTGCTCATATTTATCAAGGGTGTCAATATTAGTGGAGGGCGCACACACACACAGTACTGTGCAAAAGTTTTAGACAGGTGTGAAAAAATGCCGTAAAGTAAGAATGCTATCAAAATAGACATGTTAATAGTTTATATTTATCAATTAACAAAAAGTAAGTGAACAGAAGAAAAATCTACATCAAATCAATATTTGGTGTGACCACTCTTTGCCTTTAAAACAGCATCAATTCTTTTATGTACACTTGCAGGAAGTCAGGGATTTTGTAGGCATATAGTCAGGTGTATGATTAAACAATTATACCAAATGGTGCTAATGATCATCAATTCAATATGTAGGTTGAAACACAATCATTAACTGAAACAGAAACAGCTGTGTAGGAGGAATAAAACTGGGTGAGGAAAAGCCAAACTCAGCTAACAACGTGAGGTTGCTGAAGACAGTTTACTGTCAAAAGTCATACACCACTGCAAGACTGAGCTCAGCAACAAGACAGAAGGTAGTTATACTGCATTAGCAAGGTCTCTCCCAGACAGAAATTTCAAAGCTGACAGGGGTTTCCAGATGTGCTGTCCAAGCTCTTTTGAAGAAGCAAAAAGAAACGGGCAACGTTGAGGACTGTAGACACAGTGGTTGGCCAAGGAAACTTACTGCAGCAGATGAAAGACACATCAGGCTTACTTCCCTTCACAATTGGAAGATGTCCATCAGTACCATCAGCACAGGCCTGGCAGAAACCAGTGGGATCCTGGTACACCCATCTACTGTCCGGAGTCTGGTCAGAAGTGGCCTTCATGGAAGACCTGCGGCCACTTGCACACAGTTTTTGATGGAACTCAGCAGGTAGGTTGGCCCAAACATCTTGGATAACTAACCACAGTTCTTCTGTGGATTTAGGCAGCCTCAGTTGCTTCTCTCTCTTCATGTAATCCCAGACAGACTCAATGATGTTGAGATCAGGGCCCTTTGGGGGCCATACCATCACTTCCAGGACTCCTTGTTCTTCTTTACACTGAAGATAGTTCTTAATGACTTTTGCTGTATGTTTGGGGTCGTTGTCATGCTGCAGAATAAATTTGGGGCCAATTAGATGCCTCCCTGATGGTATTGCATGATGGATAAGTATCTGCCTGTACTTCTCAGCATTGAGGAGACCATTAATTCTGATCAAATCCTAGGGTTGGGTATCATTCTGGTTTTTTATGATACCGGTGCCAAATCGATACTTTTAAAATGGTACCGGTACCTAAAAAAAAAATTCTTTAAAGCTTAAAAGCTTTAGGCATTTTAATTTAATCATGTTTAATGTAGCTAGCTAACAGTAGGCTACCTGCTGCCATCAGAGCAAGTGTCACGCCTGGTTCACACTACACACAGCGCAGGAGCAGAAGCAGAAGCAGTGCGCAATTTGAGGCGCGAGTGACGCGTGTGCTTTCACACCAGCAGCATTTCACATGCAGAAACTGCAGCGCGCTTTGCAGAAAGTTTCTCGGGTTCCTGTTACGAAACACGGACGGGGGGAGGCAGGATGCATGTGCAGGGGAAATAGTCAGTTTATTGGGAACATGCGAAAGTAAAGGAACATTCAAAAGTATAGGAACAATCTAAACAGGGGGAAAAGCAACGCACCGGCAGGGTCAAAAAAAGGCAAACAGTCAAACAAAAAATCCACAGAGTGTTCAGGCATAAATCCACAAAACGACAAGGCAGTAATCCACAAAACTCACAAGACAATAATCCACTAAATGACAAGGCAATAATCCAAAGTCCAGGGAACGCATGGTAAACAAAAGCGCAAAAAGCTGTATTCATTGATATTCAATAGTAATACTCCGCGAGGAAGCAGAAACGGAATAAGGTTTATATACACGGAACAATCAGAGACAAAAGACGTTAAACACAGAACACCTGAAACTAATCATTAGACCATACACGGCAAACCTATGAATGAGCAGGGGCGGAGACATGACACAAACCAGAGAACCAATAAGCATAAAGGAGGCGGAGACATGACGTAAACCAAAACACAAGCACATGGTGATATAAACAAAGCGAGAGTTCATGAATGCATAGTCCAGCGATGTTTTTGTGAATGAAGCTTGCGCTGTTTTCAGCAAGGCGGCGCGAGCAATGCGGAAGTGTTCGCGTAGTGAACTCCGAGAACGAAGGAAACTCTAACAGTTCCATGGTTAATTTCCTTGAAAAGCAAACAAAAAAATTATACAACAGTTATTGTGAGTGGGCTGTTGAGTTTTATTAACTTGATCGTTATTTAATATAACATTTACATGGGGAGGACCACGTTTACAATTCACGTGTGACGAAAACTCAACACTGTATTTTTTTTGTTTTTTTTGCCAAGAATGCCAATGTGTGAGCTGAAAGCTATAATCATCAAGATTAAAACAAAAAAAAAAAAGGCTTGAAATATTTCACTTTATGTAGAATGAATCCAGAATATATGGAAATTCCACTTTTTTAATTAAATTACGGGGAAGAAATGAACTTATCCATGATATTCTATTTTTTTGAGATGCACCTGTATATCAGTGTGACCAGCTGATCAATTATGTCAATCGGGATTTGGGATTGTAAATTAATAATACATACTGTGTACTTTGAATAAACTATGAAAGTCAAAAAATTAGTTTTAAGGAAAGTGACGTTATGTGCGTGCCACAGTAAGTTTCATAACATAGACCAGTTACTTGAAATTTGTTGCCAACTATTGTAATCAAAATGTTACTGATTAGTTGTTGCAGCCCTAGACATAACCACATCTACCTTGCTAAAGGTCCAAATGAAACTTCTGTAGTCCCGGTTCTCTGATAACAGGAGTGAGGTATCGCACTATGGCGTGACCGAGCCTGGAAGCACCAATAACACCACATCTGCCAGTTGACAGACCAATCACGACAGTGATGCGGGAGTCCTGCCTCCCTAATATATAGCACTGCCGATGGTCCCGACCTCATTCTCAGCATATTTCTTCTCCATGCAACTGCAAGGAGGGAAGTGTGGTGAGATACCTCACTCCTGTTATCAGAGTATGCAAGTAACCTAAGTTCTCTTTCAAAGATTTGTTCAGTATCTCACTATGGGATATAGACAACTCCCGTATTGCAGGTATGCTGTCTGAAGCAGGCATGCCAACCAACTTAGTGATCTATGAAACAAACACAAAACCCCCAACTCTTCCATGAATAAAGCGGGAATATTTTTTGGGAAAAAACAAAAAACACCTTGTTTGTGAGAGGATGGAATGAGCCAGTGATCGCTCTGTAACATCCAACCTGTAAAGCATCCACACCCATAGGCACACTGTCTCTTGCCAGAGAGAAGAACAGAGGGCAGTGAGTGTTTTCGTGCGATGTGAAGAGATCTGCGGCAGCTTTGTGAACTTCTTCCACAACTGGCACACTACCTGAGCGTGAAGAATCCATTCACTGTACAGAAGTCTCCCTATGCACAGGAGATCCACTCCCGCATTCATTATTCCTGGAACATGTGCTGCAGCATCGGACTGTGAAGCTGAGGAAAGCGTGTGCCTCCCTGGTGATGTATATATGGCACCGCCATTGTGTTGTCTGATCTGATCAGAATGTGGTGGTTCTGTAGAAACTACACAAAATGTTTCATTTCATTTCATGCACTCATATGTCTATTCTGCAAAGCCAACCTCTGGATATGATGCTGAGCACGTGCACTCAACTTCTTTGGTCGACCATGTCGAGGCCTGTTCTGAGTGGAACCTGTCCTGTTAAACTGCTGTATGCTCTTGGCCACCATGCTGCAGCTCAGTTTCAGGGTGTTGGCAATCTTCTTATAGCCTAGGCCATCTTTATGTAGAGCAACAATTCTTTTTTTTTTCAGATCCTCAGAGAGTTCTTTGCCATGAGGTGCCATGTTGAACTTCCAGTGATCAGTATGAGAGAGTGTGAGAGCGATAACACCAAACTTAACACACCTGCTCCCCATTCACACCTAAGACCTTGTAACACTAATGAGTCACATGACACCGGGGAGGGAAAATGGCTAATTGGGCCCAATTTGGACATTTTCACTTAGGGGTGTACTCACTTTTGTTGCCAGCGGTTTAGACATTAATGGCTGTGTGTTGAGTTATTTTAAGGGGACAGCAAATTTACACTGTTATACAAGCTGTACACTCACTAGTTTACATTGTAGCAAAGTGTCATTTTGTCAGTGTTGTCCCATTAAAAGATATAATAGAATATTTACAAAAATGTGAGGGGTGTACTCACTTTTGTGAGATACTGTAGGTCTCTTTGGCTATCTAACACAAGACTAGGCTAGTTTGGTGTTGGTACCCAAAGGGAGGCACAGCTAAGCTATCACTGTAGCTTAGTTTAGCTGCTACAGAGCCATGCAGAGTGTGTTATCTGTCCTTATGCTCTTCTCATATCACATCCACGTAACTTATACATATTCATGAACTCATATAGACATTTACACACCTTGTTTTCCTGCTCAGCATGAGAGGAGGTTACTGTTTGTTTCAACCCTTTACTGGTTTAAAAAATAAAATAAAACCAACGTATATCCATTTTATACATTTTTCCTCACACTGATTGTAAGCTAATGTTCAGCAGAATTAAGACTGTCAGCCAATAAGACACGAGTATTTCCACATATTTTCCTGTAAACCCTGTCTGACTGGCCTCGCCTCTGTTCACTGAAGATATAAAATTACAGGCTGTCTTCTTTTACTGTCGTTCAGTTACATAGTGACAAACTGCTCCAAGTGGATATTTATTTGGGGCTAAAGATAAAATGCCCAGGCCAGGTTACACCCTTGCACATGACGCGGACTCGACTGTACTCGGGAAAATTTCAGAGTCCAAAATTTCAGAGTCCGCGTCAAGTTCGAGTACAAATTTACCCAAGTGCATGACAAGTCCGAGTTCGTTCATAATTGGACTTGAGTCCGGACTCGGGTCCAAGTCCAGGATCGAGTACCCCAACTCTATGAACTTGTACTTTCTGAGGTGTTTGTTGAGGTTTTGCAAATCTAGAATGGGATGGAGACCTCCCCCTCTCTTGGGAATGACAAAATACTGGGAGTAAAAGCTGTGATGGCTGTCCTCTGGTGGCACAATCTGAATTGCTCTTTTGCTCAATAAAGAGGTTATTTCTTCCTCTAAAATCTGAGCTGATTCCCCTTCTGCTGTTGACAATAACACCCTCTTGAAAACTGGTGGTTTTACAGCAAACTACAGATGATAACCCCGGTTTATTGTAAATAAAACCCAAGGGTGTACTATGCATGCACGCCAACTCTCCGAGTGAGCAGAGAGCGGACCACTACAGCTTTCGCTCAATAATGGTAGGGTTTCTGTACTCTGACTGTCCCCCTCTGCAAGCAGAGGAAAACCTAGGGTGCATGGCTTGGGAGGGTCGAGGAGTGGACTTCCTGGGGAGGCAAGTTTCAAAAGCCTCTCCAGCTTTCTTGCACAGATCACACTGTTGACACATTAGTTATTGTGGCCGTGAAAAGGGCTTTTGGCTCCACTAGGGCATCCAGGAACTCAGCCTTCTCTCTTTCAGACAGGCCTGACAATCCCAACCCCAGCTCTTTCTCCCACCACGGCCAAGCCTATGCTGTGGTCGCAGCTCTGGACTGCTCCCCTGGATGAACGAAAGACACAGATCTCTTCTCTCAATGCCGAATCAGGCAACCCAGCATCAATCTGCCTCCCCATCTCCTCCATGAGCTCAGTTTGATATGCTGTGAGCAGTGAAGTGGCATTCAAGGCTCTGAGAGCCAAGGTAGAGGAGCGACACATTTTCTGGAACAGAGAAGTGGAAAGCCTTTCTGTCCATCCTGGGAGAGAAGGAGATGTGGAGGATAACACTGCCTGGTGACTGGGGTGGAGGTGACTTGCCACCAACAATTCAACTGGGGGAGGGGGGTTGGGGGAGTTGGACATCCCCAACTCGTCCTCCATATCATGGATATCCAGCCTAGAGAAACCTTTAACAGTCACTTTATGGAAGAAAGGTTTGTCCAAGAAGCACCGCATCTCAGCGATGCATGCTGGGACATTTGGAATCTGCTGTTTGATGATGGCAGCCTCTTTGTCATATAAATCTCTCTCTGTGCCCTGGCCTGCCTGTTGTGCTTGGTGCTCTAATACCCTTAAAGGGGACAAAGAACAGTGCAGGCAGCACTCAGTGTAGCCTGTGCGTGTCTAACTCCTAGACACGCAATACACAAGGGGTGAGATCCTTGGAAGAAATCATAGACCCGCACGAGCATGGGCGAGAGGGATCCTTTCTTTTTGCTGCACTACTGGAAGGCCTCACAGTCTCCATGACAGAGACGTGAACACCAGGAAATAAAAAAGATATGAAGTGAGAACCCGCCTTGACGCTCTGGTTCAGCAGAAAGAAAATATTCACTTTGACAGTGAATACTCCCCCGGACAGAGCAACTGCGTTCGGCGACGAACCTGAAAATGGCTTGTCAAGTGAAGAGTTCAGTGGTCACTCCCTGTGAGGATCTGCTGAGGCTAGCTTCCAAAAAGAATTTTCACGGAGAGGAGAATGAGAATGATATAGGGTCCATCGGCAGTTATATATATTATGGAGGCGGGACTACCGCATCACTGTCGTGACTGTCTGTTAACCAACAGACATGGTGTTATTGGTGCTTCCAGGATTGGTCATGCCTGAGGCGTTTCCCATAGTGAGATACTGAAAGACTGTTTGAAAGAAAACACAGAGATTCAATGGATAAAGTTCTCGCAAAATGAGACTAAAATAGTTAGGTTTATGTTAATAGCCTTATTAACAATGGCAAGTATTGCATATTTATAATTATGAAGGTCTGAATAGCCTGAGACCATAAAGGAGGCATAGGTCTAATCTTTCAACAATTTGTTGCCTCGCCTAATTTATACTGTTTGTAGATCACCTGACCTCTGCCTGTTTTTGGATTTTGATTTTGCATCATGTTTTGCTGCCTGCTTCTCTCAGTAAAAGCTTTTTACTACACTTGCATCCACCTGCACACCCAATCTCTGACACAGTGGTACTTTTTGAGGTAGATTAACTCATGTTCACAAGACTTACCTGTAGTATAGGAGCAAGAAAAATGGAAACTCCAGTGAGTACAAAAACCAGGATACCAGTCAACCTCTGCTCTCTGTGGAAAATAAGGGAAGAAATGTGAAGAGATGCGAGTTAATTATTTCAACAAAAATAAAGTAAATTAAACCAGGAAAAAACAATAAATTAAACAGAATATAATACTTTCTATAATTTAATGTTCACTTACCGCACTCCCAGAAACTGTGGCTGCTCCCCTGGAGCACTGCACTCACTCTCCATCTTAAGGGAATCTATGTGAGCAATGGAGATGACTGTAGCTGCTACATACCAAGGCAAGCACAGGAAAGAGCTGACAGCCATGAGGATTCCCACCCAAAACATGTCTAAATGGTAGCCACATCCTTTCTGCTCAAGTCCAACATGTGAAAAAATGGGTAAAATATGTTAACAAATAAAACATGATCCACTCTCTAATTTACACTGAATTAATGCAGTGGTAAGGGCAAAAATTATATAAAACATGTACAAAATGTATTATCTACAATCCACATCTCTGTGTGAAAGGGAAAAGGGAAACAGACAGTATTAAAAACAGGCATGATTCTGTAATGGAAATCACTGCATGGGCTCAGAAACACCCCCAGAACTCACTGTCTGTGAACACAGTTCGCCGTGCCATCCACAAATGCAGGTTAACGCTCTATCATGCAAAGAAGATGTTAGAGTTTCCTTCATTCTCGGAGTTCGCTACGCGAACACTTCCGCATTCCTCGCGCCGCGTTGCTGAAAACAGCGCAATGAATACAGCTTTTTGCGCTTTTGTTTACCACGCGTTCCCTGGACTTTGGATTATTGCCTTGTCATTTAGTGGATTATTGTCTTGTGAGTTTGTGGATTACTGCCTTGTCGTTTTATGGCTGAACACTCTGTGGATTTTTTGTTTGTCTGTTTGCCTTTTTTTTTTACCCTGCGTTGCCCCCCCCCCCGTTTAGTATATGTTCCTATACTTTTGAATGTTCCTTTACTTTCGCATGTTCTTATTAAACTGACTTTTCCCCAGCGCATGCATCCTGCCTCCCTCGGTCCGTGTTACATAACAGAATACTCCACCAAAAATGGATGCAAATTGGGAAATTTGGGACATGCCGCGCCACATTTTTTGTTCCTCCCCTGGACTCAGTCTCTTTCTCCCAGTGGGCCTGCATTCATCCACTCTCTGCTTATAATGGTTTTTCTACCAAATCCCAGTATTTCCTTTGGCAGGCCCAGACGTATTTTAGTAGTGTAAAGGACCCCAAACCCAGTGAGGAACAATGGGCGCGGTTCCTCCTATCGCGTTTAGTCGGCTCAGCCCGCTGGTTGGCGGAGATCCACCTCACCAGCGGGTACCAGGAACTATATACAGTTTCGGGTTTCGTGGATTTCCTGATCCATGAATATGGGAGCCCGGAATTCGAGCTGGACCTCAACGTATTCCTGAACAAAGTTCACCTGCTCGATCAGCCCGGCCAGTCGTTCCTGGAATACTATGAGAGGAAGCAGGCAAATGTGGCGCCCTGCACCTCTCAGCCCCGGACCCAGGAGTGCGCAACTGAGGGCTGCACCCGACAGGCCAGCTTACAGTGCCCCGCCTGTCGAAAACAGGGAACAAGTAGCTACTACTTCTGCTCACAAGCCTGTTTCAAGGACAGCTGGCGAGTACATAAGCAGCTCCATAGGCGGGCACCCACAGAGCTCCAGCCGGACGCCCAGCAGGAGGTCTCTCCAGCGGAGCACCACCTGTAGGTTAATGTGGCAAACTCCAGCCCCGAGCTCCAGCCGGAGGTCCAGCAGGAGGTCTCCTCAGAGGAGCTGCCCCTGGAGGTTAACGTGGCAACCCCCAGCCCTGAGCTCCGGCCGGAGGCCCAGCAGGAGGTCTCCTCAGTGGAGCTGCCCCTGGAGGTTAACATGGCTACCTCCAGCTCTGAGCTCCCAGCAGGAGGTCTCCCCAGTGGAGTGCCCTCCGGAGCTCCATTCCTGTCCTGTTCCTGTCGGGGGTTCACGAGGAGACCTCCGTTCCTGTTCTGCACCTGCCGGAGGTTCACAAGGAGACCTCCACTCCTGTCCTGCTCATGTCTGACCTCCTCCGAAGCCAAGTCCATGTCAGAGGTCCACGGGATGACCTCCTCCCAAGCCAAGTCCATATCAGAGGTCCACGGGATGACCTCCTCCCAAGCCAAGTCCATGTCAGAGGTCCACGGGATGACCTCCTCCAAAGCCAAGTCCATGTCAGAGGTCCACGGGATGACCTCCTCCGAAGCCAAGTCCATGTCAGAGGTCCACGGGATGACCTCCTCCGAAGCCAAGTCCATGTCAGAGGTCCACGGGATGACCTCTTCTGAAGCCAAGCCCATGTCTGAGGTCCATGGGATGACCTCCTTTCCAAGTCCAAGTCCAGATCAAGGTTTCTGTCCTGACCCATATCCTAGTCTATGTCTCAGTCCAGATCCATACCCTAAACCAGAGTCATGTTCCAGCCCATGCCTCAGTTCAGACCTAGAGTCACATCCAGAATCTAGTCTAGTTCTCAGTCCAGGTCCCAGTCCTGTTTCTAGTTTAATTTCCAGTACAGGTTCAGATCCAGTTCTCAATCCAATTTCCAGTCTAGGTCTCAGTCCAGAATTCAGTCCAGAGTCCACCTCTGTCTCCTGTCCAGTTTCCAGCTCCGTTTCCAGCTCCGTTTCCAGTCAGGTTTCTAACTTCATTTCCAGTTCTATTTCTAGCTTAGCTCTCAGTCCAGTTGCAAGTTTTGTTGCAAATCCACTTTCCAGTTCAGGTTCTAGCTTTGTTTCCAGTTCTGTTTCCAGTTCTGTTTCCTGTCCTGTTCCCTGTCCTGTTCCCTGTCCTGTCTCCAAGTCTGTCTCCAAGTCTGTCTCCAAGTCTGTCTCCAATCCAGGTGCCAAGTTTGATTCCAGTCCTGGTTCCAGGCCAAGCTCCAAGCTAGGCACCAAGTCAAGCTTCAAGCCAAGCTCCAAGCCAAGGACCAAGTCAAGTTTCAAGCCAAACACCAGATCAAACACCGCTCCATGCTCCAAGCCAAACACCAGGTCAAACACCGCTCCAAGCTCCAAGCCAAGCACCAGGTCAAGCACAGCTCCAAGCTTCAAGCCAAGCACCAGGTCAAGCACAGCTCCAAGCTCCAAGTCAAGCACCACTCCAAGCTCCAAGTCAAGCACTCGACCAAATTCTCGACCAAGTTCTGGACCAGGGCCGAAGGGACAACTCGACACGCTCGGCTCTAGCCTCGGGACACTGGATATCACCAGCCTCGGGTTCTGGGGGGCAGATGTTAGGATCCTGCCCAGGGGCCCAGGTCCGCCAGAGCGGTCAGAACTTTCAGCGCTTCGGGAGAAGTGCCTTTGGGGGGGGGTCTGTTAGAGTTTCCTTCGTTCTTGGAGTTCGCTACGCGAACACTTCCGCATTCCTGGTGCCGCATTGCTGAAAACAGCGCAAGCTTCATTCACAAAAAACCTGCTGGACTATGCATTCATGAACTCTCGCTTTGTTTATATCACCATGTGCTTGTGTTTTGGTTTACATCATGTCTCTGCCCCTGCTCATTCATAGATTTGCCGTGTATGGTTTAATGATTAGTTTCAGGTGTTCATTGTTTTAACGTCTTTTGTCTTTGATTGTTTTGTGTATTTAAACCTCCTTCCGTTTCCGCTTCCTCGCGGAGTATTACAATTGAATATCAATGAATACAGCTTTTTGCACTTTTGTTTACCACACGTTCCCTGGACTTTGGATTATTGCCTTGTCATTTAGTGGATTATTGTCTTGTGAGTTTGTGGATTACTGCCTTGTCATTTTATGCCTGAACACTCTGTGGATTTTTTGTTTGACTGTTTGCCTTTTTTTTTACCCTGCGTTGCCTTCCCCCCCGTTTAGTATATGTTCCTATACTTTTGAATGTTCCTTTACTTTCGCATGTTCCTATTAAACTGACTTTTCCCCTGCGCATGCATCCTGCCTCCCTCCGTCTGTGTTGCATAACAGAAGAAGCCATATGTAAACATGATCCAGAAACGCCGCCTTCTTCTCTGGGCCAAAGCTCATTTAAAATGGACTGAGGCAAAGTGGAAAACTGTTCTGTGGTCTGATTAATCGAAATTTGAAATTCTTTTTTGAAACTATGGACGCCATGTCCTCTGGACTAAAGAGAACAGGGACCATCCGGCATGTTATCAGCGCTCAGTTCAAAAGCCTGTATCTCTGAAGGTATGGGGGGTGCGTTAGTGCCTATGGAATGGGCAGCTTGCACATCTGAAAAGGCACCATCAATGCTGAAAGGTATATACAGGTTTTGGAGCAAGATATGCTTCCATCCAGACAACATCTTTTTCAGGGAAGGCCTTGCATATTTCAGCAAGACAATGCTACACCACATACTGCACCTATTACAACAGCATTGCTTCATAGTAGAAGAGTCCGGATGCTGAACTGGCCTGCATGCAGTCCAGACCTTTAATCAATTGAAAACATTTGGCGCATCAATACGACAAAGAAGACCCAGGACTGTTGAGCACCTAGAATCCTGTATCAGACATGAATGGGACAACATTCCTCTCCAAAAACTCCAGCAACTGGTCTCCTCAGTTCCGAGACATATACAGACTGTTGTTAAAAGAAGAGGGGATGCTACACAGTGGTAAACATGGCCCTATCTCAACTTTTTTGAGATGTGTTGCTGTCATCAAATTCAAGATTACCTTATTTTTTCCTTAAAATGACACATTTCCTCAGTTTAAACATTTCATATGTTTTCTAAGTTCTATCGTGAATAAAATGTGTTTATGAGATTTGAAAATCATTGCATTCTGTTTTTATTTACATTTTACAGTGTCCCAACTTTTTTTGCAATTGGGGTTGTATTGCATTAAATACAAACACACAGGATTCAGGTCATATTTTATCCACATATATATCACTCCACCAATTTGTATATGAGATGTAAATGAGATGTACATCTCATGAGATGTATACAGTATGTATGAGTATATACAGTGCCCTCCACTAATATTGGCACCCTTGGTAAATATGAGCAAAGAAGGCTGTGAAAATTGTCTATTGTTTAACCTTTTGATCTTTTGTTCAAAACAATTTACAAAAATGCTCTCTGCTCTCATGGTTATCAAACAATTGCAAACAACACAGATTTATAAAATATATATATATCTGTTATATATAGGTGTGCAACAATTATTGGCACCCCTATGAATTCATATGAGAAAAATACCTTCCCATTGATATTTAAAATTTTTTTTAGTACACCTGGGTGACTAGGAACAGGAAATTGTTCAACCATGACTTCCTGTTTCACAGGGGTATACATATGAGGTAACACATAGGCCAAATTCCCTTACTCATTCATAACAATGGGTAAGACCAAGGAATATAGCTGTGATGTGCGGCAAAAGGTTGTTGAGCTTCACAAAATGGGAAGTGACTATAAGAAAATAGCACAATTATATGATGGTGGCTCTTTAATGTTTTGAGGCTGTTTTTCTGCCAGAGGACCTGGACATTTTGTTAGGATACATGGCATCATAGACTACATCAAATATAAACAGATATTAAATGAAAACCTGACTGCCTCTTCCAGAAAGCTTCAAATGGGCTGTCACTGGATCCTCCTGCAAGACAATCATCCAAAACATACATCAAAATCAACACAAAAATGGTTTACTGACAACAAAATCCAGGTCCTGCCATGGCCATCCCAGTCCCCTTGAAACCCATAGAAAACCTGTGGGGTGAACTGAAGAGGAGAGTCCACCAACGTGAGAGATTCTGTATGGAGGAATGGTCTCAGATCCCTTGGCATGTATTCTACAACCTAGTCAGGCATTATAGGAGAAGACTCAGAGCTGTTATCTTGGCAAAGGGAGGTAGCACAAAGTATTGACTAAAAGTGTGCCAATAATTGTTGCATATCTATATTTAACAAAGATTTTTTTTTCTTTAGATAAACCTGTTTTGTTTGCAGTTGTTTGATATCCATGAGAGTGGAGTATTTTTGTGAATTCTTTAAACAAAAGATCAAAAAGTTAAACAATAAATAAAATTTTTCACAGCCTTCTTTGCTCATATTTACCAATGGTGCCAATATTAGTGGAGGGCACTGTAAAAGAATGAGAATTACTTTTATTATACTGTACCTTAAGCTTGTTCTCCTTGCGATTGACAATAACTGCAGTGATCTGCTGATCCATGAAAATAAGGATGGTAACAAGAAGAGCAGGCACAAAACTACCCAAATACATCCACCAAGGGTTCTTCCCAATGGGCATGACCACCCAACCACGATCTGGCCGAGTGGGCTGTAGTGACAGAGATAGACACAAGCGAGAAGTAGGGTAAGTTGTGTTTTAAAAAGGTAGTTAAGAAAGGCTAGTCTGTTTTTTTTTTTCTGACATTAAAGTTAGCCCATGCTTTTAGACATGTGATTTAGTTAAGGGCTATTTTAAACTGCAATCAGAAACCAATCTTTTTAGATTCACAGCAATGAAACTAGTGTGCATTAAATACAAAATTGTACCACAATAATAGCCCTAGACTAAATGCATGACTTAGCACAGTTAGCTATTCAGGATCATACCTTAAACTCTGTAGGTACAATAAGTTTAGGTGTTTCAAGCCCCATTAAAATATCAAGACCAACAAAAGTCATGATTGATGTGAAGATGGCAAAATCACTGATGAGTTTCCGAAGCTACACATTTACAGAAAGGAATAAAGAAATATAAATAGCAGACATACAATCATACACAAGGAGTTAAAGTAAGAGAAGAAAAAAGCATTTAGAACACACAACACTACAACACTGCAGTAGTCAATTATGCACTTGATATGATTTCAAATCCATTCTAAAAGAGGAAGTGTGATTAAAGAAAGTTTTTTCTTTAAGAGTACGATTATGACACAGAAGGACAGTTGTGTGACCTTGATCTCAGTGGGCACATGCAGTTTGGGAGTTTCCAGGGACATCAGGTGATCCAGGGCACAGAAGGCCATAATGGATATAATAATGGCAAAATCTGCAATCAAGGTACGCCACTGAGGGATGAGGTTGGGATTTAAGGGATCAAAAAAGGCAAACATAAAAAAATGTAAATATGATAGGCAGGAAAAGGAATGGCTCTCATGGTTTTACAATAAATGTCACCTAGTATCATTAATATCCAAATCGAGTTTCACAGTTCATTAAGTAATAACCCACATGATGTGTATATTATTTAGCAATGTGTGCCCCATTGGTTCAAGTCATTTTTAAAACTTGTACATTACAGTTGCAATCAAAATTATTCAACCCCCATTGCAAATCAGGTTTATTGTCAAAGTTTACAGACTTTCAGCTGTTTGCAATGAACAAATCAAACAAAAGCAATTGAAATAGTTCAATACAACAAATTCTTCAAGTGCTTTCCCCAAATTCAACTGAAAATGCAACTTATAATGACTTCTATTCAACCCCTTCATGACAAGCATCTTTAGTACTGAGTAGAGCACCCTTTTGCTGTTATGACCTGCTGCAAACAAGATGCATAGCCAGACACCAGCTTCTGGCAGTGTTCCTGAGGAATCTTAGCCCATTCCTCATGAGCAATGGCCTCCAGTTCAGTAATATTCCTGGCTTTGCGTGCTGCAACCGCCTTCTTCAAATCCTACCAGAGATTTTCTATGGGGTTCAAGTCAGGTAACTGATAGGTGTAGAATCTTCCAGGACGACTTCTGCAACCAAGCCTTGGTGGAATTTGAGGTATGCTTGGGATCATTGTCCTCCTGCAAGGTCCAATGTCGCCCAAGCTTCAGCTTCCTCACAGATGGCATAACGTTTTCTCCTAGGATTTCCTGATACTTCAATGAATCCATCTTGCCTTCGTCATGCTACAAAGCAGCTCCAGAGCATCACCGAGCCACCACCATGCTTGAGTGTGGACAGTGTTCTTTCTTCATTCTTCTTTCTCCAGACATACCGCTGATCCATAGTGCCAAAAAGTTTTGTTTCATCACTCCACAGAACAGAATCCCAGATCTTCTGTGTCTTATTTATATGATTCTGAGCTGACTTTTCTTGTGCTTTTGGGTCAGTAGTGGTGTACGTCTTGGAGTTCTGGCATGGAAATCTTCTGCATTTAGTACATGCCATACTGTGCTCACTGAAACCTCAATGCCTGTTGCCACCAAGTCTTGCTGCAGGTCTTTTGCAGTCGAGGGTTTTTCACAATCTGTCTTCTCAGAAATCCGGTTGCAGCCATTGATAGCTATTTCATGTATTTTCTGACCCTAACCAGTTCAGGTATTTCATGTGGTCCAGCTCAAGCACACCTGGTGCAACTAATGAAGCCCTTGATTAGTTGCATCAGGTGTGCTTGAGATAACTCCTGTTTTGCATATTTGTGCTGTTGTGAAGGATTCTATTCAGGCGGTTGAATAATTCTGAGACTAGAGAAGTCATTATAAGTTGCATTTTCAGTTGAATTTGGGGAAACCACTTGAAGCATTTGTTGTGTTGAACTATTTCAATTGCTTTTGTTTGATTTGTTCATTGCAAACAGCTAAAAAGTGCATTGATTTGCAATGGGGGTTGAATAATTTTGATTGCAACTGTACTTCAATTCTAAAACCTATTTTAAAATGTGCAATGCAGTTTATCTTTATTTAAATAATTTTAGGTACAAAACCTTTCACATGCATAGGCATCCTTCTGTTAACAGGTGTGTGTGTGCACAGGTGGGAGGGCAAATAGGAGAAAGGGGCCAAGTGTCAAATTAAAATGACCTTTTTGATTTAAATGTATAAATACCAGTTATTTTTAACTCTTATGTCACCTTCAAGTCATAATATTATAATATCCTGGCTGGCTCATTCAAACCTTGGTAGGGAAGTAGCGGCTGGACTTAAACTTCTTGAGTGAAATGGTCAGGGAATAGGTGCCGAAAAACAGGACGAAGGACATGAGAGCCAGGTCAGGAACATACTTGCAGGATTTGCCCACCAGAGATCCACCATACTTTAGACACTCATTTTTGCTCAGCTGACTCCAGTCCAGAACTGTGAAATTGTACTATGTGGAAGGAAGATCATATTCAGTGATACATGTAATAAATATAGGGAAATGGAAAAAGAGATAAAAAGAGTAAGTACAAATGTGCCAAATAAATGAATAATGGTAATGTATAGCCATTAATCAAAGCACATTATATAATTCTACCTCATCAATTGTTAATATTTTTCATAGCATAAATTTACAGCAGAAAACAAAATACACACATTATGTATACTCATAGATTTCCAGCTTGCTCTTACCAAAGAGTAATCAGTAAAGTTGTCTGAACCAAGTAGAGCAGATGAATTGAAAACCATTGAAGCACCTATTACAAAAATAACAAAAAAGAAAACTACAGTATAAAAAGAAGTCATGAATGCAAGTTAAAACAGCATCTTCATTGCCCATGTAAATCACTACATGGAATCTACATGACAAACAGGAAAACAGAGCTTGTGGGGTTCTATCAGCTGATATGTTAATCAGACAGGGGTATGTAATGTATGCAACAAATGTAATGTATGCAATATAACCATAGACAAATAAGTTACAGTAGACTGGTGATGAACTTCAAGAACCAGCCTTTCCTGCACCGAAAAGGCCATAAACTGTAAGGGTAATTTATACTATAGTGATGCTCACCTTGGTCTGGAGCCAGACATTCACACTTGTATGTAGTGATGTAGTCAGGCTTGAAGTTCATGTTAATAGGATAGTACTGAAAGGTTCCCACCATCTTCTTTATAGCATCAGAGATGAAGATAAAGGAGATGAGGCTGGAGAAGCCCTCCTCAGTAAAACGGGTCATGTACTTGATGATGTAGCTAGCGTCTGAGGCCACCAGGATGAGACACTGAAGGCAGGAGTGCAGTCCAATCCACAAGCGCAGCTCCATGTAGTCAATGTCATTAGTCCTGATTGTGGAAAACATATAACTGAACTCAAAGAATAAACATCTGTCACTTAGGGACATAAGGCTTTTTGCCATAATGCCTGGCTTTAATGGCTGATATCCAATTACAGATGAATAGAAAAGGTAATCCATATTAATCACTATACATACATGAATAAAACAACAAATATGAAGCAGTGGTAACAGCCTTTTGTACTCACTTGCAAAATTCATAGAGCAGCTTTTCAAAGACTAGTATAGGTCCTGTGGAACTCAGGATAATGAGGGGTTGGCCGCCAAAAAAGCAGAAGACCATTCCTGCTAGAGCTGTGCCAAGGAAGCTCTCCATCACACCCTAGAGGACAATAATAATTCAGAACTTATAGATAAGGTTATTCTAGACATTTCTTTAAAAGAAGCTTAAGACACCATTTTTCTCCTAATGTTTGCACTAGTCTGGGAGAATATGTCCTATTACGACAACATGACTAAAACCTTTTAAAATGCTTTTCATGTTCTGTCATAGATAAAAAGACTGCTTCTTGTGTATGTTACCAAAAACCCCAAGGATACAGTATTTCCATACCAACATAAAGATAGAGAGAGAGATCTAAGCCATCCTTTCCAAAAGAAATTGTATGGCTAAGGCGCTGCTGATATTTGAATGTGGCACAAGCAACAGTCAATGCTTGTAAAAAGCCATAGCCAACTGAGCTATTTGGGAGCTCCTTCTTATGGTACAATAAATGGGTCAATTATTAAGTAAATAACATACAGACAGTGGTAAGAACTAAAATGAGCTTTGTACTGCTTTGTAATAAATAATGGTACTTGGTAGTTGTCAGTGGCATCTCCTAAGAGTCCTCCAAATGTGATGGCATTAGTGATGCATCCCAAGTATATGAAGAGCACAGCTGAGATAGACTGGATGTGAAAGCCCCCATAGAAGTCACTCAGCAGCCATGGTAGTTTCCGTTTGATGTCAAGCCAAAGACCTCCACAAAATCTATATTATGTACACAATACACAAAGTCAAAGAAAATTTAAGTCTGCCAGCTCGTAATATTTCGGTTCAGTTTCAGTTCATTGTCATTCCTCTAAGTATTTACCGTACATACATCAAGAAACGAAACACGGTTCCTCACCAGCTTATTGCAGTGCATAAAAAATAACATTTACAAACACACAATTTCTCCCAATAAACAAGTAAACAGTTAAAAATCCGTTGAAGTTAAATTACAAGACAATGTTTTATACTGTATTTTTTTTTAATTTATTTACCAGACTGATTGTGATGTAATGGTTTTGGAGAGGGATGCAAGTGCAGTTAAGAGCTTTATTGAGGAGAGAGAGGCAGACAAATCCAAATCGTGGTGCAAAATCGTGGTTATAAAACAGGCGAGGGGTCAGGCGATCGACAAACAGGGTATACTAGGCAAAACAAGAATCAAGAACGCGAGGAGGAAAATAGGATCAAAAACCATGGAATGAGATACATTGATCAAAGGCTCGGTACGGGTCTGACAGAAAACACAGAAACACTCAAAACTTCCCCTCTAACGAAAACACATGAGGGGTTTAAATAATTAACGTAATCAAAGGGGGGAAACAAGAACAGCTGAGACACGGGGAAATAATCAATAACATAACAGGGGTGGAGACAGGACAAAAACCAAAACAAAACACACGTGCCAAAAGTAAACAGTCAGTAACAACCCGGAAGCGCGTGCTGACGCGCTTCGGGTAGTTCATGCGTGCCGAATGCTCCGGAAATCCATGACATTGATCAAATCTCCTCTGTACAAATAAGCACACAAACACAGAATGTTTGGAACATGGACAACACGGAATATGCCTCTGTTTTGACCAATATTCGAAGCATTAAATGCAATAAATGCAGTATTATAGCTTAGTCCTAATTGTAACGTACCAATATTGATTTATAATTTTTTAAATCAAGTGAATACCATCAGCTCCTTAGAGAATGTTGAAGCACTTCACCGGCAACACTAGTTAACACAGCTATGCATATGACGCCTATCTGCTAATTTTTTCTAGGGCCAAATCTACAAGAAAAGTGTTTAGGGTATAATGTACTGGGTAACATTACCTCCCAGTGAAGGCCAGTTCCTCTCCCAGCTCATGAGTGGCAGGCATCTCTTCATCATCAGCAGCTGTTCCTCCTCCTCCTGCAATTCCATTTGCTTGTCCCAGCTCATTTAGTGAAAACACTGACTTTCTGCAGCAAAATAGAAAGCAAATTCATTTTACTCACCTCTTTTGAACTTTTTGGTTCCTATTTATCAATATAGATATTCAAAACCAGAGTACATCATGTCCATTGCACATGATTCACATCCTCATACCTCATCTCTGCTGAAGGAACATTCTTTGGTGGTTCAATGCGAATCTTTGGGTCCCACTCTCCTGGTGGGAGAATTGTCACCTCATTCAAAAACTCATCAAGTCCTGCAATCAAGTCTTCACGGTGTCTGGCCTTATAAGCCACACTGCTGAAGAGCTGGAGAGACAATTAAATAAATAATGACATAATGTACGTATGTAAATATATATTTTTTATTTCCCTGTGTAATTCATTACATAAAATTTGGGGCACAAAATCATTTAGAACTATAAAAAGGTTTATCCATTTATTCCTACATCATCAACCATAAGCGTGGCAATGGCACGGCCAATTTCAGTGTAGGACTTGACTTTGCCATGAGGGCCAAGCAAAACGAAGAGAAACCTAGGAAAAAAACAATAAAATTGCTGAGGAAATACAAAGCATTTTAATTACTCAAGATTTAAAAACAGAAAAATGTGTAACTATAAAAGCAACAGTATATATTTTTTACCTGGTTGGTACAGGGACTTCAGTCAGTCCACCCAATGTTGTGGCTTGAGCAAGACGGACGAAGGCCACGAAAGGCTTGTCCAGGAAGTCCACCTCTCCAATCAACACATTGGATGCCTCAGCATCTCTAGGAATTTTCTTCATAAACTTGTTCTTGAGCTGGTGGGTAACATTTCAACATAGTGACCAATTATTGGTTAAAAGTAAGATCATGAAGCACATAATTTGCGTTTCTCAGTTTATTAGTATCCTAGTAAACAAGAACTTTAAAAAAGAAATAAGAATTACATTAGCACATGAAAGACATAGTTCCAGAAAGCCACATATGTTTCCAAGTTTAAAATACATTTCTCAGTCAGTCTTTTACATTTGTTTGTTTCAATGCCCTCAGTACACAACTAAGAATATGAGGAGTAAAAATGAAAACTGCAAAACCTCAGCATCTAACACTGGTTAATAAGTACGGCAGCCATAGTCTCAGCCCAAGTTTCAGAATGCAATCTGTTTGCTTAAAAATTATTAAATAATTTTGTTTGTAGCAGATAGCAGAGTTAACATGTGTTTGCCAGCAGGCTATAGCAAAATGTCACCTGCAAATGCTATGGGGCCGGCTTGGGAGACTATGATAGCCAAGACTCAAGCATCAAAGATCTTATTTCTACCTATACGTATAGTCAAAAAAGGTTTAACAAAATACTGATTGAATGTTTTAGAATCAGGCATCCTGAGCCTGATCTCAGGTTACTGTCTACGTGGAGTTTCTCTGCATGTTATTTCCGTGTCTGCATGGGTTTCCTCTCACCACTTTTATCCCACCATCCTCCAGCAAGCCAGTAGATGGATTGGCTAAGAGAAAGGCCGACTGAAAAATAGATGCAGCAGGATTTTTTGAATCTCAGTAGGGACTCCTACAAGAGAACTGCCTGATGTGGGAGCAACAGGAAAAGAATGAATGGATCAATGCCATGCTGGCATGGCTTGAAGGTATGTGCCCCCTTGAAAAAATTTTTCAGCAGGCTTCCGACCAGGCTGGGGCCATCTCCCACCCTCCCTGCCCCACTAACAAAGTTGGTCTGCATCGTTGTTCTGCTGAGGACGTCCCTCTGTTCCTCTGAATCTGTTCTTTGTATGATCACAGTTAGAGCTGCCTGGGATATTCATGAGTAACGGAAGGAGCACTCTGGGGGACCCCTTGGCCCAGTGGCCCAGTAGACATACCCTCCCTTCAGGAAGCAGTGCCAGAAATGTCTTGTGGTTTGGAGTTCATATCTGTAGCTGTAGTTACTGGGGTGATTATAAACCTTTACAGAGGCAAGGCTACATGGGTGGATGTGATTCAGCACAACAAATTTGTGAGTACAGGGGACAGAAATGAGGTTTGCTGACCTTATTCTCCTTGATAATAGTGAAGAGTTTGGCAATCTGAGTCAGCCTCAGAGTAAAAGTGTGCTTGATTTTATAAAAATGATGAAAATGGAAAACAGGAGGCGAGAAGGAAAACCTGAGCCAAACTAACTGATAATCCCACGAGTCTTTATAGATGGTTCACACAATAAGCACACCCTTCACATACATGTAAAAGAGCGAGGATAGAACAGGAAGGAAAGCACTCTGATAAACGCTACAAATCAAAGTGGAAATGAACACATTAATATACTGTAACAGCAGTCAGCGGTAGAGTGGCCATCTCTCTCTTCACTCAAGCATTCTCTCTCTCTCTACCTGTGCGTGTACGCTCACATAAGAACAGTGTGCAAACAGTAACGTCCGCCATAGAAGGCATATCTTAAAGGCATATCAACGTTAATGTCATGAACAGTATTTAACTTTAGGTGGCCGTTACAAGGTGTATTTGTTGGGGAGAGCAACACTTAAAAGGTAGCCAGGTGGTCATTGTATAGATGCCACACCAATCAATGCACACACAACATGATCTTATTTTTGCTTTGATTTAAAAAGTAGCCCCCTCACTATTTACCTAGTACTTGTGCTTATAAAATTGCAGCTTAGTTGCCACATTGCTATTCCCAAATGATAAAATACCTATTTCCAGGACCTCCTCAAAATAATTTCCGTATATTCACATTTTATTTTTTACTGTATAGTGCTTAGTTGTACATAAAATATTTTTGATATAATACTCATGATGTACATTTTACACCTCTTTCCCATATTTTCTTCCTAATTTGGTTACCTGCCAATTCCCACAAACCAGCCAGCTCTCCCAAATCATGTGACCGGTAGAGCGCATCTCAAGGCAGTATAACACACTCAGAGGAAAGTGCTTTTTGCCCTGTTCTGCATAATGAGCTCACAGGTGCACACAATTCGCTAGTGTGCATATGATTGACAAGGAAGAGTGAGTATGCAATCCCTCGCACCCAGAGTGGATGGTCAATTTTTCTCCCTTGGCTCCCTGCCATGGATGGCTGTGGCATCATCGGGATTCAAACTGGCAAACACTTTTCCAGTGCACCACTTGGTAGCCTAACAACTCAAGTTTAATGAAAATAAAATTATAAAATAGAACATTCCACCTCAGGCATGTTACTCAACACTATTCAGGCCCCCAAAGGAGTGCCTATTGTTAAGTCCTACTGTTAGAGTGCTATTGTTACCAAACCCCCCCCCAAAAATAAATAAAATAAAATATCTATCATGCCAGCCAAGACATTGCAGAGATTGGAACACTTCTCAAATTCCTTGTAGTGTTTTAATTAACTCATTAATCAGTGCAGACACTTTAAAAGCATGGACGTTCCTCCAAAACAGAAAAAAAACATACCTGGTCAGAACTTGGAGTAATTGAGATGTCATTCAAACTCCGACTCTGAACATGATCTGAAAGACAAGAAAAACAAACATCACTCACTTGATTATGACATTGTCATTTAAATTAAGTGTACAGTGGTGCTTGAAAGTTTGTGAACCCTTTAGATACAGTATATCACCTAAAACATAATCAGATTTTCCTGATCAGAAAAGTCCTAAAGTAGACAAAGAGAACCCAGTTAAACAAATAAGACAAAAATATTACACTTGGTCATTTATTGATTGAGGAAAATGATCCAATATTACATATCTGTGAGTGGCAAAAGTATGTGAAACATTTCTGGTAACTGTTGATCAGTCCTGCACATCGGCTTGGAGGAATTTTAGCCCATTCCTCAGTACAGAACAGCTTCAACTCTGGGATTCTATTGGATTAATGTCAGGACTTTGACTTGGCCATTCCAAAACATTAACTTTATTCTTCTTTAACCATTCTTTGGTAGAATGACTTGTGTGCTTAGGGTCATTATCTTGCTGCAGGACTCACTTTCTCTTGAGATTCAGTTCATGGACAAGATGTCCTCACATTTTCCTTCAGAATTCGCTGGTATAATTCAGAATTCATTGTTCAATCAATGGTGGCAAGCCATCCTGGCCCAGATGTAGCAAAACAGGCCCAAACCATGTACCACCACCATGTTTCACGGATGGGATAAGGTATTTATGCTGGAATGCAGTGTTTTCCTTTCTCCAAACATAAATCTCATTTAAACCAAAAATTTCTATTTTGGTCTCATCTGTCCAAATTTTTTTTCCAATAACTTTCTGGCTTGTACACGTGATCTTTAGCAAACTGCAGACAGGCAGCAATGTTCTTTTTGAAGAGCAGTGACTTTCTCCTTGCAACCCTGCCATGCACACCATTGTTGTTTAGTGTTCTCTTAATGGTGGACTCATGAACATTAACATTATCCAGAGAGGCCCTTAGAAGTTAACCTGGATTCCTTTGTGACCTCGTGGACTATTACGCGTCTTGCTCTTGGAGTGATCTTTGTTGGTCGACCAGTCCTGGGGAGGGTAACAATGGTCTTGAATTTCCTCCATTTGTACACAATCTGTCTGACTGTGGATTGGTGGATGGTTTTATAACCTTTTCCAGCCTGATGAGCATCAACTGATCTTTTTCTGAGGTTCTCAGAAATGCTTTGTTCATTCCATGAATGCTTTGTTCATTCCATGAAATACTTCCACAAACGTGTTGTGAAGATCAGACTTTGATAGATTATTATTTGATGTTTTTTAAATAAAACAGGGTGTTCACTCACACTGATTGAGGCATCCCATTGATTGAAAACCTGACACTATTTTTACCTTCAAATTAAACTGCTAATCCTAGAGGTTCACATACTTTTGCCACTCAAGATGATGACCCTAAGCACACAAGTCATTCTACCAAAGAATGGTTAAAGAAGAATAAAGTTAATGTTTTGGAATGGCCAAGTCAAAGTCCTGACATTAATCCAATAGAATCCCAGAGTTGAAGCTGTTCTGTACTGAGGAATGGGCTAAAATTCCTCCAAGCCAATGTGTAGGACTGATCAACAGTTACCAGAAATGTTTCACATACTTTTGCCACTCACAGATATGTAATATTGGATCATTTGCCTCAATCAATAAATGACCAAGTATAATATTTTATCTCATTTGTTTAATTGGGTTCTCTTTATCTACTTTTAGAACTTGTTTTAGGTCATATTTATGTAGAAATGTATAAAATTCTAAAGGGTTCACAAACTTTCAAGAACCCTGTAAATAACAGGTCTAATGAACTCCATGTTCCGCAAATTTGTCCTACACACAAACAGGTTCATAACTTGCATAGTAACATAACGCATACGTAAATTATGCAATATAAATATAAATTTGTGTACCTTAATTTCAGTTTTGGAAGGACCGCTGGGCACTTATTATGATATGAAAAATGTTGGATTCATCAGTACTGATTACTGAAACAACTTTGTGGTTTGAGTAGGATTATGCCCTCAGTTTTGGATGCAATCGTTTCCTATAGCTCACTACACATTAGGGGTATAACACAGTGGCATTATCTATATATGTATTTGTAACTGTTTAGTATTCAAAATAGTTGTATCTGTTTTTTTTTTTTTAATTTGGATGTAAAGTGGAAGTGGGAGTGGTCTATGCTGGAAGGATTATTTATTAATTTATTTATATGTTTATTTAGGGGGGCTTAGTGGTTAGCACGTTTACCTCATACTTGCAGGGTACACTAGAAAACACTCAAAAATTTACTGCTGGAACAGGACAACATTTTCATTCATAGATGATAACAACAAATAACAATTTGCAGAATGCTACTTTATTTAACTCCTGAACCAGACACTCTGTGGAACTTTCTGGCAAGCATTCTATTTTCTATCTAATGTGACTGATAAAGCTTTCCCAAATCAAGAAGCTGTTATTTTGGCTACAGTTGACAACATTAGCCATCTAATAATAGATAAATTATGTTAATCCTAGGTGTGATCATTCATGACTTGCGATGTGTATAGTATTTAAAATACATAAACAGTAAATACATAAACTACGGAGCCCCTGAAGTGACCTGTGCAAAAAAACAAAACAAAACACAGAGACTTTCGCGTGTGCACGAGAAACTTTTTGCATGAGCACAAGAAAAGTTTCTCGTACACACGCGTTACAGTTTCCAGTGTGTGTATAGCTCTCTTCCATCTGCATCATTGCCATCGTTCATTTACACGTAAATAAACCAAGAGACTATGGTCCCAGCTGCCTTGAGATCATTAACAAGTTCCTCCCGTGTAGTTCTGGGCTGATTCCTCACCGTTCTCATGATCATTGAAACGCCACAAGGTGAGATCTTGCATGGAGCCCCAGACCGAGGGAGACTGACAGCTATTTTGTGTTTCTTCCATTTGCGAATAATCACACCAACTGTTGTCACCTTCTCACCAAGCTGCTTGGCAATGGTCTTGTAGCCCATTCCAGCCTTGTGTAGGTCTACAATCTTGTCCCTGACATCCTTGGAGAGCTCTTTGGTCTTGGCCATGGTGGAGAGTTTGGAATCTGATTGATTGATTGATTCTGTGGACAGGTGTCTTTTATACAGGTAACAAGCTGAGATTAGGAGCACTCTCTAATCTCAGCCTGTTACCTGTGTAAAAGACACCTGGGAGGCAGAAATCTTGCTGATTGATAGGGGATCAAATACTTATTTCACTCATTAAAATGTGAATCAATTTATAACTTTTTTGAAAAGCATTTTTCAGGATTTTTTTGTTGTTATTCTGTCTCTCACTGTTAAAATACACCTACCATTAAAATTATAGACTGATCATTTCTTTGTCAGTGGGCAAACGTACAAAATCAGCAGGGGATCAAATACTTTTCCCCCCACTGTGTGTGTGTGTGTGTGTGTGTGTGTGTGTGTGTGTGTGTGTATATATATATATATATATATATATATATATATATATATATATATATATATATATATATATATATATATATATATATATATAAACTGTCTATGTACAGTTGATTAATCATAATTTGTGCATATGATAATTTTGCATTTATGTGTAAGAACAAGTTTAGGACCATTTCTGTACAATGTATTAAATTCCGTACATCTCCATATATTATACACATCAAAATAAGAGGCATAATAATGATATGTTGCTATAAAGGCTACCATAGAAGTGGCAAACCAGACATTGTCATGTACAATTGACATTTATGACTTTAGAACCTTATATAGATTCTTAGTGAGGGAGTAGACTACATTGGGGTGAGAATCCTAGACTCACATCGTTTTCCCACAGTTCCACTCTGGTGATCTCGCAAGTCCTCACTGGAGTGATGCAAGTTATACATGGAGCTATGGCTACAACTTGGACTTTGATCTGACAGACCCAGGATAAGAGAGAAGAGTGGAAAAAAGAAAAGAGAAAGAGAGCTCAAGAGATATACTGAGAGGTTGCAGAGTGTAGAGTACATTAGAAATTGGAAAGGACACTGCAGAGAAGATGAGAAGGCATCATATTGCACAAAAGTACATATAAGATAGCATGGAAGAATCAGGTTTTTTTTTTTAATGAGGTTCAAAGTATATTAGTTTTAATATAACATGGGTATACTAACCTCCAGAATTCTTTTAACTCTTAGTAAAGATGTGTTAAAAAATAATGAAAAAAGTCCTACAAGTTTTGCTGTGGTTTTGCTCGTCTCTTGACCTGAATTCCTTCTAAAACCTGTGAGGAGGTGCTGAAGAATGTCCGGGTTACGCATGTAACCCTGTTCCCTGAAAAGGGAACGAGACGTTGCGTGAGTTTCACGATGTGGGAAGCGCCCTCGCATGCGACCGGTATCTGGAGTCTGTGCAAAATCACGCCTATTTATAGGCCTGGCGTGGTCAGGCAACATGGCATTTCATGTGTCACATGACTATAAAACGGCGCCTGTAAACCACATCATCAGCCTCTATTATCTGAAGCAAAGACGTGATTCACAGGCATGTCCCAGTATGACAAAGCCACGCAAGCTTCATGCTGTGGGAACAAGTATACCCACTCCGTCAAACTGAGGGTATGGCCTGCCACAGAAACTCCATCAATAGGGGTGTGGCTGGCCAAAAAGGCAGCCACGTAGACCCTAATTGTAGAAGGAGCCAACCTTGCTGAGAAACGTTCCTGTAAGAACTCCAGGACTGTAGCCATTGCACAGTCTACTGGGTCTCATTGACATTCGTTCCTTTTTTTTTTAGCATTTCACATGGTCTCTACAACCTCAGTTGAGCAGTTGACCAGAATCTATAAGTTGGTGCCCCTCAGGGGCCAGACTCACAGCTCACAGTTTCCATAGTTCCAGCCTAGGGTGATAAATCAACCCTCTGGCTTGAGACAATAGATCCCTGCAAACGGGAGAGCCGTCCAGCAGAGATATTATCTCCAAGAGCCATATATGAGCTGGCCAATAAGGCAAGACTGTAATACCGAATGAATGTGTGCGGCGTAGACCACCCTGCCGCAGCAAACACATCCTGTGAGGGTACCCCTTAGATAAAGCCTTTGAGGAGGCAACCCCCCCTAGTGGAATGAGCCCTTATGCCCAGAGGCATAGCGAGACCGCACGCCTCATAAGCAATAGAGATTGATTCCACTATCCAAATAGAGATGCGCTGCTTTGACGCAGCATCACCTCTATTGTCACTGTCAAGCAGACCAGTAACTGCTCCGACTTATGCCACTGGCCAGAGCAGTGGATGTAAGTACAAAGAGCCCCCACTGGACACAGTAGGTGCAATCTTCCTCGTTCCAGTGTAAGGAACAGAGGAGGGGAGAAAGCCTGCAACACTACCGGCTGGGCAGCAGATGTGGGCACTTAGGAATAATCTGGCCTAGGATATAGAGAGGCCTTGGCTAATCCAGAGCAAGGCAGAAAGGGTCAACAGAGATGTCAGGGCCAGCCAAAAGAGCTACTCTGACTCTAAGGGCTCAAATGGAGCACCTGACAGACCTTCCCGGACCACAGAAGGTCCCAGGAAGGTATGCGTGGTCTGCAGATCGGCCACGAAGTAAACCTCAAAGAGGATGTTGCCCCACAGAGGCTCCATCAATAGGGGCATGGCTGGCACGAAATGGTGGCCATGTAGACCCTAATTGTAGAAGGAGCCAACCCTGCTGAGAAACATTCCTGTCAGAAGGACTGTAGCTATTGTGCAGTTTACTGGGTCTCACTGTTCCTCACACCATGATAAAAAATTGCCACTTGAATGCATACAATTTTCTCTTGGACTGTGCTCTAGCGTTTAACATGGTCTGTACAACCTCAGTTGAGAGACCGGAATCTACGAGCTGGTGCCCCTCAGGAGCCAGACCACAGTCTCCATAGTTCCGGCTGAGGGTGATAAATCAACCCCCTGGCTTGAGACAATAGATCCCTGTGAACAGGAATCTCCCAGGGAGTGCCGTCCAGCAGAGATATTATCTCCGAGAATCAAATTTGAGCTGGCCAATCCGGTGTTACTAGCAGCAGACATAGCACAACCTTGGTGAGCTCTCGCTAGAGCCTGTGGGAGCAGAGCAATCGGGGAAAAGGCGTACAGATGTGATCTCAGCCACATGCATACCATGGCATCCAGCCCTGACCTTTTTTTTTTTGGTACAGGAGGAGTGAAGGCAAACCACAGCGGGAAGAGTGTTGTCTCCTCGGAGACAAACACGTCCATTTCCACTCGGCTGAACCTCCACCATATGGACTCACCCAATTGTGGATGGAGCCTTCAATCCCCAGACCTCAGCCCCTGCCTTGACAGGATGTCTGCCCCCAAATTCCGGTTGCCCGGAATGTACATTGCACTCACGGACAAAACTTCCCCTCTGCCAGAGAAGAATTAGTTGAGCCTGCCTGAACAGGGGATGTGAACGTAATCCCTCCTGGTGGTTGATATACGAGACCACTGCTGTATTGTCTAACACAGGGTGACCTTTCAACTGAGGAGAAGGAATTCAGTGCTCGGAGTACGGCCCACACTTCTAGGTGATTTATATGCCACACTAGATGAGGGCCAATCTAGAGGCTGTGAGGGAGGCGTCTGACATTACCACCTTGCGATAAGAGATGCCCCTAGAGTGTGACCCGAGGCTAGAAACCGGGGACACCTCTAAGTTCTCAGAGTACGTAGGCATCACTGCGTGACACTGATTACTCTCAGAGGTTTTGTCCTTGGACGAAACCCCCGACTTTCAGCCACCACTGAACGGTCTCATGTGCAATGGGCCCAACGGTATGATGTTGGCTGCTGCTGCCATAAGTCCCAACAGTCTCCATAGAGACTGCAGGGGATGCCCAGACCTAACTTTATCTTGCTCAATGTTGATAGGATTGCCTACGCGTGTTGGGGATAGACACCCCCTCAAATCCCAATATAACCCCTAGAAAAGTCGCTCTCAACTGGAGAAGCAACTTTCCCTGAGGTTCAATCTAAGCCCCAAGCTCCTCATGTGGGCAAGAACAACATCTCAATGTTGAATCGCCAACTTCCTGGACCGCTCTAGAATTAACCAGTTGTCCAAGGTAGGTTAGCACACGGATGCCCTGGACTCTTCTACTATGAAGCATACTATGAATATGCTGTTGTTATAGATGCAGTATGTGGTTTAGCATTGTCTTGCTGAAATATGCAAGGCCTTCCCTGAAAAGGATGGAATGGAATCTGGATAGAAGCATATGTTGCATATGTTGCTCTAAAACATGTATATACCTTTCAGCATTGATGGTGCCTTTCCAGATGTGCAAGCTGCCCATTCCATAGGCACTAATGCACCCCTATACCATCAGAGATGCAGGCTTTTGAACTGAGCGCTGATAACAAGCTGGACGGTCCCTCTCCTCTTGGACGGTCCCTCTCCTCTTTAGTCCAGAGGACTTCCATGGTTTCCAAAATGAATTTCAAATTTCGATTCATCTGACCACAGAACAGTTTTCCACTTTGCCTCAGTCCATTTTAAATGAGCTTTGGCCCAGAGAAGATGTTTCTGCATCACGTTGCATGGCTTCTTCTTTGCATGATAGTGCTTTAACCTGCATTTGTGGATGGCACGGCGAACTGTGTTAACAGACAATGTGTTCTGGAGGTGTTTCTGAGCCCATGCAGTGATTTCCATTACAGAATCATGCCTCTTTTTAATGCAGTGCCGCCTGAGGGCCCGAAGATCATGGGCATGCAGTATTGATTTTAGCCCTTGTCTCTTGTGCACAGAGATTTCTCAAGATTCTCAGATTCTTTTGATGATATGTACTGTAGATGGTGAAATTTTACTTTGAGGAACATTATTTTGAAATTGTTCCACGATTTGTAGATGCAGTTTTTCACAGATTGGTGAACTTCTGCCCATCTTTACTTCTGAGAGACTCTGCCTCTCTAAGATTCTCTTTTTATACCCAATCATGTTACTGACCTTTTGCCAATTAACCTAATTAGTTGCAAAATGTTTCTCCAGCTGTTTTGCAAATCATTGCATTTTATTTACATTTTACACAGTGTCCCAACTTTTTTGGAAATGGGGTTGTATTAATATAAAATCTCCCACTATATGGTAGGCTATAAATACAAATTAATATTGCTGTTATTATTATTACACTTGTATACAAAATGTTGTACTTTGTACTTGTCATACTGCCCACTCAAGCAGAAACAATAACAGTGTCACATATGATGTGACACTATCACAGGTGGCACTCCACCACCGGTGGTGCGGTTGTCATGGCCACCGTCACAGCCCTAGTGGTCGGACAAGGAAACTTACTGCAGCAGATGAGGGAGGCATCTGATTGACCCCAAATTTATTCTGCAGCATGACAATGACCCGAAACACACAGCGAAAGTCATTAAGAACTATCTTCAGCGTAAAGAAGAAAATGGAGTCCTGGAAGTGATGGTATGGCCCACAGAGAGCCCTGATCTCAACATCATCGAATCTGTCTGGGATTACACGAAGAGAGAGAAGCAACTGAGGCTGGCTAAATCCACAGAAGAACTGTGGTTAGTTATCCAAAATGTTTGGGCCAACCTACAGTGGGGGGAAAAAGTATTTGATCCCCTGCTGATTTTGTACGTTTGCCCACTGACAAAAAAATGATCAGTCTATTATTTTAATGGTAGGTGTATTTTAACAGTGAGAGACAGAATCACAACAAAAAAATCCAGAAAAATGCATTTCAAAAAAGTTATAAATTTATTTGCATTTTAATAAGGGAAATAAGTATTTGACCCCTTCGACTTAGTACTTGGTGGCAAAACCCTTGTTGGCAATCACAGAGGTCAGACGTTTCTTGTGGTTGGCCACCAGGTTTGCACACATCTCAGGAGGGATTTTGTCCCATTCCTCTTTGCAGATCCTCTCCAAGTCATTAAGGTCATTTTCAATGCCCTGGCTGAGGGAAGGAGTTTCTCACCCAAGATTTGACGGTACATGGCCCCGTCCATCGTCCCTTTGATGCGGTGCAGTTGTCCTGTCCCCTTAGCAGAAAAACACCCCCAAAGCATAATGTTCCCACCTCCATGTTTGACGGTGGGGATGGTGTTATGACTTGGGGTCATAGGCAGCATTCCTCCTCCTCCAAACACGGCGAGTTGAGTTGATGCCAAAGAGATCTGACCACACCTGACCACAACACTTTCACACAGTTCTCCTCTGAATCATTCAGGAAAATTTCAGACGGGCTTGTACATGTGCTTTCTTGAGTAGGGACCTTGCGGGCACTGCAGGATTTCAGTCCATCATGGCGTAGTGTGCTACCAATTGTTTTCTTGGTGACTATGGTCCCAGCTGCCTTGAGATCATTAACAAGATCCTCCCGTGTAGTTCTGGGCTGATTCCTCACTGTTCTCATGATCATTGAAACTCCACAAGGTGAGATCTTGCATGGAGCCCCAGACTGAGGGAGACTGACAGTTTCTTCCATTTGCAAATAATCGCACCAACTGTTGTCACCTTCTCACCAAGCTGCTTGGCGATGGTCTTGTAGCCCATTCCAGCCTTGTGTAGGTCTACAATCTTGTCCCTGACATCCTTGGACAGCTCTTTGGTCTTGGCCATGGTGGAGAGTTTGGAATCTGATTGATTGATTGCTTCTGTGGACAGGTAACAAACTGAGATTAGGAGCACTCCCTTTAAGAGAGTGCTCCTAATCTGAGCTCATTACCTGTGTAAAAGACACCTGGGAGGCAGAAATCTTCCTGACTGATAGGGGATCAAATACTTATTTCCCCTCATTAAAATGCAAATAAATGTATAACTTTTTTGAAATGCATTTTTCTGGATTTTTTTGTTGTTATTCAGTCTCTCACTGTTAAAATACACCTACCATTAAAATTATAGACTGATAATTTCTTTGTCAGTGGGCAAATGTACAAAATCAGCAGGGGATCAAATACTTTTTTCCCCCACTGTACCTGCCGAGTTCCTCAAAAACTGTGTGCAAGTGTACCTAGAAGAATTGATGAATTGATGCTGTTTTGAAGGCAAAGGGTGGTCACACCAAATACTGATTTGATGTAGATTTTTCTTTTGTTCACTCACTTTGCATTTTGTTAATTGATAAAGATAAACTATTAACATGTCTATTTTTGAAAGCATTCTTACTTTACAGCATTTTTTCACACCTGCCTAAAACTTTTGCACAGTACTGTATATTTTCTGAAAAAATAGAGAGAAGTGAAGAGTTTTTCGGAATGTGCACACAGACAACTGACATGCAGTCTTCGCTGAAGATAATAAGGCTGATAACGTGGTTTACAGGTGCCGTTTTATAGTCAGGCGACGTGCAAAATGCCACATCACCTGACCACAGCAGGCCTATAAATAGGCGTGATTTTACACAGACTTCAGATACCGGTCGTGTGCGAGGGTGCTTCCCACAGCGTGAAGCTCACGCAATGTTGAGTTCCCTTTGAAAGGGAACTGTAAGGATCATGAACTCTGAAGGATCTAAAGAAATATTGCATGGGGAAATGTATCAGATTGACTTGACTTGACAGATCCCTTTATATGTTCCCTATATGCATCCAGCATTGACAAAAGGAAGGCAGTGCTAAGTAACTAACGAACAACAATTTTGGCACATAATTTTTTTTTTACGGATAAGAATGTCTATATTTATAAGGATTTATTCAAATAATGTAGCATCACTGAAAGGTTACTCTCATATTGTAGCATACATCATATCAAGCTGAAAACAAAAATGAGTAATGAGAGCTCAGTGGTTAAATACCACTGTACATGTACAGTGGTGCTTGAAAGTTTGTGAATACTTTAGGAATTGCTATATTTCTGCATAAATATGACCTAAACATCATAATATTTATACAAGTCATACAAGTAAAGAGAACCCAATTAAACAAATGTGACAATAATATAATACTTGGCCATTTATTTATTGAGGAATATTATTATTAATATTGATTGAATATTACATATCTGTGAGTGGCAGAAGTATGTGAACCTTTGTGAACTAGTAAGTTCCCCTCACTTTATCTGATAGTTAATTCTAGATATTTACAGTATATCATAAAAGTGAGTACACCCCTCACATTTTTGTAAATATATTATATTATATCTTTTTTATGGGACAACACTGAAGAAATGACACTTTTCTACAATGTAAAGTAGTGAGTGTACAGCTTGTATAACAGTGTAAATTTGCTGTCCCCTCAAAATAACTCAACACACAGCCATTAATGTCTAAACTGCTGGCAACAAAAGTGAGTACACCCCTAAGTGAAAATGTCTAAATTGGGCCCAATTAGCCATTTTCCCTCCCTGGTGTCATGTGACTCATTAGTGTTACAAGGTCTCAGGTGTGAATGGGGAGCAGGTGTGTTAAGTTTGGTGTTATCGCCCTCACACTCTCTCATACTGTTCACTGGAAGTTCAACATGGCACCTCATGGCAAAGAACTCTCTGACGATCTGAAAAAAAGAATTGCTGCTCTACATAAAGATGGCCTAGGCTATAAGAAGATTGCCAACACCCTGAAACTGAGCTGCAGAACGGTGGCCAAGACCATACAGTGGTTTAACAGAACACGTTCCACTCAGAACAGGCCTCGCTCAGCATCATATCCAGAGGTTGGCTTTGCAGAATAGATGTACGAGTGCTGCCAGCATTGCTGCAGAGGTTGAAGGGGTGGGGGGTCAGCCTGTCAGTGCTCAGACCATACGCCGAACACTGCATCAAATTGGTCTGCATGGCTGTCATCCCAGAAGGAAGCCTCTTCTAAAGATGATGCACAAGAAAGCAAGCAAACAGTTTGCTGAAGACAAGCAGACTAAGGACATGGATTACTGGAACCATGTCCTGTGGTCTGATGAGACCAAGATAAACTTATTTGGTTCAGATGGTGTGAAGCATGTGTGGCGGCAACCAGGTGAGGAGTACAAAGACAAGTGTGTCTTGCCTACAGTCAAGCATGGTGTTGGGAGTGTCATGGTCTGGGGCTGCATGAGTGCTGCCGGCACTGGGGAGCTACAGTTCATTGAGGAAACCATGAATGCCAACATGTACTGTGACATACTGAAGCAGAGCATGATCCCCTCCCTTCGGAAACTGGGCCGCAGGGCAGTATTCCATCATGATAACGACCCCAAACACACCTCCAAGACAACCACTGCCTTGCTAAAGAAGCTGAGGGTAAAGGTGATGGACTGGCCAAGCATGTCTCCAGACCTAAACCCTATTGAGCATCTGTGGGGGAGCGCAAGATCTCTAACATCCACCAGCTCTGTGTTGTCGTCATGGAGGAGTGGAAGAGGACTCCAGTGGCAACCTGTGAAGCTCTGGTGAACTCCATGCCCAACAGGGTTAAGGCAGTGATGGAAAATAATGGTGGCCACACAAAATATTGACACTTTGGGCCCAATTTGGACATTTTCACTTAGGGGTGTACTCACTTTTGTTGCCAGCGGTTTAGACATTAATGGCTGTGTTTTGAGTTATTTTGAGGGAACAGCAAATTTACACTGTTATACAAGCTGTACACTCACTACTTTACATTGTAGCAAAGTGTCATTTCTTCAGTGTTGTCCCATGAAAAGATATAATAAAATATTTACAATAATGTGAGGGGTGTACTCACTTTTGTGAGATACTGTATGTGTATACGCGTGCTATATTGTTATGTATCGCTGACATTTGTTTAATGTGCCGACAGAGTTCAGTTATGCTAAGCTCACCTGTTATTTGTCACTATACTCATTGTTATGTACAGTTTTACACTGGGCAAAGATATTATGTGCATATGTGTGGAAATGTACAGCATTTATATCTCGTATTGTTTGTTTAGTGTTATACAGTAGAAGATGTTGCACGTGCCCCTATCGGCCAGTCATGTTACTATACACGTGACGGTACCTACATTGAATTCAGTGCTTCAGTGTTACAAGTGTTACATAGAGTTTGTATGGTCATATAGATAGCCTCTCTATGTGTAACTATCTTTATGGAGCTGTTATTTACATTCCATTTTCTTTTCTGTTTTCAGAACCAGACACACACACACACACACACACACACACACAGAGAGACAAATAGACTCTCTCTGACACAAGAATATACTCTCAAACACATATACCCATTCAAACATATTTATTTATTGAGGAAAGTCATTGAAAATTACATGTCTGTGAGTGGCAAAAGTATGTGAACCTTTGCTTTCAGTATCTCGTTTGACCCAGCTGTGCAGCAATAACTGCAACTAAACATTTCTGATAACTGTTGATCAGTCCTGTACATTGGCTTGGAGGAATTTTAGCCCATTCTTCAGTACAGAATAGCTTCAACTCTGGGATGTTGGTGGGTTTCCTCACATGAACTGCTTGCTTCAGGTCCTTACAAAACATTCTATTGAATTAAGGTAAGGTCTTGGCCATTCCAAAACATTAACTTTATTCTTCTTTAACCATTCTTTGGTAGAATGACTTGTGTGCTTAGGGTCGTTGTCTTGCTGAATGACCCACTTTCTCTTGAGATTCAGTTCATGGACAGAAATCCTAACATTTTCCTTTAGAATTTGCTGGTATAATTCAGAATTCATCGTTCCATCAATAATGGCAAGTTGTCCAGGCCCAGATGCAGCAAAACAGGCCCAAACCATGATACTACCTGTAAGAAAGGCCCTCACATTGATGCGCTCTAACACAGCCTGAGTGCTTGGGACTGGCAGATGAGCAGATAAAGTTGTGGACAGGTACAAGTCAGGAGATGGATACAAAAAAATTCCAAAGACTTTATCAATGCCTAGAAGCACAGTGAAGTCTATTATTAAGAAGTGCAAGGTATTTGGTACAACACAGACCCTCCCTCGATCAGGACGTCACTCCAAACTGGATGAAAGAGCCAGGAGGAAACTGGTCAGAGAGGCTACAATGAAGCCTACAGCAACTCTGAAGCAGTTGCAGGAATTTATGACAAAGAATGGTCATTGTGTGCATGTGACAACAATATCACAAATTCTCCACAAATGTGGCTTGTATGGGAGGGTTGCAAGAAAAAAGCCAGCCATGACTGAGCTTTGCCAAAATGCACCTTGAAGATTCTGAGGCCACCTGGAAAAAGGTGTTATGGTCAAATGAATTATTTGGCCTCAACACCAAACGATATGTCTAGCGGAAATCCAATACAGCTCACCATCCAAATAACACCATTCCTACAGTAAAGCATGGAGGTGGTAATATCCTGCTATGGGGGTGTTTCTCTGCAGCAGGGGCTGGAGCATTGTCAGGATAGAAGGAAAATGGCTGGGGCAAATTACCGTCAAATTCTTGAGGAAAATCTGCTGCCTTCTGCCAGAAAGTTGTCAATGGGAAGAAGGTTTACCTTCCAACATGACAATGACCCAAAGCACACAGCAAAACTGACCACACAGTGGTTGAAGGAGAAAAAGGTGAATGTCCTTGCATGGCCCAGACTTAAACCCCATTGAAAAACTGTGGAATGACTTGAAGACTGCAGTCCACAAACGGTCACCAACAAATTTAACTGACCTTGAGCAGTTCTGCAAAGAAGACTGGGCAAATATTGCAAAGTCTAGATGTGCAAAGTTAGTAGAGACATATCCCAACAGACTATAATTAAAAGGGCAGGCTGTAATTAAAAAATTAAGGCAAATTAAAGCAAGGGGGTGATCTTTTTTCCAACTCAGTGATTCTGTTTTTTAATTTTTTTTTGTTGGTGTTATATCTTTCACTTGGATGTTATAAGTTGCACTGAGTAAATACAGCTGGATAAAACAAAAACTGTGTCTGTCTTCATTTCAGGCTGAAAAGCAACAAAATGTGATTATTTTAAAGGGGGATGATTCTTTTCTATACCTACTGTATATGTGTAACTATCTTTATGGAGCTGTTATTTACATTCCCTTTTCTTTTCTGTTTTCAGAACCACACATACTCACACTCACACTCACACACAAATAGATCTGACACACGAATATACTCTCAAACACATATACCCATTCAACACACACCCATTCTCACACATATACAGGTGCATCTCAATAAATTAGAATGTCATGGAAAAGTTCATTTATTTCAGTAATTCAACTCAAATTATTAAATTCGTGTATTAAATAAATTCAATGCACACAGACTGAAGTAGTTTAAGTCTTTGGTTCTTTTAATTGTGATGATTTTGGCTCACATTTAACAAAAACCCACCCATTCACTATCTCAACAAATTAGAATACTTCATAAGACCAATAAAAAAAACATTTTTAGTGAATTGTTGGCCTTCTGGAAAGTATGTTCATTTACTGTACATGTACTCAATACTTGGTAGGGGCTCCTTTTGCTTTAATTACTGCCTCAATTCGGCGTGGCATGGAGGTGATCAGTTTGTGGCACGGTGGTATGGAAGCCCAGGTTTCTTTGACAGTGGCCTTCAGCTCATCTGCATTTTTTGGTCTCTTGTTTCTCATTTTCCTCTTGACAATACCCCATAGATTCTCTATGGGGTTCAGGTCTGGTGAGTTTGCTGGCCAGTCAAGCACACCAACACCATGGTCATTTAACCAACTTTTGGTGCTTTTGGCAGTGTGGGCAGTAGCCAAATCCTGCTGGAAAATGAAATCAGCATCTTCAAAAAGCTGGTCAGCAGAAGGAAGCATGAAGTGCTCCAAAATTTCTTGGTAAATGGATGCAGTGACTTTGGTTTTCAAAAAAACACAATGGACCAACACCAGCAGATGACATTGCACCCCAAATCATCACAGACTGTGGAAACTGAACACTGGACTTCAAGCAACTTGGGCTATGAGCTTCTCCACCCTTCCTCCAGACTCTAGGACCTTGGTTTCCAAATGAAATACAAAACTTGCTCTCCTCTGAAAAAAGGACTTTGGACCACTGGGCAACAGTCCAGTTCTTCTTCTCCTTAGCCCAGGTAAGATGCCTCTGACGTTGTCTGTGGTTCAGGAGTGGCTTAACAAGAGGAATACGACAACTGTAGCCAAATTCCTTGACACGTCTGTGTGTGGTGGCTCTTGATGCCTTGACCCCAGCCTCAGTCCATTCCTTGTGATGTTCACTCAAATTCTTGAATCGATTTTGCTTGACAATCCTCAAAAGGCTGCGGTTCTCTCGGTTGGTTGTGCATCTTTTTCTTCCACACTTTTTCCTTCCACTCAACTTTCTGTTAACATGCCTGGATACAGCACTCTGTGAACAGCCAGCTTCTTTGGCAATGAATGTTTGTGGCTTACCTAGTGAACCAAACTGAGAGACCATTTTGAAGGCTCAGGAAACCTTTGCAGGTGTTTTGAGTTGATTAGCTGATTGGCATGTCACCATATTCTAATTTGTTGAGATAGTGAATTGGTGGGTTTTTGTTAAATGTGAGCCAAAATCATCACAATTAAAAGAACCAAAGACTTAAACTACTTCAGTCTGTGTGCACTGAATTTATTTAATACATGAGTTTCACAATTTGAGTTGAATTACTGAAATAAACTAACTTTTCCACGACATTCTAATTTATTGAGATGCACCTGTACACATACCCACCTACTAATCCTGTCAATGTAACAGTCTTATTTGGAGATTGTATGCCCTGCCTTCTGCAACAATTTAATTAAAGACCTCAAGCTCAGTCCTCAGCCTAGTTCCCGTGTTCTAACAGACACCTAGGAGTGATTACCACATTAAACACGATCCAGCAATAGCCTTATAGTACAGTCCTTTAAATTCCCTCCCCAACCCTACCACCAGCATATGTCACAGATGGGATAAGGTTCTTATGCTGGAATGCAGTGTTTTCTTTTCTCCAAACATAACCATTAAAAATTCTATTTGGTCTTATCAATCCACAAAATATTATTCCAATAGGCTTCTGGCTTGTCTGCAAACTACAGAGGGGCAGCAATGTTCTTTTTGGAGAGCAGTGGTTTTTCTCCTTGCAACCCTGCCATGCACACCATTGTTGTTCTGTGTTCACCTGATGGTGGATTCAGGAGCATTAATATTCTCCAATGTGAGAGAGGCCTTTGGTTGGTTAGAAGTTACACTGGCTCCTTTTGACCTCACAGACTATTATATGTCTTGCTCTTGGAGTGATCTTTGTTGGTTGACCACTCCTGAGGAGGGTAACAGTGGTCTTAAATTTCCTCCATTTGTACACAATCTGTCTGACTGTGGAATGGCTGAGTCCAAACTCTTCAGAGATGATTTTGTAACCTTTTCCAGCCTCGTAAGCTTCAACAACTCTTTCTGAGGTCCTAAAAAATCTCATTTGTTCATGCCATGATACACTTCCACAAACATGTGTTGTGAAGATCAGACTTTGATAGATCCCTTTTCTTTAAATAAAACAGGGAGCTCACTCACACCTGATTATCATCCCATTGATGAAATCACCTGACTCTAATTTCACCTTCAAATTAAACTGCTAATCCTAGAGGTCCACATACTTTTCCCACTCACAGGTATGTAATATTGGATCATTTTCCTCAATAAATAAATGACCAAGAATAATATTTTTGTCACATTTGTTTAATTGGGTTATTCTTGTCTACTTTTAGAACTCGTGAAAATATGATGGTTTAAGTCATATTTATGCAGATATATAGAAAATTCTAAAGGGTTCACAAACTTTCAAGCACCACTGTATATTTGATTTCAGGTTCTTATAGCATATTACTGGATTGTAATGTATTTTGCCGTACCAGTAAGACACTTTAGCCAAAGGTGCCTGCCAACTGAACTGGTTCCATAGCTTTTTTGGTTTTCCAAAGGTGCTAATAATTTTTAATTCCTCCCTGGGATCCTCCCACACCCACATAAGGAAGGCAGTAACAGAATTCATAGACAAATTAGAGGTCAAGACCTTTACTTAAAGGACTGGGTTTTCCAATGTCAGCCAGTGAGCGATGGATGGGCTTCTTGGTCTGGTGTCGATGCTTCCTCAGCAAGATGAAACTGATCTTCTCTCTGAGCTCAGAGTCTATCAGGCCATCCTGCACATGCTTGTCCACTATCTCATCTGAACATGAAGATGATACAGATACCCAGTTATAACGCTTAAGGGAAACAAGTATATGAAGTGGCTTACTCACCCAGGTCATATTGAATGCCTAGATGTAAGTCAACTACATGAAGCCTGATGTTATAGATCTCATACTGATGAAATAGTTCAGTTGCCTTGACTTACCACTACCAATTTAAGTTAAACACACACACACACACACACGTTAAACTCACCGACTATTTGAGGGAGAGAGTAGCCCTCCAGGTCCAACAGGATGCTACCAGTCTGTAAACATGTACGCAGCTCAAACAGGCTGTGCAGTGACAGTGTGGATACATGGGGCTTGCTCCATCGTTCTCCCCCCTTCTCCACTTTCTCCTCAAACTTCACCCACCTGTGAAAACACACACTTAATTAACACTTTCTGTCAGATCGAAATGATGCATTGTATCGTTTCATTAATTTATTTTTACTCAAATGAATCAACTTGAACAAAAAAAATGACTTTTAAACATATATTATGGTTTAAATTTTCCCAATACGAAGTCATCAGATAACAAAGACCAGTCACAGGTGAAACATCCCAAAAAGTGATACATACAGCATGTCATCTCCTTCTCTTCGGGCGAGTCCTGGACTGCATTATAGGGCAGAAGATTTGGAGGACTTTATTTCTGCCCCCGAAGAAGTAATACAGTAAGGGCAGATCTTGCACAAATCAGATGCCCAGATCAGCATCTGACATGGTACTAGAATTGGGAGCTGATCTGTGCAGAGATTGCACTCAGCTATCTTGTCGATACCTTCATCAAGGTTCAGTATAATTTCCAGCTGCCCCTTTCCAGTAAAGTCTTTCATGGGCACTCCCTCTACTAAGACCATTCAGAAAAGCCCTTCTCCAGGCAGACATGAAAAAGATCCATTGGGACTTGTCTCCAAGGGTGACAATGTCAAAGAAGTCAAATCATTGTCAAAGATGATTTTGTGTATAAACTCCCAAAATACAGAAAAAAGGTCACAGTATAGACTCTTTAAGATTTCAGAGGACATAGTCTTGTAAGTATGTGTGTGTAAATGAGTGTGGCTCTGATTAAGTGTGTATGAAAATGATGTGTGTGAGTTACCTTGCTGATTCCTTCCACTCTAGTTCTCCACCTTCATGGTACAGTGTGTCCATCTCTGTGAAGAGTGTTGGTGTGGAGTTACCTTCCTCTCCAAGGATGCAGCGCAGTCTCTCTGCAGCTGGTGACACTGACACACACACACACACACACACACACACACAGATGGCATGTAACCAGAGGTGGTTAGACTAGCTAAAACCCTACTGAAGTAAAGAACTGTTAAAAAATTAAAGAATATTATGAGGAGGCAACATAATTTGGCCCTTGGGGGGGGCGGCGGGGGGGTCCCCTGGGATAGGTTCAAGGCTCCCCATGACCCTGTGTAGGATAAGCGGTACAGAAAATGGATGGATGGATGGATGGATGGATGAGGAGACAACATAATTTAATCGGACCAGCTCATTAATTCAAAGCCCTTCCTACCTAAAGGGACAATGCTCATTAACACAAAAAGTATTATATGTGCAGAAGTTAAAAGTAGAAAAGAGGATCTCAAATAGAGATAGGAACACATCAATATTATGAAATTTATTTGAATTATTTGAATAGTGGAATTCATTCTGACACACCCATACTTTATATTCCACAGCAAGTAATTTAAGTTTATGCCACAAAAAAGAAGAGATTTTGGGTGACATACACTTCTAATCCTTGTTAACATGCATGCCCTTTATTAAAAAAAATATTATACGTGTATTGTCTGAATGTGTCATGTGACCATGTAAAATTTCAATATTCAAGGGCCCCAAAAACCTTATCCCATCTATCAGTCTTATACAAGCCTAACATTAACTGAATGCTTTGAATTTATGATCCTGGACAGTGAACTATAGTTTATCTTTGTTACAGTTGATCTTTTAACCAGATCAGTGAAACCTATCCATCATTAATAAAGACTAAAATAATAATGACATAGCAAAATATAGCATATCAATGTGTGCCGTAAAAGTCCTCAGAACGTTTGGTGAGCACAAGTTTCTAATTTTTCTGCACCATGGCTCCCTGCCATCATGGCCCAGAGGATTATTAGCACGTGGTTGTTTTTCTGTAGTTGTTCTAGTTCTAGTAATTACCACCATGTAATCCTACTGATCCTGTGGCTCAACCAAAGCCATATCTGCCAGTGGAATGCTATTTTTCGAATGGAAAATTACAGCTTATCTTTAGGTGTTGCTGTGCTTTTCATCTTGAATTGGAAAAAAGTCTTTAGTTGCAGCAACTTGACTAAATAAATTTAATTATTCTTGCTTACATGGTAGCAGCATTCTTAAATTTTGCATCGAATGAGTGATCAAACACTTTAGGGAGCAAATTATGAGACTCATTTTGTTCTGATTGTACTAAACTCAAGCTTCCGTTAGGTTCTATAAGTAAGGCTTACATGAACTACTATATGACTGGAAAAGAACTTTAAAGAAATGTTGAGACTCAGTGGCCTAAAACACTGGAGCAAGGTAGAATAATGCCCAACAAAATATCACAAGCATAAAACAAAGCTTGCCTCATCTAGACATCTTACTCTGACAATTCCTGCTACTGTGTTTGAAGAACAGTGTAGGGGATTGAAATGAAGACATTGAGAAATCAAGATGATGTGTAAAGTAGTGGCTTTACCTGACAGAGAAGTGCAGGCATCCAGACCAGAGGAAAAAGACTGAACAGAAACCTGAATGGATGCTAGTGGTATATGTGAGCTTCTCTGATCCATCTTCCAGTTATCTCACCAATTTTTAAGGAAATACCATGTGTGTAGAGAAAGATCTCCCGTGAACCTATGGTTTCTTCAACTCCTTTGTCCCTCTTGACTGTTACTTTTCACTTTTTCTTCTTTCTTTTCCAGTTAATTCTTCAGTGCTGGTTGCCTTGTGCTCCAGTATATTTATATAAGCTTAAGCAAAGCGAAAGTCGAGAGCAAAGTAAAGTGCCTTATGCATGAAAGACCTAGCAAGTGTTCTTCTGCTCCACCTCCAGTGAGCCCTCCTCTTGATTTTTCCCATTCCCCTCTTGAGTCATAATTCATAGCTAAAATAAACAGCAACTACTATGAAGAAATGAATCCCACTGAAATATTTTTTACTGCTGCCAGTAAAACTGTTGTTAATATATATGTATATTATAAGATGCCTTCAAAATAATGAAATTAAATGTTTCTACATAAAAAAATCTAGATTAGTTAGTAAAGTTAGCAGGTAAAGTTAGCAAAGTTAGTAGAGACATATCACAACAGACTAAAGGCTGTAATTAAAGCAAAAGGTGGTTCAACAAAATACTAACACAAGGGGGTGATCCTTTTTCCAACTTTTTTTTTTTTTTTTTTTTGGACATGTTGGTGTTATATCTTTCACTTGGATGTTATAAGTTGCACTGAGTAAATACAGCTGGATAAAACAAAAACTGTGTTCGTCTTCATTTCAGGCTGAAAAGCAACAAAATGTGATTATTTTAAAGGGGGGGTGATTCTTTTCTATATCCTCTGTATGTATGTAATATATATATATATATATATATATATACACACACACACACACACACATACATGGCCAAAAGTTTTGAGAATGACACAAATATTAATTTTCACAAAGTCTACTGCTTCAGTGTTTTTAGATCTTTTTGTCAGATGTTACTAACTGTTACTGAAGTATAATCACAAGCATTTCATAAGTGTCAATGGCTTTTATTGACAATTACATGACGTTTATGCAAAGAGTCAATATTTGCAGTGTTGACCCTTCTTTTTCAAGACTTCTGCAATTCGCCCTGGCATGCTGTCAATCAACTTCTGGGCCACATCCTGACTGATGGCAGCCCATTCTTGCATAATCAATGCGTGGAGTTTGTCAGAGTTTGTGGGTTTTTGTTTGTCCACCCTCCTCTTGACCATTGACCACAAATTCTCCATGGGATTAAGGTCTGGGGAGTTTCCTGGCCATGGACCCAAAATGTCGATGTTTTGTTCCCCGAGCCACTTCGTTATCACTTTTGCCTTGTGGCAAGGTGCCCCATCATGCTGGAAAAGGCATTGTTCGTCACCAAACTGTTCTTGGATGGTTGGGAGAAGTTGCTCTCTGAGGATGTTTTTGTACCGTTCTTTATTCATGGCTGTGTTTTTAGGCAAAATTGTGAGTGAGCCCACTCCCTTGGCTGAGAAGCAACCCCACACATGAGTGGTCTCAGGATGCTTTACTGTTGGCATGACACAGGACTGATGGTAGCGCTCACCTTTTCTTCTCCGGACAAGCTTTTTTCCAGATGCCCCAAACAATCAGAAAGGGGATTCATCAGAGAAAATGACATTACCCCAGTCCTCAGCAGTCCAATCCCTGTACTTTTTGCAGAATAGCAGTCTGTCCCTGATGTTTTTCCTGGAGAGAAGTGGCTTCTTTGCTGCCCTTCTTGACCATCCTCCAAAACTCTTCGCCTTACTGTGCATGCAGACGCACTCACACTTGCCTCTGCACTGGTGGTGCCCTGATCCCGCAGCTGAATCAACTTTAGGAGACGGTCCTGGCGCTTGCTGGACTTTCTTGGGTGCCCTGAAGCCTTCTTCACAACAGTTGAACCTCTCTTCTTGAAGGTCTTGATGATCCGATAAGTGGTTGATTTAGGTGCAATCTTACTAGCAGCAATATCCTTGCCTGTGAATCCCTTTTTGTGCAAAGCAATGATGGCTGCACGTGTTTCCTTGCAGGTAACCATAGTTAACAGAGGAAGAACAAAAATTTCAAGCACCACCCTCCTTTTAAAGCTTCCAGTCTTTCTAACTTCCAGTTATTCTAACTCAATCAGCATGACAGAGTGATCTCCAGCCTTGTCCACTGACATGATGTCAGCTGGTCCTTTTGTGGAAGGGCTGAAATGCAGTAGACATGTTTTTTTGGGATGTTCATTTTCATGGCAAAGAGGGACTTTGAAATTAATTGTAATTCATCTGATCACTCTTCATAACATTCTGGAGTATATGCAAATTGCAATCATAAAAACTGAGGCAGCAGACTTTGTAAAAATTAATATTTGTGTCATTCTCAAAACTTTATATATATATATAATGTGTGTGTCTGTGTGTGTGTGTGTGTGTGTGTGTGTGTGTGTGTGTGTGTGTGTGTATAGTGCCCTCCACTAATATTGACACCCTTGGTAAATAAGAGCAAAGAAGGCTGTCTTTATTGTTTAACTGTTTGACTTTTTGTTAAAAAATAAAAAAATTTAAAAAAAAAAAAAATCACAAAAATACTCTGCTCTCATGGGTATCAAAATTGCAAACAAAACATAGGTTTATCAATAAAAAAATATTTGTTAAATATAGGTGATGAGGTTGGAGAATACATGGCAAGGTTTCTGAGACCATTCCTCCATACAGAATCTCTCCAGATCCTTCAAATTTGGAGGTCCACACTGGTGGACTCACCTCTTCAGTTCACCCCACAGGTTTTCTATGGGGTTCAAGTCAGGGGACTGGGGTGGCCATGGCATTTTTTGTGTTAATTTTGATGTATGTTTTGGATAATTGTTCTGCTGGAATATCCAACCATGGCCCATTTTAAGCTTTCTCACAGAGGCAGTCAGGTTTTCATATAATATTTGTTGATATTTGATAGAGTCCTTGATGCCATGTATCCTAACAAAATGTCCAAACAGCCCCAAAACATTAAAGAGCCACCACCATAATTAACCGTGGGCATGAGGTACTTTTCCATATGGCTACCTCTCTATGTGCGTCAAAACCACCTCTGGTGTTTACTGCCAAAAAGCTCTATTTTGGTTTCATCTGACCATAGAACCCGATCCCATTTGAAGTTCCAGTAGTGTCTGGCAAACTGAAGACACTTGAATTTGTTTTTGGATGAGAGTAGAGGCTTTTTTTTCTTGAAATCCTTCCAAACAACTTGTGGTGATATAGGTGACTTTGGATTGTAACTTTGGAGACTTTCTGACCCCAAGACACAAAAAACTTTTGCAATTCTCCAGCTGTGATCCTTGGAGATTTTTTGGCAACTTCAATCCTCCTCTTCACAGTGTGTTGAGACAATATAGACACACGTCCAATTCCAGGTTGATTCATAACATTTCCAGTTGACTGGAACTTCTTAATTATTGCCCTGATTGTGGAAATGGGCATTTCCAATGGTTTTGCTATTTTCTTATAGCCACTTCCCCTTTTGTGAAGCTCAACAACCTTTTGCTGCTGGTCTTACACATTGTGATGAATGACTAAAGGAATTTGGCCTATGTGTTACCTCATATTTACACCCCTGTGAAATAGGAAGTCATGGTTGAACAATTTCCTGTTCCTAATCCCCCAGGTGTACTTAGAAAGTGTAAAATATCAATGGGAATATACTTCAAATATATTTCTCATATGAATTCATATGGGTGCCAATAATTGTTGCACACCTGTATTTAACAAAGATCTATTTTTTCAATAAATCTGTGTTGTGTTTGCAATTGTTCGATTATCCATGAGAGCAGAGTGTTTCTGTGAATTCTTTGAACAAAAGATCAAAAGGTTAAACAATAAAGACAATTTTTCGCACCTGCCTAACACTTTTGCACAGTACTATATATATATATATATATATATATATATATATATATATATATATATATATATATATATATATATATATATATATGTATGTGTGTGTGTGCGTGTTGAGCTATTTCAATTGCTTTTATTTGATTTGTTCACAGCAAACAGCTGAAAGTCTGTCAATTTTGACACAAGACCTGAATTGCAATGGAGGTTGAATAGTTTCGATTGCAACTATATACACACTTATTCATTTGGCTTGCACTATTATTTACTGATTCACTGGTGAGGCATAATATAATCTGAGGAACAAGCAGATGAGGCTTCATAGCCTTGTTCTTGACAGTGCTCATTGCCACTGGTTTGGACTAAAACTCACACCCTCCCAGCCACTAGAATGAACCTTAACCATGGCTACAGCTACCTAAGATATACAGACCTACTTTTGTGATATTATCATTATTTTTCACCTTTAAACAAGTCTGAATTCTGAGGTTTGATGAATTATGTCATCATAATTGATGAGCTATAATGGAATACAAGTTCATAACCATATTCCAGAGTTAACTATACTATCGACTTGTTAAGTTGTGACGTAATCAGCTTCTGATAATACTGCTTCTGGGTCCAAGCTTCTACTGTGCTGGCTGACAGTCTCGTACAAGCCCAATTCCAGAAAAGTTGGGACACTGTGTAAAATGTAAATAAAATCAATGCAACGATTTGCAAGTCTCATAAACCCATATTTTATTCACAACATAGAAAACATATTAAAAATGTTTAAACTGAGGAAATGTACCATTTTAATAATACCATTTTACAATTTTGTACCATTCATGTGTGATACAGGATTCTAGCTGCTCAACAGTCCTGGGTCTTCTTTGTCGTATTTTTTGTTTCATGATGCGCCAAATGTTTTCAATTGGACTGCAGGCAGGCCAGTTCAGCACCCGGACTCTTCTACTACAAAGCCATGCTGTTGTAATAGACGCATGTGTGCATATGTGGTTTAGCATTGTCTTGCTGAAATATGCAAGGCCTTCCCAGAAAAAGACGTCATCTGGATGGAAGCATATGTTGCTCTAGGCCAACGTCGAGGCCTTCCTGGAGACTTTCGAGCGGGTTGCCCTACGCGAAGAGTGGGAAGAGCACACCTGGGCCAACATACTCGCTCCCCTTCTCTCGGGGGAGGCACAACTCGCCTACTACTCTTTCCCGCCAGCCATGGCCACTGACTATGAGACACTCAAAAGTGAGATCCTGGTTCACTGCGGCCTGTCTCCCACCAACGCGGTGGCTGAGTTACACAAATGGTCCTACCACCCCGGAGTTGCCCCTCTGGCCGAAATGGACACCCTGCTCCATACCGCCAGGAGGTAGCTCCAACCAGACCATCACACCGCCTCCCAAGTCATCGAGCGGGTGGTGATGGACCGGATTCTGAGAGCTCTGCCATCCAAAGAGTTCAAGGCTGTCGGGATGCAAGGCGCCAACTTCCCCAGAGAGATGCTGGAGGCCCTCACGTGCGCCCTGGCCACCCTCAAAATCGGCAGGGGAGAACGAAGAGAAGCCTCCTCTGGCCCACACTGCAGCCCACTCCCCCACCAGAAGGAAGGATGGCTGGATGTGTGCTCCATGCTTCAAAGCCTCCCGATGCTCCTACAATCTCAGGGTTGAACGGCAAGCCAGTTTCCGCCCGCATGCATTTCAGGAGCACCGTGACCCTGGAGCAGCCCACAATGCTAGGCTGAGCCCCCCCAGGGAACCAGAACCCTCCCAGTTTCCTGCGTTCATGGGGATGTCCGGGAAGTTCCTGCTGCCAACGTCAGGGTCTCGACCTCCCCTGGAGACTGGCCACTCCTCATTGGACTCATCCCAGAGCTCCCCATCCCATTACTTCTCGGGTGAGACTGGCCAGGGTTCCCCACAACATCCCTCCCACCAGCTGCCAAGGGCCAACGCCGACGGAAGCTATCAGCTCCTCAACCGCGGGTCCGGCAGGCCTACCTAGCCCATGGAGAAGGGGATGCCAGAGAAAGAGCCTCCTCAGCTGAGACACCCATACACTCTGACCCATATGTCCTATGTGTTCACCAGGTCGCTCGAGAAGGGAACTTCAAGTGTGAGCAGAAGAAGGATGACCGCCTAAAACACTGTTGGGGCCAGATGCAACAGACAGAGGAAATTAACCAGAATCCCGAGCAGAGACTACCGGCCGCCTATTTACTAGTGAACAAGGGGTTGCTCTACTTTTGGACGGAATGCCGGGGCCAGACCTGCGACCTCGTTGTAGTCCCCTGCCCCAAGACCCAGCTCCTGATGCACCTGGCCCACTCGCACCCACTAGGGGGTCACCTGGGGGCCCAGAACACCCTGAAGAAGCTGAGAGACAGCCATGGCCCAGCATGGACACAGAGGATCGGGCGTTCTGCAGAAGGTGCCCCCAGTGCCAGTGTTCTGATACTGCATGGGCAATGACTGGTAAACACAGTGGATCGGTGACAAAAGTACAGGCCATTGCTCCACTTGCAATGTGGACACACTGCATGATATCAGAGTATGTGAGTGAAGCGGAGCGTTGTGACGCTCTGCTCAATATTCCGCTCTATGCATGTGCGCTCCGCTCAATCGATCACGGCCCAAGCGAACGCTCCACTCATGTACTGCTAATGCTCTCCAGTAAAACAAATTTCGCTCAAATCCCGCTCTGACATGAAATTTCTCTGTAGTATACTTGTTTCTGTTTGTAATACATTCCTTGAATAAATGCCTCAATTACATTATTAGAGATAATAATTATGTTATTTATGGGTGACAATCTGTTACAGGCTGTGCCTTTTATTAATTTTTATAAATTTTTAATGCTTATTTCGCATTTTTTTAAACCAGCATATCACAAAGTGCATTCTGGGTTGAGTGAGCAGCCCGAGCGGTCAAGCGGAGCAGAATCTTAAGAAAGGTGCTCTCCGCTCCGGTAGAATTACCAGCTCTCCGCTCCCCACTCCATTCCGCTCACATGTTCTGCATGATACATAGACAAGCCCTTGCGGATAAGAAAATGCCACCCAAGCCATCCACACACTTAACACGATAAAAACGAGCACAACATGCACACTCTGTCAAGAGATGGATGCAGAACACCAGCAGCTATGGTTCCATAGTGAAGTACGGTGGCTTTCCAGAGGAAAAGTTCTCAGTCAACTCTGAGAGCTCTGAGAGGAAGTGAGGATCTTTCTTTTGGAGAAAAACTTCCCGTTAGCTCCAAAGTTTCCTGATGAAAAAGGGCTTGCCCTTCTGGCCTACCTAGCTGACATTTTCAGCCAACTTAATGATCTGAACGCAAGACTTCAGGGTAAAAACATGTCACTCTTCACATAAAATTGAAGCATGGATCATTATGGCAAACTTGCTTGGACAATGATAACTTTGATTCTTTCCCTTTACTGGATGATTTTCTGAACGAGAGCTCCGTGTCAAAAGCCAACTTGCAGCTGGTAATCAAGGTTCACCTAAATGACATCCAAATGCAATTCTGTGAATATTTCCCTGAAAATCAAGCCGTGTCTATAACAGAAGAGTGGATTAGAAACCCCTTCTAATCCATCCATCTAACATCCGGGGTGATGGTGGGGTGGAGGGGAGCGGGGGCCTAGGTCGCAAAACATTGTCATTCTTAAAAAATGGAATGCACTCGCGAAAAGGTTCAGAACCACTGAGTTAGATGAATCAGTTATTTCAAATAGGGAGATTGTGTTGAGCTCTGTTTAATAGTCATGAATACACAACAAAATCTTAAAGACAAATATAGGCTTTGTTTTTTCTCGAACTGGTTTGGTTCATAATCAAATTGAGAAATTGAGGTATTTGTGAATCTGTGCTTTAGCTTGTCTAGACATATTCTTTCTGATATCAATTACTGTGCTAAATTATACTTGCATTTTTAACAGTTAAGCCAGTTTGGACTTGTTGCAGGAAATTTTGTGGTCGGTTATGTGGGCCATGATTTGTAAGATGTTGGACCCAAGTGAAGTCCAAAGTGGATTTTATTCAAGTAATCAGACATGTGGCCACATGATTGACATAGGTTGGATATAAGTCTTGTTAGGACCCCATTAGGACATGTATAATGATCCTACATCAAGTGACAATACAAAGCATCAAAATTTCAATCTATAATTAAAATTAAATTAAGCAAAAAAATTCGTGAAAAATTAAGCATTTAACTTACATTTAGAGTTCACACCTGAGAGCTGTTCATCTGAATCATGTCCTTCATTGTATAGATCATACTTTTCCACTTGCTCGTGGCACTCACGATTATGTCTTTCATGACTCCTGTGGTCATGTTGTGTTGTGTGCCTGCGTTGGCACCGCTTCTTTCTGTAACCTCTGGACACTGGAACACCAATGTAAACAGACTGGTGCTCTGAGACACGAGAGAGGAAGGAAACAAAGACTGTAAAAGCATGTTAAACAAACAAACAAATAAAAAAGGATAAAAAGATGTCCTGTCGATCCAGTGTATTACATTTAAACATATACATTACATTACATAGAACTGAAAGATTACTTTGGAAGAGCAAGAAACTTAATTCCTTAATTCCCCCATTTTTCTGAACACAATATAAATATTTGGTAATGTTAGTGTTTCCCTCTCCATGCTGCCGCCTAGCCTAGCGAGTAGCGCTCTTTCGCATTCCCCTCATTTTCATTCATAAACTCGGTTGGACTTTTCCCATTCACAGACTCTCGTTTTGTTTTCTTCGCCATGTGCTTTGTTGTTTTTGGTTTACGTCATGTCTCTGCCCCCATTTGCTTATTGGCTCTTTGTTTTTGGTTCACGTCATGTCTCCGCCCCGTTTGCTCATTAGTTCTCTGTTTTATGTTTCGTTATTAGTTTCAGGTGTTTTGTGTTTCCCCTTGTTTCGTTTATGTTATTTAAGCCTTTTGGTACTCCTCCTCAGGGCGGAGTACTGATTGATTGTATTAATGTATGTTCAGTTGCATTTGCACTCACCTCGCGTTTCCTAGACTGTGGATTTATGCCTTGCCTTTCGAGAATTCATGCCTTGCCTTTCAGCGGATTACTACCTTGCATTTTTGTGGATTATCACCTCGTCGTTTTATGAATTTCTGCCTTGCATTTTTGTGGAATACTGTCTCACTATTTTGTGGATTTCTGCCTCGCCTTATTTGTGGATTATTGCTTTGCCATTTTTGTGGATTATTGTTTGTTTTTTGACCCTGCCATTGTGTTCCGTTTCTTTTGGTTATTGTTCCTAATAAAGTGACTCTTTCCCCAACGCATGCATCCTGCCCTTCTGTACCTCTCGTAACAGGTAAGTAAAATGTAAAATAACTAAAATGTTTATCAATATATATATAATAAAATAAAAAAACAGAATCACTGAGTTGGAAAAAGGATCACCCCCCATTTTATTGAACCATCTTTTGCTTTAATTACAGCCTTCAGTCTGTTGGGATATGTCTCTACTAACTTTGCACACCTAGACTTTGCAATATTTGCCCACTCTTCTTTGCAGAATTGCTCAAATTCAGTTAAATTTGATGGTGACCATTTGTGGACTGCAGTCTTCAAGTCATTCCACAGATTTTCAATGGGGTTTAAGTATGGGCCCTGACTAGACCATACAAGGACATTCACCTTTTTCTCCTTCAACCACCATGTGGTCAGTTTTGCTGTGTGTTTTGGGTCATTGTCATGTTGGAAGGTAAACCTTCTTCCCATTGACTACTTTCTGGCAGAGGGCAGCAGATTTTCTTTAAGAATTTGATGGTATTTTGCCCCATCCATTTTTCCTTCTATCCTGTGTGCTCCAGTCCCTGCTGCAGAGAAACACCCACATAACAGGATATTACCACCTCCATGCTTTACTGTAGGAATGGTGTTATTTGGATGGTGAGCTGTATTGGATTTCTGCCGGACATATCGTTTGGTGTTGAGGCCAAATAATTCAATTTTAGTCTCATCTGACCATAACACCTTTTTCCCTGTGGCCTCAGAATCTTCAAGGTGCATTTTGGCAAAGCTCAGTCATGGCTGGCTTTTTTCTTGCAACCCTCCCATACAAGCCACATTTGTGGAGAATTTGTGATATTGTTGTCAAATGCACACAATGACCATTCTTTGTCATAAATTCCTGCAACTGCTACAGAGTTGCTGTAGGCCTCTTGATAGCCTCTCTGACCAGTTTCCTCCTGGCTCTTTCATCCAGTTTGGAGCGACGTACTGATCCAGGGAGGGTCTGTGTTGTACCAAATACCTTCGACTTCTTAATAATAGACTTTACTGTGCTTCTAGGCATTGATAAAGCCTTTGAAACATTTTTGTATCCATCTCCTGACTTGTGCCTGTCCACAACTTTATCCCAGAGATCTTTTTACAGTGCATTGCCACCCATAGTTGATTGTTTGCTTCAGTTGCACTACCAAGGACTGAAATGATCCAGGAAAGCTCTTTTCATGCTGAGCTAATCAAAATGACCACAGCTGATCACAGTTGAAAGTCAAACGGCTTTGTGTGCCATTGAGAAGGTGAGTAGCTACACCTTACTGAGTTTACAGGTCATTTTTAGGAGGGGGGATGATCCTTTTTCCAACTGCTCTGTTTTTTTATTTTTTATCTGACAAGTCGGTGTTATATCTTTCACTTGGATGTTATAAGTTGAACTGAGTAAATACAGCTGGATAAAAGAAAAACTGTGTCCATCTTCATTTCAGGCTGAAAATGTGATTATTTCAAAGGGGGTGATTCTTTTCTATACCCACTGTACACACACACACACACACACACAGGTGCATCTCAAAAAATTTGAATATCGTGAAAAAGTAAATTTTTTCCTATAATTTAATTCAAAAAGTGGAACTTTCATATATTCTAGATTCATTACACATAAAGTGAAATATTTCATCCTGATGGTCACAGCTTACAACTCATGGAAATCAAAACTCCAGTATCTCAAAATAAAGAATAAAGAATTTATAATACAGAAATGTCGACCTTCTGAAAGGTATGTTAATTTATGCACTCAGTACTTGGTCAGGGCTCCTTTTGCACGAATTACTGCATCAATGCGGCGTGGCATGGAGGCAATCATCCTGTGGCACTGCTAAGGTGTTATGGAAGCCCAGGTTGCTTTGATAGCATCCTTCAGCTTGTCTGTATTGTTGTGTCTGATGCACAGTAATACCATGGTCAGCAAACCAGTTACTAGTAGTTTTGGCACTGTGGGCTGGTGCCAAGTCCTGCTGGAAAAGGAAATCAGCATCTCCATAAAGTTTGTCAGCAGATGGAAGCATGAAGTGCTCTAAACTCTCATGGTAGATGGCTGCATTGACTACCAACTTGAGAAAACACAGGGGACCAACACCAGCAGATGACACCCCAAATCATCACTGTGGAAACTTCACACTGGACTTCAAGCAACTTGGATTCTGTGCCTCTCCATTCTTCCTCCAGACTGGGACCTTGATTTCCAAATGAAATGCAAAATTTGCTTTCATCTCAAAAGATGACTTTGGACCACTGAGCAACGGTGTTTTGAGTAAAAAGGTGTTTTGAGTTAATTAGCTGATTAGAGCTCTTCTCAGGTCGACATTGCTGTATAATAAATTCTTTATTATAATATTTCTGAGATACTGGATTTTTCCAGCATCACATTTCCATGAGGTGTAAGCCGTAATCATCAAGATTAAAACAAAAAAGGCTTGAAATATTTCACTTTGTGTAATGAATCTAGAATATACAACCCCAATTCCAAAAATGGTGGGATGCTGTGTAAAATGTAAATAAAGACAGAATGCAATGATTTGCAAATCTCATAAACCCAAATTTTATTCACAACAGAACATAGAAAACATATCCAATGTTTAAACTGTGGAAATGTACCATTTTACGGGAAAAATAAGGTAATTTTGAATTTGATGGCAGCAACACATCTCAAAAAAGTTGGGACAGGGCCACGTTTAGCACTGTGTAGCATTACCACTGTGTAGTAACCTCTTCTTTTAACAACAGTCTGTATATGTCTGGGCACTGAGGAGACCAGTTCCTGGAGTTTTGGGAGAGTAACGTTGTCCTATTTGTGTCTGATACAGGGTTCTATCTGCTCAACAGTCCTGGGTCTTCTTTGTCGTATTTTTCGTTTCATGATGCACCAAATGTTTTCAATTGGTGAAAGGTCTGGACTGCAGGCAGGCCAATTCAGCACCCGAACTCTTCTACTACGAAGTCATGCTGTTGTAATAGATACAGTATGTGGTTTAGCATTGTCTTGCTGAAATATGTAAGGAGTTCCCTGAAAAAGATGTCGTCTGGATGGAAGCATATGTTGCTCTAAAAACTGTATATACCTTTCAGTATTGATGGTGCCTTTCCCGATTTGCAAGTTGCCCATTCCATAGGCACTAATGCACCCCCATACCATCAGAGGTGCAGGCTTTTGAACTGAGTGCTGATAACAAGCAGGATGGTCCCTCTCATCTTTAGTCCAGAGGACGTGGCATCCATGATTTCCAAAAAGAATTTCAAATTTCAATTCGTTTGACCACAGAACTTTGCCTCAGTCCAACGGCATTTTTGGATCATGTTCACATATGACTTCTTCTTTGCATGATAGAGCTTTAACCAGCATGGCACTGCGAACTGTGTTCACAGGCAATGAGTTCTGGAGGTGTTTCTGAGCCCATGCAGTGATTTCCATTACAGAATCATGCCTGTTTTTAATGCAGTGTCGCCTGAGGGCCCGAAGATCACGGGCATGCAATATTGATTTTCACCCTTGTCCCACGCGCACAGAGATGTCTCCAGATTCTCAGAATCTTTTGATGATATTATGTACTGTAGATGATTAGATATTCAAACTCTTCGCAATTTTACATTGAGGAACGTTATTCTGAAATTGTTCCACAATTTGTAGACACAGTTTTCACAGACCTCTCCCCATCTTTACTTCTGAGAGACTCTGTCTCTTTAAGAGGCTCTTTTTATACCCAATCATGTTACTGACCTGTTGCCAATTAACCTAATTAGTTGCAAAATGTTCCTCCAGCTTTTTCTTTTTAGTAACACTTACGTTTCCAGCCTTTTGTTGCCCCCGTCCCAACTTTTTTGAGACGTGTTGCGGCCATCAAATTAAAAAATTTTCTTAAAATGGTACATTTCCTCAGTTTAAACATTTGATATGTTTTCTATGTACTACTGTGAATAACATATGGATTTATGAGATTTGCAATATTTTTTGGAATTGGGGTTGTACGAAAGCAGTTTTTGTGCTTATATATATATATATATATATATATATATATATATATATATATATATATATATATATATATATATATATATAATAAATACAGTAAAGGTACAGGTAAATATGAGCAAAGAAGGCTGTGAAAAATCCAAGTCTGTGAAAGTCTCTAAAACTACAATCCGAAGTCACCTACATCACCACAAGTTGTTTGTAAGGATTTCAAGAAAAAAGCCTCTACTCTCTTCCAAAAACACTTGTGTTTTTTGAGTCTTTTTGTGATTGTTTTTAACAAAAGATTAAACAATAAAGACAATTTTTCACAGCCTACTTTGCTCATATTTACCAAGCGTGCCAATATTAGTGGAGGACACTGTATATACAGTACTGTACAAAAGTTTTATGCAGGTGTGAAAAAATGCTGTACAGTAAGAATGCTTTCAAAAATAGACATGTTAATAGTTTATATTTATCAATTAACAAAATGCAAAGTGAGTGAACAGAAGAAAAATCTACATCAAATCAATATTTGTTGTGACCACCCTTTGCCTTGAAAATCAGCAGCATCAATTCCTTCAGCATCAATTCATCAATTCTTCTAGGTACACTTGCACACAGTTTTTGAAGGAACTCGGCAGGTAGGTTGGCCCAAACATCTTGGATAACTAACCACAGTTCTTTTGCGGATTTATGCAGCCTCAGTTGCTTCTCTCTCTTCATGTAATCCCAGACTCGATGATGTTGAGATCAGGGCTCTGTGGGGGCCATACCATCACTTCCAGGACTCCTTGTTCTTCTTTATGCTGGAGATAATTCTTAATGACTTTCGCTGTATATTTGGGGTCGTTGACATGGTGCAGAATAAATTTGGGGCCAATCAGATGCCTTCCTGATGGTATTGCATGATGGATAAGTATCTGCCTGTACTTCTCAGAGACCATTAATTCTGATCAAATCCCCAACTCCATTTGCAGAAATGCATCCCCAAACTTGCAATGAACCTCCACCATGCTTCATTGTTGCCTGCAGACACTCATTCGTGTACCGCTCTCCAGCCCTTTGACAAACAGACTGCCTTCTGCTACTGCCAAATATGCCAAAGTTTGACTCATCAGTCCAGAGCACCTACTGCCATTTTTCTGCACCCCAGTTCCTGTGTTTTCGTGCATAGTTGAGTTGCTTGGCCTTGTTTCCATGTCGGAGGTATGGCTTTTTGGTTGCAAGTCTTCCATGAAGGCCACTTCTGACCAGACTTCTCCAGACAGAAAATGGGTGTACCAGGGTCCCACTGGTTTCTGCCAGGTCTGAGATTATAGCACTGCTGGACATCTTCCGATTGCGAAGGGAAGTAAGCCTGATGTGTCTTTCATCTGCTGCAGTAAGTTTCCTTGGCCGTCTTGGGTGTCTGTGGTCCTCAATGTTGCCCGTTTCTTTGTGCTTCTTCAAAAAAGCTTGGACAGCACATCTGGAAACCCCTGTCTGCCTTGAAATTTCTGCCTGGGAGAGACCTTGCTAATGCAGTATAACTTCATTCTGTCTTGTTGCTGTGGTCAGTCTTGCCCTGGTGTACGACTCTTGACAGTAAACTGTCTTCAGCAACCTCACCTTGTTAGCTGAGTTTGGCTGTTTGACTGTTTCTGTTTCAGTTAATGATTGTGTTTCAACATACATATTGAATTGATGATCATTAGCACCTGCTTGGTCTAATTGTTTAATCATACACCTATCTGCCTACAGAATCCCTGACTTTGTGCAAGTGTACCTAGAAGAATTGATGCTGTTTTGAAGGCAAAGGGCGGTCACACCAAATATTGATTTGATATAGATTCTTCTTCTGTTCACTCACTTTGCATTTTGTTAATTGATTCTTACTTTGCAGAATTTTTTCACACCTGCCTAAATCTTTTGACAAGTACTGTGTGTGTGTGTAATATATATATATATATATATATATATATACACACACACATACACACACACACACACAATATATATATATATATATATATATATATATAAATAGTATATATATATATATATATATATATATATATATATATATATATATATATATATATATATATATATATATACACACACACATACACACACACACACACACACACACTGTCTCTTCTGTCTTCTTTTTGCAGAGACCGATGACAGCAGCGACAGCCATGTTCGCCACCTATGCCATGCCAAGAGCTCTCACCCACGGCACCCACGTGAAAGCCCCAGACCTCTTGACGGCGCCATCCTCAGCCCGCACCACTACACCTGGCCTGCAGTGCCCATCGACACACATCTCCCAAGCGCCCCAACATGGCCCATGACCCTCCAAGCTAGCACTTCTCACACTGCCTACACCCCCACTCAGCCCCACTTACTTTAAGAAAATAAATTCCCTCTTTTTGCACCAATCCTGTCTCTGCCGTGTCTATGTTCTGGCCACCACTGCAGCAAGTTCACACAACTGATCAACTTTTATCCTGTACTTATACCAGCACTATATAATTATTGCACTTGACAGCCAATTTAGTCAGTGTTATTACCCTGGAATACAATGTAAATCCAATACATCTTAATATATTACACTACAGTAAAAGGTGCATCCCACCATCATCGTCTTCATAGCGTCTGCTTCTTTTGCTGCTGTGATAATAGTCATAGTCCATTCTGTCAAGAATAAGAGAGACAAAAAAGACAGAGATATAAATGACAGTCCTCCATAAACACTAGATATACAGTACTGTGCAAAGGTTTTAGGCACCCTATTTTTTTTTAGTACAAACTTTGTTGTAGATTTTTTATTTTAGGATTTCTAAATTATCAAGTCAGTACAAAAAACATTTTAGATTCCCAGACATTAGTGTTCTAGCACAAAATTAAATGTTACAGAAAAATGTTTGTATGTCATTAAAGAAAGCAGCATATTACGGAAGAGACACTTTTCAGACAAAAAACACAATGAAGGCTGCTGGGTTTTGCTGCAAAAATAAGAAGCGAGTGAGAAAGTCAAAGTCTCCAGAAAAACTATGTCTGGTTCTGCAAGATGCTCCATAAACCAGCTAATTTCCTTATAAAACTGCACAAATTGTACCGGAGACTACTATTTTTGTTTTATTTTATTTTATTTTTTGTCACACCAAATATTGACTTCGTTTCATTTACTACTGTTTACTGCTCTTTACGGTATTTTTTTTAAATGTAGAAACATTTAATTTCATTATTTTGAAGGTATCTTTGCTTTACAGCATTTCTTTGCATGTGCCTAAAACTTTTGCACAGTACTGTATAAGTGGCAATTATAACTGCCCTTCAACTAATTTTCTCATTGTTAATAATAATAATATTAATAATAATAATAATAATATTAATAACAATAATATTATTAATAATAATAATAATAGAACTGACATTTTCTGAAGAAAATGTGAGTGTTATGTAAACTGGAAGGAGGGGAGTCAGGATGCATTCGCAGGGGAAACGTCAGTTTATTAGGAATAAGTCATTCAAAAATAAAGGAACAAAAAACAACAAACCATAATCCATTCAACGAGAAATAATAATAATCCATCAGGAAAAAGGCAGTAATCCAAAATGAGATAATCCTTCATAAATCAGGCAGTAATCCACTAAGCAATAATCCATACGCAAAAAGGGAGAAAAACATAAGAACGAACTAAAAGGAGTAAACGCACGTCACAAGGCTGTGGTCTGGGAACGACGAACAATGAGTTAAGGAAGGGAAACTCGGAACATAGAAATGAGGACTGGGAACCATGAACTAGACGAGAGAAAACAAGAAAGAAGTCGGCATACCGCACATGTTCAGTCTAACTCGATTCAAACTCTACTTTACCTTAATACTCCGCACGGAAGCGGAAACGGAACGGGGTATTTATCTACCACACAAACAAGAGACACCTGAAACTCAATAACCATGAATGAACATAGGCAGAGACATGAGTAAACCAAGAAGCAAAGAACCAATGAACATAAGGAGGTGGAGACATGACACAAACCAAAACACAAGCACATGGTAGAAAACAGGAGGCGGAGACATGACGTGAACGAAAACAAAAGCACATGGCAAAGAAAACAAAACCAGAGTTCATGAATGAGTCCGGAGGGTTTTTATGAATAGCGCTGGAATGCGCTCAGTGGAATGCGGAAGTGCGCTACTCCGCTAGCCTCCGTTAGCTGCGTAGCGAGAGAGAGAGAGAACCTAACAGCGAGTGGTGCTTGCCGGTGCAAAATTCGACACCAACATGAAGCTGCACATGCTGATCAGTAGGGGGCACTACATGTGTGTACGCATTTGTTGAAGCATAATTAATTTGACCTAGATCGGTAGCATTAATGATTGTATTTTAAGTTTTTAATATAATAGGCTTTATGGTAGTCCGTTCACATGCAAGTGACTTCACCAAAATTCCTACAGGAATCCTGCAGGATTTTAATTTTTCTGCAGCATGTTTGCTGGTATCCGACAGTAATGATGAAATACTGCAGGACACATTGACAAACCGAGCAGGATATTCCTATAGTTTTTAGAATGGAGCCTTCAATATAATGAAAACATGCAGGAATTTCCAGCACACTTGCTGAACAAGGGAAAAATCTTGCAGGATTTTATAATTCCAGAAGGACCTCCTGCAGAAATAAAATAAAAGTTCCCAAGCACTTAATCTGTCCTGCAGCACAACTTTTTATTTCCTGTAAATGAAAAAAAAAAAATCTACAGGTTATGTACTTATGTAGGTTATGTACAGAATTTATTTACAAAATGGTAGATCTGCGTTGAGTGGGTAAACACGCTGCTTAAACACTCTTAATAGATATGTACGTAGGCATGCTCATTTAAGGATAATAAGATATGTTTTGGTCGTGAACAACTCAGTGTTTGAGCGAATTGGTTGAGTAAATGATTCAATGAGTCACTCACAACGCACAAAAAAAGACACTCACTTTTCACACACACTGACGAGTAATGATGCAATTTACAGAAAGGGCTAGTAAATGAATCTTTTTCGAGAAAAGTTTCCATTCACTGAGATGACATGACCCTTTGGCACCGTAGTCACACGGGTATTTGAATGCACACATTCAACTGTCACCAACCGTCATGTGTCCATAAAGGTGTAGTCCCACTTTCATTAAATAATTTATTTAATCATTATGGTGTACTAAATTACTGTTCTGTTATGGATTTATGACACAGCGGTTAGTGTAATGTTAGCTTACTTACTATCAACAATGGCTAACTTTATTATTTACACACAGCGGTTAGCGCCAGAGCCAAACTGGGGCATAATTTAGGCCGGGAGTCTCACACTCATCCAGGCCACCCCATACACCCACAACAAATTTTGAAACCACTGACAACTGTATTTTTTCTTTCCTAAATTCAATTTATTACACATAGTATGGCCATCCCATAAAAACATAAACAAGCAACCTTGAGGTAGTGAAGCAGTCCTGATTTATATCAGCTAACATGGGTCTGCACCGAACATTATGCCAAGCATTTAACAAACACCAGAAGTGCAAAGTTGCCAGTGACTCTCTACTTCTCGCTCACAAAAGTACATTAAATGCAGAAGAGAGGTAAACAGGTACATTTTTCATGTACCTGTCACTTCTTTACCAGGTCTTCTGCTATGAACCGAACTGTCTCCACCTTGTTGGAAAATGACAACTTTTTAACCTTACTATAATTTGTGAGCACAGAATCTGAATTTCTTTTAGTTAAAATTAAAGTATCACAGTAGGGCAATGTGTTTTTTAGACTTAAAAATACTTAGACTAAAAAAAAACCCTGAGATTTAACCATACTATATTTCATACAAATATATTAAGCATATTTAATTTCTCTTATTTTACCTCTACCTGTCATCTCAGGTTGACCCTGAAGTGTGACCATTGCACCAAAGTTAGTGCCAGGTTGACTCTTGGCATGTGTCATGGGTTTCCCTTCGCGCGGTGCTCTGGAGCATTCAGCACGCATGAACTGCCCAAAGCATGAGCATTCAGCGCGCATGAACTGCCCAAAGCGCGAGCATTCAGCGCGCATGAACTGCCCAAAGTGGCCAAGATGGTGCCTTGTTAAGACAAAGTTTTCAGAGCTCCTGACCAAACTTTACATATTAAGAAAGTATAGCTGTATTAACGTTTTTTGTTTGTTTTGTTTTTCTCTCTCGTTACATTTGCTGGATCATATATTAGTACATTCAATTAAGAGCATAAATATGCCATTTGACAAACGCAAAGAGCGATCAGACACTGTTGACATCATGGATGTCCATGATTATGCTTCTCCTGCTGTAAATGAGCTAGATCTCTGCGCGACTTCACTCCCTGTCACTCCTAGCAAGCCACCTGCTCACAAAAAAGGTAAATCTTTAAGTCTAAACGAGCAGGCCGACTCTGCTATCATTTCCACACTCTCCTCGTTGATCAATACTCGGTCTGACGCACTCGAAGGAATGATTAGCGCCAATGCTCTGAAGATAGAAGGGTTGAAGAAAACACTAGACTTTGTGTGTGCCGAAGTACAAGATTTAAAAAAGAATGTGAAAGCTGTAGATTCCAGGCTTAAAGATCAAGAACGTCTCATGAGAACCTGGGAAACACGCATTTCTGATCTGGAAAGATACTCTCGCAGGTGGAATTTGAGATTGTTTGGAGTGCCTGAGAATTTCAAGGAAGATATCAGATCCGAGGTCATTCGAATCTGCAGCGAGACTTATCCCGAAGCCAAGAGCAAGTACCCTGATGTTGTTGACATTGTGCATCGGCTAGGGAGGAGAGGTGACAACACAAAACCTCGCGCCGTTATTATGCAATTCACCTCACGGGTTATCTGCGATGCCTTATGGAAAGCTGCCAAGAAGTCCCAGTTTCTCAAAGACAACAACCTGCGCATCGCAGAGGATTTGACTTTGCTGGACCGGGAGACACGGAAGAACTTGTGGCCAAGAGTGAGAGAGGTGAGGGCTGCTGGAAAAATAGCCTATTACGTCGGAGCGCATGCGTTCATTGAAGGTGTGGAAATTACTTTGTGAGATCCATCATGAGGATCGTGTACTCTTTTGTAAGATGATGACTGTTAACTGTCACTATGGCATTACAGCTGGACCTTTAAATTGGTCAGTTAAGCTCTGTTCATCTCAGTTTTCTTCTCATCTATCAGTCAGTTTTGAATTTTTGCCTTTGCTTTGATTTGTGTTAACAGCTGTTCATTGCTGTTTGTTTATCAATGTCGATATCGTTCATTTCTCTTAATGCCAGGGGTCTAAGAAACAATGTGAAGCACAAAGCTCTCTTTTTGTTGGTTAAAAACCATGGATCAGACTTTTGCTTTTTTCAAGAAACCCATTCCATACAGGATGATGTTAAATTTTGGAGGTCCCAGTGGGGCAGTGATGTATGGATGTTGCACGGCACAGAGCGATCAGCAGGTGTCACCATTCTAAAAAAACAAGCTTACTGGTGAGATTCTACATGTTGTCAGTGATCCCAAGGGTCATTTTCTCTTGTTAGTGGTTTCACTTGGTCAGACCACCTCAGTGTTATTAAATGTGTATGGGTACAATTCTCCTATAGAAAATTCCACTTTAATGGACAATATCAGTGAAAATATACAATCTAGCCACAGGAGGTCACAAGCCAGTGTACTTTTTGTGCCGGTCCCAAGCCCGGATAAATAGAGAGGGTTGTGTCAGGAAGGGCGTCCGACGTAAAGCTTTTGCCAAATTCAATATGCGAATCACTAACCTGACTTCCATACCGGATCGGTCGGGGCCCGGGTTAACAACGACCGCCATCGGTGCCGTTGACCTACAGGGCACTGGTGGAAATTGGGCTACTGTTGGTCGAAGAAGGAGAGGAGGAAGGTGTGTTAGAGGAGGAAGGCGTGTCCGTAGGCAGAGAGAGAGAAGAGGAAAGGCAGGAGTTTAGGACTGAAAGTAGGGACTTTGAATGTTGGTACGATGACAGGTAAAGGCAGAGAGCTGGTAGATATGATGCAGAGGAGGAAAGTCAACATTCTGTGTGTCCAGGAGACCAGGTGGAAAGGGAGCAAGGCTAGAAGCATTGGAGCAGGGTTTAAACTGTTTTATCATGGGGTGGACAGGAAGAGAAATGGAGTAGGAGTGATCCTGAAGGAGGAGTTTGTGAAGAATGTTCTGGAGGTAAAAAGAGTGTCAGATAGGTTGATGAGTCTGAAGCTGGAAATTGAAGGTGTGATGTTGAATGTTGTTAGTGCTTACGCTCCACAAGTAGGTTGTGAGCAAGAGGAGAAAGACAGATTCTGGAGCGAGCTTGAGGAAGTGATGCAGAGTGTTCCCAGAGGTGAGAGAGTGGTGATAGGGGCAGACTTTAATGGACATGTTGGTGAAGGGAATAGGAGGGATGAGGAAGTGATGGGCAGGTTTGGTCTTCAGGTAAGGAACCCAGAAGGACAGAGGTTGGTAGACTTTGCTAAAAGTATGGAGATGGCTGTGGTGAACACGTACTTTCAGAAGAGGCAGGAACACAGGGTGACATATAAGAGTGGTGGCAGGAGCACACAGGTGGACTATATCTTATGTAGACACTGTAATCTGATGGAGATTAGCGATTGCAAAGTAGTGGTAGGAGAGAGTGTAGCTAGACAGCATAGGATGGTGGTGTGTAAGATGACCCTGATGGTGAGGAAGATGAAGAGAGCTGAAGACAGGCTTTAGGTGGTCAGGAGGTGCTTCCAGATGACTGGACTACTACAGCCAAAGTGATCAGGGAGACAGGTACGAAGGTGCTAGGTGTGTCATCTGGAAGGAGGAAAGAAGACAAGGAGACTTGGTGGTGGAATGAGGAAGTTCAGGAGAGTATCCAGAAGAAGAGGTTAGCTAGGAAGAAGTGGGACAGTGAGAGGACAGAGGAAAGTAGACAGGAATATAGGGAGATGCAGCGTGAGGTTAAGATAGAGGTGGCAAAGGCCAAACAGAAAGCTTATGAGGACATGTATGCAAGGTTAGATAGTAAGGAAGGTGAGAGGGATTTGTATCAGTTGGCGAGGCAGAGGGATAGAGATGGTAAGGATGTGCAGCAGGTTAGAGTGATTAAAGACAGAGATGGAAATATGTTGACAGGTGACAGGAGGGTGAGGGAAAGATGGAAGGAGTACTTTGAGGAACTGATGAATGAGGAAAATGACAGAGAGAGAAGAGTAGTAGAGGCAAATATTGTTGAGCAGGAAGTAGAAAGGATTAGCAAGGGTGAAGTTAGGAGAGCTTTGAAGAGGATGCAGAGAAGAAAGGCGGTTGGTCCTGATGACATACCAGTGGAGGTATGGAAGTGTCTAGGAGAGATGGCAGTAGAGTTTTTAACTAGGTTGTTCAACGAGGTCTTAAGAGAGTGAGAGGATGCCTGAGGAATGGAGAAGTGTTTTGGTGCCGATTTTTAAGAACAAGGGAGATGGGCAGAGTTGTGGAAACTACAGAGGTATTAAGCTGATGAGCCATACAATGAAGTTGTAGGAAAGAGTAGTGGAAGCAAGGCTAAGGGGAGAAGTGAGCATTTGTGAGCAGCAGTATGGATTCATGCCAAGAAAGAGCACTACAGATGCAATATTTGCTTTGAGAATGTTGATGGAGAAGTACAGAGAGGGTCAGAAAGAGCTGCATTGTGTCTTTGTAGATTTAGAGAAAGCGTATGACAGGGTGCCAAGAGAGGAGCTGTGGTATTGTATGAGGAGGTCTGGAGTGGCAGAGAAGTATGTTAGAGTGGTGCAGGATATGTATGAGAGCAGTAGGACAGTGGTAAGGAGTGCGGTAGGTGTGACAGAGGAGTTCACGGTGAAGGTGGGACTGCATCAAGGATTGGCTCTGAGCCCCTTCTTGTTTGCGGTGGTGATGGACAGGCTGACAGATGAGGTTAGACAGGAATCTCCATGGACTATGATGTTTGCGGATGACATTGTGATCTGTAGTGATAGCAGGGAGCAGGTGGAGGAAACTCTAGAGAGGTGGAGGTTTGCTCTGGAGAGAAGAGGAATGAAGGTTAGTCGCAGCAAGACAGAATACATGTGTGTGAATGAGAGGGATCCAAGTGGAACAGTGAGGTTACAGGGAGAAGAGATAAAGAAGGTGCAGGATTTTAAGTACTTAGGGTCAACAGTCCAGAGCAACGGGGAGTGTGGAAAAGAGGTGAAGAAGCGTGTGCAGGCAGGTTGGAATGGGTGGAGAAAAGTGTCAGGTCTGTTGTGTGATAAAAGAGTACCAGCAAGAATGAAAGGAAAGGTGTACAGGACAGTAGTGAGACCAGCGATGTTGTATGGTTTGGAGACAGTTGCACTGAGGAAAAGACAGGAGGAAGAGGTAGCAGAGCTGAAGATGTTGAGGTTCTCTTTGGGAGTGACGAGGATGGATAGGATCAGGAATGAGTACATCAGGGGGACAGCACATGTGAGATGTTTTGGAGACAAAGTTAGAGAGGCCAGGTTGAGATGGTTTGGACATGTTCAGAGGAGGGAGAGTGAATATTTCGGTAAAAGGATGCTGAGGTTAGAGCTGCCAGGCAGGAGGCCGAGAGGAAGACCAAAGAGGAGGTTTATGGATGTAGTGAAGGAAGACATGAAGGTAGTCGGTCTGAGAGAAGAGGATGCAGGGGATAGGGCTAGATGGAGGCAGATGATTCGCTGTGGCGACCCCTGAAGGGAACAGCCGAAAGGAAAAGAAGAACAACCTTTTGCTGCACATCACAGCTATATTCCTTGGTCTAACCCATTGTTATGAATGACTAAGGGAATTTGGACTATGTGTTACCTCATATTTATACCCCTGTGAAACAGGAAGTCATGGCTGAACAATTTCCTGTTCCTGTTAAAAATTTAAAATATCTATGTCGACCTGAGAAGAGCTCTAATCAGCTAATTAACCCAAAACACCTTTTTACTCAAAACACAGCTGCTCAGAGGTCCAAAGTCATCTTTTGAGATGAAAGCAAATTTTGCATTTCATTTGGAAATCAAGGTCCCAGTCTGGAGGAAGAGTGGAGAGGCACAGAATCCAAGTTGCTTGAAGTCCAGTGTGAAGTTTCCACAATGATGATTTGGGGTGCCATGTCATCTGCTGGTGTTGGTCCACTGTGTTTTCTCAAGTTGGTAGTCAATGCAGCCATCTACCATGAGAGTTTAGAGCACTTCATGCTTCCATCTGCTGACAAACTTTATGGAGATGCTGATTTCCTTTTCCAGCAGGACTTGGCACCAGCCCACAGTGCCAAAACTACTAGTAACTGGTTTGCTGACCATGGTATTACTGTGCATCAGACACAACAATACAGACAAGCTGAAGGACGCTATCAAAGCAACCTGGGCTTCCATAACACCTTAGCAGTGCCACAGGATGATTGCCTCCATGCCACGCCGCATTGATGCAGTAATTCATGCAAAAGGAGCCCTGACCAAGTACTGAGTGCATAAATTAACATACCTTTCAGAAGGTCGACATTTCTGTATTATAAATTCTTTATTCTTTATTTTGAGATACTGGAGTTTTGATTTCCATGAGTTGTAAGCTGTGACCATCAGGATGAAATATTTCACTTTATGTGTAATGAATCTAGAATATATGAAAGTTCCACTTTTTGAATTAAATTACTGGAAAAATGAACTTATATCCACAATATTCTAATTTTTGATATGCGCTTGTATTTCTTTGTTCATTTTTATTTTTAAAAAATTATTTTATATTATATACATTTGATTTTTTTTAGTTTTTGATTATCTTGGTAATTTATTTTATTTACTACTACTACTACTACTACTAGGAGGAGGTGCAGTGGCTAACAGACTGGTACAGAGCCAACAACCTGAATGCGTCTCTGAATGTGGACAAAACAAAAGAGATGGTTGTTGACCTCAGGAGAGCACAGAGCGACCACTCTTCGCTGAACATCGACGGCTCCTCCGTAGAGATCGTCAAGAGCACCAAATTCCTTCCTGTTCACCTGGCGGAGAACCTCACCTGGTCCCTCAACACCAGCTCCATCACTAAGAAAGCCCAGCAGCGTCTCTACTTTCTAAGAAGGCTGAAAATAGCCCATCTCCCATCCCCTCATCCTCACCACATTCTACAGAGGAACTACTGAGAGCATCCTGAGCAGCTGCATCACTGCCTGGTTTGGAAATTGCATCATATTGGATCACAAGACCCTGCAGCAGGTAGTGAGGACAGCTGAGAAGATCATCGCGGTCTCTCTTCCCTCCATCATAGACATTTACACCACACGCTGCATTCGCAAAGCCACCAGCATTGTGGATACATATGATATAAGCTAATCTGCTGAATACTATGTCATAGCATGTCATGTTTAGATTCACAGCATTTTTTATTATATTGTTATTATTTATTATCTTTTTGCTACACTGTCATTTACTGTGCCCATTATCCTGTTTTAGGAGTTACTGTACTGTCTTGTGTTGTTTGCACATGCACTTTATGTGGAATGTGTAGATCTTATTTAGTTCTGTGTCGTCTCATGTGCTTAGTGTGTTGTTTTATGTAGCACCATGATTCGTTTCACTGTGTACTGTACCAGCTGTGTATGGTTGAAATGACAATAAAAAGCCACTTGAACATTTGAAAAACTACTACTACTACTACTACTACTACTACTACTACTACTATTATTATTATTATTATTATTATTATTATTATTATTATTATTATTATTTAGCAATAATTCAGCAATAACTTTTTTTTAAGTTTTAAATTGACTTGTCTTGCTGAAATATTTACAATAAAAATATAACAAAAATCTGTTTATTTGTATGTATATTTTAAAATAAACATATTGTTTTAAATTATACAACCCCAATTCCAGAAAACTTGGGATTTTTTTCTAAAATGCAAAAAAAAAAAAAACAAAACTGTGATTTGTCAAGTCTCTTGGAACTTTATTTAACTGACAAAAGTACAAAGGAAAGAAAAATATTCAATGTTTTCACTGACCAACTTAATTGTATTTTGTAAATATAAACAAATCTAGAATTTGATGCCTTCAACACACCCAAAAAAAAGTTGCGATAGTGGCAAAATAAGACTGAAAAGTTTATAGAATATTCAAGTAACACAATTTTGGAGGACCGGGTTAATTGGTAACAGGTGAGGATATCAGGATTGGGCATAAAAGGAGCATCCACCAAAAGCTCAGTCTTTACAAGCAAGGATGGGGCGTGGCTCACAACTTTGTCAGTCAGTTCAAAAAGAACATTGCTCAACACACGATTGCAAAGAATTTAGGTCATTTACCATCTACAGTGCATAATATTGTGAAAAGATTCAGGGGATCCGGAGAAATCTCATTGCGCAAAGGGCAAGGCCCTACACTTTTTTTCATGTATTAACCCATACTTTTCACACAGCATCAGTTTCCCTTTGTGTTCTGTGGTGAGGTTCAAGCCATATGAGAATGAAATGTGTTGAATGTCTCTAAACATTTGCAACTCTCCCAACACATGACTCACGTTCACATGCACACATGCCATTTTATCTACAAATAGAGTTATAATTAACAACCACTGTTGAATGTGCATGACCTTCGAGCCCTCAGGCAGCATTGCCTGAGAAATCGTCATGCTACTGTTATAAATATAACCACAGGGGCTCGGGAGTACTTCGGAAACCGTTGTCACTTAACACAGTCTGCCGCTGCATCCAGAAATGCAACCCGAAACTCGCAAGGAGGAAGCCACACATCAATTCTATGTAGAAACGCCACCGAGTTCTCTGGGTCCGAGCTCATCTCAGATGGACTGAAAGGCAGGAAACGTGTGCTATGGTTAGATGAGTCCACGGAAAAATGGACGTCAAGATTTCCGTGCCGAAGATAAAAAAGACCAACTAGATTGTTATAAACGAAAGCTCAAAAAGCCAGCATCTGTGATGGAGGTGCATCAGTGCCCATGACATGGGTGACTTGCATATGCGTGAAGGTACCATTGACGCGGAGACGTACATTGGGATTTTAGAGAGACATATGCTGCCATCAAGGCAATGTCTTTTCCCAGGAAGTCCATGATTATTTCAGCAGGATAATGCCAGCGTGGCCTCATAGGCACAGAGTGCGTGTCCTTGACTGGCCTGCTAGCAGTCCAGATCTGTCTCCTACAGCGCATCATGAAGAGGAGAACAGACAGTGGCGACCAAGGACTGTTGAGCAAACAGCAACAATTAGTATCCTTAGTTCCCAAACGTTTAAAAAGTGTAATTAAAAAGGAAGAGTGCTGTAACACAGTAAACATGCCTCTGTCCCAACTTTTTTTGAGTGTGTTGCAGGCATCAATTTATTTATATTTACAAAATACACTTAAGTTGGTCAGTGAAAACACTTAATATCTTTTCTTTGTACTTTTGTCAGTTAATTAAAGATTCAAGAGACCTGGCAAATCCCAGATGTTTGTTTTCATTGCATTTTAGAAAAAATCCCAACTTAAATTTGTCATGTAAATACCGGACTACATCACCGGATCATGTAAAGACTAGAGACTACAATTCCCATCAGCCACTGCACCTCACCTGATCATGTCACATGACTGCCTGCACCTGATTCATGTTTGGGGTTAATGGGCACGTGTATAAAAGTCACGTTTTGCACTGCACTCATTGTCTTTCGTTTGTCTTATTTTGCCATTGTCTTCTGTTGCCACGTTTAGGTCTTTGTTCCATGTTTCTTTGTTAGCCTTGGTGTTCCAGAGTTCCTGTTTTGTTTACATTTTTATTAAACTTATTCTGCACTTGCATCTGACTTTGCCTCCGTCACATGACAAAATTATAAATTTTTGTTTAGATATATTCACTACTGCTGTCACTGTCAGCAACAGGCAGGCTGAGCTTCTTTTTGGTCCGAAACCATAGAATGTCTTTCCCTTAATGTTTCCTATTGCTGCCTAACATTGTAGTTAACACAAAAATGCTAATTTTAAAAATTAGTTCTGCGCATGTGCAGAGCCACAGTTTTTTTTTTTTTTTTCCTGCGTTACCACGCTCATAAATCTATGCAGCCTTGCGGTCAAGACTTCGGCTGATGGTGAGCAATATCTTAAATTTTTTTTTCAAATGTGTTATTACAATAACACATTTATGATGGGTTAGGGTTAGGTTCAGCATTATGGTTAGGGTTATATCACATGTAATAGGGTACCGTGAATCGATAGACTCTGCTATCGATCCGCGCTATGGTAGCAAAATCTGACAAGGTAGCACAAATCGGCAGACCGCACACCGGCTGGCTAGCTACCATCCAACATTGCTTAACCTAGGTATCTAGCTAATAAACTAACTAGTGTGTTGTTGTAGCTAACTAACTTCCTAATGTTAGACAAAGAGAAGTTAAGTGACAGCAACAGTAATGTCCTTTGAGACGTTAGTTAGTGTTGAATACGTACTTACCACTGAAGTGGATAAGGGCGATGAAAACGCACTGCTATTATGAGATACGGTAGAAAGAAAGGGTCATGTGGATTGAATTTCAAACAAACCGACTCAGCTGATGGAGTGCTCTGTGATCAGAAATCAGTGATGATTGACAGGACAGGGGCACTTCAGGGGCCAATCAGATTTCAGCTGGGACCAGTGCCCCTCTGGCCCCACCCCTGGATCCGCCAGTGAAACAAAAAGAGGGAATTTCATACTAAACAGGCTGTAAGTTTGGAATTAATTTAAAAAAGGAATTAATTAAAAAAGTCATTAATTAATTCAGAACCACAGCTAAATGATAGCTGAACCACGTATAATTTGAAGTTATCTTAAGGTCTGTCCAAAGCACATTATTCTTAAGAATTGTGCATACAACGTACATCAGAAATACTGTTGGAACAATATACAGTGTATGTTTTATCGTGTTTGGGGTATTGTCACTTTTTATTATCACAAACATGAATGATCAGTCTTTACTTTTCATAAAGCTCATTGTAGAATCATTTACCCACACAACAAATAATTTCTGACTCTTTACAATATACTTCTACTATCAATAATCACTTAAATACATTAACCTACATAAAATTGCAGTGTGAATTGGTCATTTATTACATCAACAATTTTGGGGAGTTTTGTGTGTGACTTATTTATACTTATGAACAATTCACAAGTGGCTCACCTGCCTAGATTACTGGCAGACCCACAATAGGCCCTCTTTGCTTGATGGCTGCTATATTAATTGACATTTGTTATGCCATGGACAACTTATTGTTTACATGTTACATGGGGCCCATGTGGGATTAGGGTAGGTTTGCCCTGCCCACACTGCCCCACAGTAAACCCACACCAACCCATTGTGGGCCTCCACAGGCATGTTTGCTGAGATGCTGCTTATGGAGCATGCAGCATTTGAGGGCTGTCCTGAGATAGTTGAGGCAGGTGGGACTCACAGTGAACCCAAAGAAGTGTGCGATTAGACAAGGTGAGTGGTAAGGATTACACACCTGTGGGGAATTGTACTAATGAATGTTCTGTGTTGCAGTGAGCTGTGGTGAGGGTAATAAGGAGAGAGAGAGAACCAGCATAGAGCCTTGTATGTGCATGTGTAGTGCGCTGAAATGCAAAAGCAAAAATAAAGACCACTTTTGAATTGTCCTCAGCCTGCCTCCCACTTCCTCATTTCTGACCCAACCCAGGAGATGATGTTTGGCATGAAGGTTGTGTAGGCAAAAAGTTATTTAAGTCGGAAATCTCATGGCAAATCTGCTTCTATGATGTAAAGTCTCAGAAATAACTGCCTTGTGACCACACCGAGCAGCATGTGGACATGCAGCTTCACCAGATCAATGTGAGGAAAAGCCAATGAATATGTAATTAAAACAGGGCTCCCACTGTCATATACACCCTACTCCCCCCCAGGTGCCCCCCCCAAAAGGATGTCTCTGCCCACGCAGCAAATAATCAGTACAGCTCACTCTGACAATGAAATGAAAATTAACTAAAGAATGATATGGTCACTTTAAAATAATAAAACCAAGAACAAATCAAATAAACAAAGTAAAGATTTTTCTATAGAAAAGAGCACTCACATGCAGGCTTTCCTATGAGACAATATTACATGTGTATCCTCAATATCATCAGAGCACCGTCCTTCATGCTTCAGCAGCTCTTGGGGAAGCCAATAATCAGCACTGACAGTATTATTGATTACCCTGCAAACCACTAGGAAATGCACACAGCTTCACACTTCATCTTAATATCTCTCACTATCTGTCAAATTTAATTGGTATAAAGCATGTTCTTCATGACCCCATTTTCAATTGCAAACAATACATGAATTAATTTACATTAATGACAGTACTTAATTACAGTCTTACTGAATTGCACATGGTGTAACTGAAGCCTCTGAATCTCTGATCAGAGATGCCTCACCTACCCTGAGAGATTTAAGCAGTAACACCCTTTTTGGATATTCAAAGATGAATAAGTACTATTTTACTAAGCAGCTGATATTTTCAAAAAGGTGTAGTAACAGTTTTGACTTTTCAACCAGATAAACTGTTTATATTATGCTCATTCAGAGTTTATAAGAACATCCTTAGTATCCTTACTATAGAACATCTCTAACAAGCTGGGATATGCAAAGAAAAGAATTTCACTGTACTGTAATGTATGTATGACAAATAAAGGCTTCTTCTTCTTCTATTTCATTTAACTCTTTTCTCACAGCATTTACTCATTACACATTATCTCACAGCATTTACTCATTTTCAGCTGGACTTCCATGAACATTGTAGGGGTTCATTCACAACTATAAGTGTTAACTCATGTCTTGTTTTTCTATAAATATGGAGATTCTGTTTTATTTTGAATACCTCCTGAATAATCATTCATTGGGTGGCAATATAACAAAATATTTTGTAGCTCTACTATAAGTTGCTGTGATTGAGCTGAGCTAGTTCAATCACAAAATGTGACCAAATTATAAACAATAAAATCTATTTGGAGGTCCAGGGGAACTCAATAACAAAGATATTATATTTACATTTTATAAAAGAAAGCCTTACCTTAAAAACCAAGAGGCATAAGAAGCTTTAACTCACAGGTGGAGGAGAGCTGACATGTGACGGATAAGAAGTGCAACAAGCATTTATATCTATAAGAGGAAAACAAGATTATGAACTGTGTACTACTGTAAAGTCTTGTTAAACATGAATACTCATCACTCTCTTACTTTCAGCCCTAGTAGTGTGTTGATGGTCAAATGCCTGAGGTCTGGATAACAGTGAACAAAAGATGATTGGGGCAGTCTATATGAGTCACAGCAAATTGCATGCACACTGCACTGCCTTGTTGCCGTGATGCTTTTGTACTTGCTTTTGTATGATTGCATTTGTTAGGACAGTTTACTGAAAATATTGTGAAAAAGAATGATAATGAAAATATCAATGTATTATTCAAAAGGTAATAAAATATTGTATAAATGTAATATACAGTACTGTGCAAAAGTTTTAGGCACCCTATTTTTTTAGTACAAACTTTGTTATAGAATTTTTATTTTATTTTATGACGTCTACATTATCAAGTCAGTACAAAAAACATTTTAGATTCCCAAACATTAGTTTTCTGGACCAAAATGAAATGTTACAGAAAAATGTTTGTATGTCATTAAAGAAAGCAGCATATTACATAAGAGACACTTTTCAGACAAAAAACACAATGAAGGCTGCTGGGTTTTGCTGCAAAAATAAGAAGCGAGTGCGAAAGTCTGGTTCTGCAAGATGCTCAATAAAACTTACCAGCTAATTTCCTTATAAAACTGCACAAATTATACCGGAGAGTACTATTTTTATTTATTTATTTTTTGTCACACCAAATATTAGGGGTGGGAGAAAAAAATTGATGCATCACGATTCTTTCTCTAACGATTCTGAATCAATTCTCAAAAATTCAGAATCGATTCTGCGTTCAATTCAAATTGTGACTGTGCGCATGCCAGAAACAGAAAAAAATCAACGTTGAGCTGGAGAAACAGCCTTCTGATCCGATCGTGGCCACTGCCAGTTTCACACAAAGGACCCTCGAGCAAGTAGCAAAGCTTCCACAGCAGAAGAATTAATTAGGAAAAAATGTATCATCACTGGACTGGACTGGACTGGACAAATTGGCAGTTGTTTGAAATCTGCACCACTTGTAGATGACTTTCCTTACAGTGGAATGATGTATTTCAAATCATTTGGAGATCTTTTTAAATCCCTTGCCAAACTCACAGGCATCAACAACCTTTTTTCTGAAAGCCTTACAGAGCTCTTTAGATCTTTGCATGATGACACCACACACCTCAATAGCAAGGGAAAACCAGACACTAGATGTGAGAGGTTTAAATAATACAGGTTCCACCTGCACTCCCTAAGCAGTTTCAAATCACTGGCACCCTCAGCCTTTGAACTACACACCAGCTGCACAGCTTCCATTTTCTCCGTTATCAGGAACTTTTATTTCTCCCAGTGGCCACAGATACAGATAGGTGAATTCTGACTGTTATTTTATTTCGTATTTTATTTTTTACAATGTAGAAATACCTGGACACTTTGATATGAGCCAGGAAAATATACATATACACTGTGCCACTATGTAATAGTTCAGTGTTGTAGTTTGTGAAAGCAAACACATATTACAGACCTGCACATAGTAAGCTGAGACCTTTTTCTTTTATTGTACTTTTTTTTATTTTGTGATCTAGAAATTGGTACAAGAGGGTATAAACTGCAGTTTTATGTTTATTCTGTTATTATATGAGAATATGAGAAAAAGTACAAAAAGGGAAGTTTTAACATGATGCAGACACTAGTTTCCTGATATACAAATTGCATTTTTTGTGTGTGTTTTCCTGCCTTCAAGTCCTGTTTGAAAATAATGTAATAGCATAACAGGTGAGTGCACTCAAACGGCACAGCATTGCCATAAATACATTACAGGAACCTGTATGAGCATCAATTTTCTGTGTTGGGGTCAATAACAAAAAGTCATGGCGGCCCCAATAGGTATCTGATGCCTACATCAGACAGATAAGATTTAAGTGGTAAATTAGCATGTTAAACTTCATGTCTTTGATGATTAAATAAATAAATAAATATTTTTTCTCATGCCGTCCATTTTCTTCTCACTGTTTTCCCCCCAACTAAAACCACTTGAACACACCCCATCATAATCACGACCTCCAAACTCAGGCACGGAATTCATATACACTATGTATCGTGTCCCAAAAGTCTCCATACATAGGGGACAATGCATGCCAGCACCACGTTGTGCCTTCATCAGTGGATGTTCGTGGACGTCCACTTTTCGGTTGGTCCGCAACACTTCTATAGTGCAACCCAAATCGCACACTTATTCACTATTCTACACCATTTTATAGCACAAATAGTGTGATTAGTGTGTTGTCGTTTTTGTTATCTGTTTGGCTATTTTGCTAATACTAGTGCCATCTCATTACATGTGTTTGACGTAATTACCCTTGACCGGGAAACAGCATATACTTCCGGTTAGTACAATACCGAAAGTGTGCCATTTGAGACAATACAACCCTTCTAAAATTCATACACTAGACGGCAGAGTGTATAGTGCATTCTATTCTATGCTGACGGTCGCGAAGCGACAATGTCTGTTTCCATTTTCTCTATGTTACCGCTGTTCTCCATTCACTTCTCTGTTGTGACAGCTTTGCCCAGGATTCCAACTTGATGCTTCTCTGCTTCAGGTTTCTCTTGATGGTATCCTTATATCGCAGTCGAGGTCTACCTCTCTTCCTTTGGCCAACAGGCAGCTGTGAGAACAGGATCTGTTTTGGAAGTCTATCGTGTGGCATCCTCATAAGGTGTCCAGTCCACCGAAGATTCTTTCTGATCAGGAGGTCTTCCATGGATGGTAGTCCTGTTCTATCCAATATTTCCTTGTTGGTCATCTTGTCCTTCCATGTTATATTCAAGATGGACCGAAGATGCCGCATCATGAAGGCATGAAGCTTCTTCACATGGCGTCTGTACACTGTCCAGGATTCGGCTCCATACAAGAGAGTAGATATAATTATTGATCTGTAGATCTTGCCTTTCACCTTTATGGACACATGGTGGTTGTTCCAGAGTCTCTGGTGCAGCCTGCCAAAGGATGCACTAGCCTTGGCCATTCTTCTCTGTATCTCAGCATCAATTTGTCCGTCTTTTGCAACTGTGCTTCCAAGGTAAGTGAATTCTGGGACAGAGTTAAGTTTGTTTCCATCTACCATAATATCCACCTCCTGGGTTCTTGAAGAGTTTGGATGGTACAGCACTTCTGTTTTCTTAATGTTGATCTTTAGGCCGAACTTCTTTGATGCACCAGAAAAAGCATTTAGGATTCGCTGAATTTCTTGTGGAGAGTGGGCAAGTAGTGCACTGTCATCCGCAAACAGAAGATCCCTAATCAGTACGAGGGTACTCTTGGTCCTTGCTTTGAAGTGTGTGGTATTGAAGAGGTCAGCATCTTGTCTTGACTGAATATAGACACCATCTTTCATGCCCTGAAAAGCATCTTCCAGTATTGCTGATAGGAATATGGAAAAGAGTGTCGGGGCCAGCACACAACCTTGTTTGACACCATTAGTAACGTCAAAAGTCTCTGAGGTTTCTCCTTCAACAATGACATTTGCCTCCATCCCTGTGTGAAGAGATTCAATCATGGATGTAAACTTCTCAGGGCATCCATACTTCCTTAGTAGTTTCCACAGTCCTGTCCTTCCTACTGTATCAAAGGCCTTTGTAAAGTCAACAAATACCATGTACAGTGGCTGGTCCTGTTCTATACACTTTTCTTGTAGCTGTCTGAGGCTGAAGATCATGTCTATGGTACTCCTATTGGGTCGGAATCCACACTGTGACTCAGGAACTACTTCTGGGGTGATGTACTGGGAAAGTCTGTCTAGGAGGATCCTGGCAAGGACCTGGCAAGGACCTTGCCTGCAGCAGACAGGAGAGAGATTCCTCTGTGGTTCCCACAATCTGTTCTGTCTCCCTTCTTGTAGATGGTTATAATGGTGGCATCCTTCCATGCTTGCGGGACTGAGCCTTCATCCCATGCCTTGCATATCAGTTTGTGCAGCTTAACAAGTAGATTAGTACCTCCGTGCTTCCATACTTCCGCAGGAATTCCATCTCCACCTGGGGCTCTGCCATCATTCAGGCCCGCAACCGCTTCCATCATCTCATCCATGGATGGAGTCTCATCAAGGCAAGTTTTGATGGTACGCTGCTGTATGTTGTCAAGGGCTTCAGGTTCAATCTCGCCTGGGACATTCAGAAGCTTCTGGAAGTGTTCACTCCATCTTGCTAGAACTCTCTTGTTGTCTGAGAAAACCTCATGCCCGTCTGCTGACTTCAGCTGTACAGGACCTTTTTTCCGGGGGCCCCAAACTTCCTTGAGTCCACTGTAGAAGCCCTTCATGTCATTTCTGTCCGCAGCTCTCTGTAGCTCTTCTGCTTTTCTGTCCCACCAGGCCGTCTTTAGGGAACGGGTGTGCTGTTGGAGTAGTCTGCAGGTATCCTTGTAAGCTGCAACAGTTGATCTGGTACTCCTGGTCTGCAGCACTTTCTGATGGGCTTGGTCTCTATGATTCAACAGTTGTAGTAATTTCTGGTCGTCGGGATCAAACCAGTCTTGATGTCTTCTGTTGGGCTTGCCAAGAGACGTTTTTGCTGTGTTGTATACCACTTGTTGTAGGGCTATCCATTCCTGGTCCACTGAAGATCCTTCCTCTACATCAGGTCTGTCGATGGCATCATTCATATCTCTCGCTAGGCTCTCTCTGTGATCAATGGCTTTGAGTTTCGCTATGTTAAGCTTGGATGGTTTCTTAGAGCCTTGCTTATTATACTTCTGTCGAAGGCGAAATGCCACTTTTGATCTCAGCATCTGATGATCAGTCCAGCAATTGGCTCCACGCATGACTCGGGTACCGCAGAAGTCCATCTGAGTTCCGCAGAGTGTATAGTGCATAGTATCAGTGTATAGTGTATAGTATGTCATTTGGGACGCACTTCTAGTCTTTTTGAATTTGTTAATGTGTTTGCCATGTTTCCTGTTAATAATTTTAATATGTTTTCTTTTGTCAAAGGCATTCTTAAAGGTTATCTGAAAAATTATACAATATAAACTAAGTATGAAAAAATTTTTTCATTTTGCTAGAAAGTGTTGATTTCCCTTTTGGGAAACCCTGTATAAATTTCTGTATAAATGTATAAATTGGAGAACCAAATTTAGTATACACCTTATTGATGATGCATACTATATACAGGAACGCATATGAACACAGAATCTGAAAGCAACGCGCAAAGTTTCCCGTTAAGCTTTTTCCCATAGAAAACCCCAAAGTCCATATAATTTACTTACTACTTGGCGAGATAGTGGAATTTACCAGGCTATACAGACATTTGACAAATTAAAGTGATGGGCCACCTTGAGCTGTAAGAACAGCTTCAAAACTTGGCATAGATGGAACTGTACTGGAAAGCTGGAGCATACTTCCATCCGAGATAACACAGCACACTGATTGGAGAATGGAAGATCAAACCTGTAATGAGTAATGTTCTTCATTACTCCCTTCTCTCTCTCTCTCTCTCTCTCTCCACTCTTCTCTCTCTCTGTGTTAAGATCACCTTAAACTCACCCAAGGTCTATATGCATTAGATTGTATGTTTAATGTGAATAATAATAATGTTGACTATACATGTTTAATATCATTCAAAAGGTCTCAGTGCATCTGGAAAAATGATTTCATTCCATTTCATGCAGCAGTTCAAACCACCTATAAGAAATGTAGAAAAATATTGCATGCTGTTGAAGGTGTACCCTCCCCAGGTCCCTCACACAAATCACCTCCTGTATGTATATAAATAAGGTACATCCTTCCACAGACATCGCACAATTGTTGTGTGTAGTTTCACTGCCAAGTAAACATCTCTAACATCTTCTCCTGTTTGTGTTTTGTGTGATTGTTTTTATATTATTGATCACTGTTTGTTATCTTTTGAATTGGATTAAGAATTATTACTGGAATTAACTGGTTAATAAATTGTTACGTTTTAATTTATTCTGACCTACCCTGAAATTATTGTCGCTAGTAGATTACATTAAATCCATGTTACCGCAAATCTGCGACAAGGTTAGTACAGGCTAAAATCCAGGTTTAGGTGGAGCATTGGGGCACGCCAACTGAGATATTAGAGTCCAGGCTAACAACTTGGCTTTAGTTAAGTGTACTTAGACTGTAAAAGGAATTTCCATTTAGAATAACATAGTGTTGATTGGCCAATCTAAATAGGGTGAGCCTTAACCTCTGATTATTGTAATATTATTCTAGTTAAGTGTACATGGGAAACCATGGCATGATTATACAAAGTACTATTATAGAAAAGTAAAATTGGTCAACTTGTTCTGATAGTAGTGACCATGATCTCTGACTAGAGATAATGTTAGTCTTAATAATTAAGTGTGTACAGATCTATGGGAATTAAAGAAAGTACTTTTTAGAAAAAGGGCAAGCATGGGCAGCCATCTAAATAGTATTAGTCAATTACCTCTGTCTAATACATTGCTCCAAAATCATCCACAGGTGTTCAGTTGAGTTGAGATCTGGTGACTGTGAGGACCATAGCATACGATTTACATCATCATCATAAATCGTGTCCTGTGCATGGGGACAGTGTCATCCAGGAAAAGACCACTTCCATAGGCAGAGAAATGTTTCATCATAAGATAATTAGAAGATTAGTCAGAAGAACTTTAAAATGATTTACAGTGAACCTTCTCTCTAAGTACCAGTCACATCTTTTTCCTGTCACACATCTGTGGCTATTAAATTTACATTTACATTTATTCATTTAGCAGACGCTTTTATCCAAAGCAACTTACAAATACAGGCAAAGCAATATATCAAGTGGAGAACAATACAAGTAAAGCTACCCTACAAGACTTTTAATTGAGTTCTAGAGAAGCAAAGTGCGCAGAGTAGAGGTGTAAGAGCTAGTGTAAGTGCAGTTGTTTTTTTTATAAAATGGGGGGGGGGGGGGTGACAGATAGTGACAGATTCTGCTGTCCGGATTGAGTATGGAGGTTCATTCCACCACTCAGGTACAGTCAGTTAGAAGGTTCTGGAAAGGGACCTAGTGCCTCACTGAGTAGGCACTACCAGGCGTCGGTCATTAACCGATTGCAGGTTACGTGAGGGAACATAAACCTCAAGGAGAGTGTTGAGGTATGGAGGTGCTGTTCCAGACAGGGTCTTGTACATGAGCATCAGGGCCTTGAATTTGATGCAGGCAGCTACAGGAAGCCAGGGGTGTGACATGGGTTCTTTTGGGCTGGTTGAAGACGAGGTATGCTGCTGCATTTTGTAAATGAGCAGGGTTTAGGCACCCTAATTTGAAAATCATTATTTTTATTATCAGTATTATTATTTTCAAATTAACCAGTGTTAGAATTAGTTAAAGTCAGATAAGGATCTTGGAAGTATTTGAATATGAATTTTGACATTTGAATTATATACCTGTGATGAACTGGTGTCTTGTCCAAACTGTATTCATGGTGCATATAATTTCATCCTTTGGTTTGCTTTGGCAAATGAGAACTCTAATATGGTATAAACCACTAATAGTAACCAAGAAGCACAAAATATTTCAAGACAATTAACAACGGATATTATAGTTCCGTGGCAAATAAGACTTCTAGTTCCTTACTGTTTGAGAAACATTTTAATAAACATCTTTTAATATAGGAAACTCATTTGTGCATTTAGTAAATATTAACAGAGCTCTTTTGTAAATTCACTTGTAAAAATTTCAGACCTGGATAACTAAGCTGACAAAATTGCATAGTTGCATTCTACCCAGTTTAAATCCCACACAGGGAAAATCCCAGAATAAAGAAGATTGCTTCCCACCAAATAAACAGCTCTTATACATCCAAACACCAGACACAGCGTACCATGGAAATTGAAGAAACACACAAGGTTAGAAACATATTAGAATTTTTATAAGTCCATGGTTAAGTTGCTCTTTTACCAGGTCACCCAAATATAAACACTACCATCAGTTTCCAGTGATTCTTAGAATTAGAGTCAGTGCTGTAAAAGTGGAGGAAGCACTGTAATAGCACTGTAATACTTGATGTTCTGTACCAATGGAGTTTTTTCATTGTCCGAAGATCTTGGGTTCACATCTGCACAGGAAAATCCTCATTTTGATCTGTGAATATAGTGTACTTTAGTCCCATCACTTTATGTCCAAGACAGGATGCTAAGACAGGCAGATTGCTAAAATTTGTCTTGCATTCATTATGTTTTCCTAAATAAAGGCATGTTACATGTTTTGCAGTTTGGTGAGTTTGCTGATTTTCATAGACAGAATCAATGTCATCATCAATGTTCATCATCACAAAACAGTTGTTCATGAAAGATGCACAACTGCACAAGCTAACTGACAGTCAGTTGACTACTGGCTATATCTGCAGTGCCTAAAATGGTGCCTTACAAATGTACACTAGTACTTCTTTAGGTACAGCTATAACATAGGTGTCAAACTCAAGGACTGCAGGCCAAACACAGCTTGCTGCCTTGTTTCATTCTGCTCATGTAAACTTGTAAAAAATAAAAAATAAAAAAATGTAATGGCCCGTCGTACCTACTACTCAACATTTTCAAACTAACTAGAATTCACACTAGACCTGCAGACCTTAACCCTTCAATTAAAGCTGAAAGTCTGCAGTTTGAGTACATATTAATTAATTTTAACTCCAATTCACTATGGTAGACATCTGGACAGTGATCTTGGCCATGTCCGGTCTGTCCAGATACTTCATCGCATGGGTGCTTTCTCTTTGTTGTGTACTCTTAGGGATTTTCAACAGCCAGAAAAGAAGAGAGAAAGTTTAAAGAAGAGAAAACTCACCTGTATCTTTTACGATATAATTTTCATTGTGAGTTGGGTCATGATTTGTATCTCTATTGCTTCCCTAAAAGAATAAGCAGACTGCATTTAGAGAATTCACAAATTAAGTATTTGTGGCTAAATGAGTTGGGAAAGAACATGCATGTACAGTGACCTGCACTAATATTGGCACCCTTGGTAAATATGAACAAAGAAGGCTGTGAAAAATTGTCTTTATTGTTTAACCTTTTGACCTTATGTTAAAAAAATTCACAAAAATACTCTGCTTTCATGGATATCAAACAACTGCAAACACAACACAGATTTATTTAAATAAATATATATATATATATATATATATATATATATATATATATATATATATATATATATATATATATATAAATATATATATATATATATATATATTATATAGATAGATAGATAGATAGATAGATAGATAGATAGATAGATAGATAGATAGATAGATAGATTTTTTAGTACACCAGGGTGACTAGGAACAGGAAATTGGAAACAGGAAACTTCCTTTTTCACAGGGGTATAAATATGAGGTAACACATAGGCCAAATTCCCTTACTCATTCATAATAATGGGTAAGACCAAGGAATATAGCTGTGATGTGCAGCAAAGGGTTGTTGAGCTTCACAAAATGGGAAGTGGCTATAAGAAAATAGCACAAGCATTGAAAATGCCCATTTCCACCATCAGGGCAATAATGAAGAAGTTCCATTCAACTGGAAATGTTATGAATCAACCTGAAACTGGACGTCTGTCTATATTGTGTCAACGCACTGTGAAGAGGATGGTTTGAGTGGCCAAAAAATCTCCAAGGATCACAGCTGGCGAACTGCAGAAGTTAGTTGTGTCTTGGGGTAAGAAAGTTTCCAAAATTACAATCCAAAGTCACCTACATCACCACAAGTTGTTTGGAAGGGTTTCAAACATCTTCAGTTTGCCAGACACTACTGGAACTCCAAATGGGATCAGGTTCTATGGTCAGATAAAACCAAAATAGAGCTTTTTGGCAATAAACACCAGAGTTGGTTTTGGCGCACACAGATATCAACATAAAAATGGTTTACTGACCACAAAATCAAGTTCCTGCCATGGCCATCCCAGTCCCCTGACCATAGAAAAAAGTCCCCTGACCATTTTTGGTAAACCTGTGTTTTGTTTGCAGTTGTTTATAACCATGCGAGGAGAGTATTTTTGTGAAATTTTTTTATTTTATTTATTTTTTTTTACAAAAGATCAAAAGGTTAAACAATAAAGACACTTTTTCACAGCCTTCTTTGCTCATGTTTACCAAGGGTGCCAATATTAGTGGATGGCACTGTAACAATGTTACATATTCAGAATAGTTAAAAAATAAATAAATAGAAATTAACATACAGTGGTGCCTGAACGTTTGCAAACCCTTTAGAATTGTGTGTATATCTGCATTACTATGACCTAAAACAGCATCAGTTTCACATTTCACACAAGTAGACAAAAAGAACCCAATTAAATAAATGAGACAAAAATATTATTCTTGGTCATTTATTTATTGAGGAAAATGATCCAATATTACATATCTGTGAGTGGAAAAGTAGGTGAACCTCTAGGATTAGCAGTTAATTTGAAGGTGAAATTAGAGTCAGTCAATGCAGGTTGCTCGACCGTTTTTAATTTTCCTTTTTTTTTTTTTTTGAGTGATTACCTCTATGTATTGGCATTGCAAGGCCACCTGTTTTATACATATCTATATATACACATATATATATATATATATATATATATATATATATATATATATATATATATATATATATATATATATATATATATATATTTAATGTTTTTTTTAAATTTATTTATTTTTTTTATTTTACTTGATTTAACTATGACAGCCATCTTGTGTCATGGCACAAAACAAATTTTGGTTATACAGCTGTTTACCTAAACCTCAAAATCTCGGCTTGGGATGGGCCTAGCTCCATGGAAAAAAAAACTGATCTCTAGAGCACTGTTTAAGGTACATGTACATATACTGTATAAATATTTTGCACATTCTCCTTAGTCCAAATATAATGCTCAAAATTGCGCACAATTCCACTTTTAGGGTCGATTTACAATGGGAAGGGTTCGAGTCTTAATTTTTTATTTTTTTTTTGTGGTACCTAGGTAACTATAGTGTGCATGCAGAACACTTCAGGTTTAAGACTTCTTTTTTATGGCGGTGAGAAAGATGGATACAAAAAAAATTTCAAAGGCTTTATCAATGCCTAGAAGCACAGTGAAGTCTATTATTAAGAAGTGGAAGGTATTTGATACAACACAGACCCTCCCTGGATCAGGACATCACTCCAAACTGGATGAAACAGCCAGGAGGGAACTGGTCAGAGAGGCTACCAAGAGGCCTACAGTAACTTGGGAGCAGTTGCAGGAATTTATGACAAAGATTGGTCATTGTGTGCATGTGACAACAATATCACAAATTCTCCACAAATGTGGCTTGTATGGGAGGGTTGCGAGAAAAAAAGCCACCCACGACTGAGCTTTGCCAAAATGCACCCTGAAGATTCTGAGGCCACCTGGAAAAAGGTGTTATGGTCAGATGAGACTAAAATTGAATTATTTGGCCTCAACACCAAACAATATGCCTGGCAGAAATCCAATACAGCTCACCATCCATATAACACCATTCCTACAGTAAAGCATGGAGGTGGTAATATCCCGTTATGGGGATGTTTCTCAGCAGCATGGACTGGAGCACTTGTCAGGATAGAAGGAAAATGGATGGGGCAAAATACCGTCAAATTCTTGAGGAAAATCTGCTGCCCTCTGCCAGAAAGTTGTCAGAAATTTTACCTTCAAACATGACAATGACCCAAAGCACACAGCAAAACTGACCACACAGTGGTTGAAGGAGTAAAAGGTGAATGTCCTTGCATGGCCTAGTCGGAGCCCAGATTTAAACCCCACTGAAAGTCTGTGGAATGACTCGAAGACTGCAGTCCACAAACGGTCACCATCAAATTTAAGTGAACTTGAGCAGTTCTGCAAAGAAGAGTGGGCAAATATTGCAAAGTCTAGATGTGCAAAGTTAGTAGAGACATATCCCAACAGACTAAAGGCTGTAATTAAAAAATTAAGGCAAATTAAAGCAAGGGAGTGATCCTTTTTCCAACTCAGTGATTCTGTTTTTTAATTTAATTAAATTTTACATGTTGGTGTTATATCTTTCACTTGGATGTTATAAGTTGCACTGAGTAAATACAGCTGGATAAAAGAAAAACTGTGTCCGTCTTCATTTCAGGCTGAAAAGCATTATTTTAAAGGGGGTGATTCTTTTCTATACCCACTGTATATACAGATAATATTGGATAATTTCCCTCAATAAATAAATGAATGACCAAGTATAATATTTTTGTGTCATTGGTTTCTCTTTATCTACTTTTAGGACTTGTGTGAAAATCTGTTGATGTTTTAGGTCATATTTATACAGATATATAGAACTGTTAGAATCTCCCTCTCGACATTGGACATCGCCAACCTCGGTCCTGGGGGGCAGAGGTTAGGATCCTGCCCAGGGGCCCAGGTCCGCCAAAGCGGCTAGAACTTGCGGCGCTTCAGGAGCCGCGCCTTAGGGGAGGGCTCTGTTAGAATCTCCCTCTCGCTACGCAGCTAGCAGAGGCTAGCGAGTAGCGCATTTCCACATTCCACGCTTCGCTCTGCCAAAGAGTAGCGCGAGCTTTATTATCAAAAACCCGCTGGACTTTTCATTCATAGATTCTCGCTTTGTTTGTATTACCATGTGCTTGTGTTTTGGTTTTCGTCTTGTCTCCGTCTCCTTTGTGTTTATTGGTTCCCCGGTTTGTGTCATGTCTCTGCCCCCGTTCTCTCATTGGTTTTCTGTTTATTGATTTATTATTAGTCTCAGGTGTTCTGTGTTTCACTTCGTTTGTTCTCTAATGTGTTTGTATATTTAAACCCCGTTCCATTTCTGCTTCCTTGCGGAGTATTAGAGTAGATTTAGTTTGACTCAGCATGTGCTGTTTGCCGGCTTCGTTCTCGTTTTCTCTCGCCTCTAGTTCATGGTTCTCAGACCACAGTTCAATATTCCTAGTTCCTAGTCCTTAGCTAATTGTTCGTGGTTCCCATACCACATCCTAGCGTTGTGTGTTTGTTCTTTTTTTGTTTTTGTTCATTCGTGTTTTTCTCCCTTTTTGCATTTCCAACATATGGATTACTTCTCTGTGGATTACTGCCTCTTTTTTGCTTGATGGATTCTCATTTGGATTACTGCTTTTTGTTCGATGGACTGACTTTTCCCCTGCGCATGCATCCTGCCTCCCTTCCGTAAGTTTACGTAACAGAATACTCCGCCTAAACATGGATGCAGCGGGGAAACTTATGGCCAACCGCGCCCCACTTTTTGTTCCCCCCCGGATTCTATTTCTTTTCAGGCCTGTCTTCCGCCTCCTACCGCCTATGACGGCGTCTCGTGGTACCCCCGATATTTTTTTGTTACAGGCCCAGGGTTTTTTTGTTGGCTTGGAGGGGCCAAAACCCAGTGAGGAACAATGGGCGCAGTTCCTCCTGTCCCGTTTGGTCGGCTCAGCCCGCTGGTGGGTGGAGACCCACCTCACCAGCGGATACACCAAACTGGCGACAGTTCCAGGTTTCGTGGAGCTCCTGGTTCAGGAATATGGGAGCCCAGAATATGAGCCAGACCTAAATGCCCTACTGAACTTGGTGCACCTGCCCGGGGATCCCGGCCAGTCATTTCTGGACTACTATGAGAGGGAGCGGGCTAACATGGCAGCCTGCACCTCTCAGCTCCGGACCCAGAAGTGTGCCACCGAGGGATGCACCCAACCAGCCAGCCTACAGTACCCCACCTGCAGGAAACAGGGAGGAAGGAGCAGCTACTTCTGCTCACAAGCCTGTTTCAAGGGCAGCTGGCGGGTACATAAACAGCTCCACAGGCGGGCTACCCCAGAGCTCCAGCTGGAGGCCCAGCAGGAGGTCACCCCAGTGGAGCGTCACCTGGAGGTTAACGTGGCGACCTCCAGCCCCAAGCTCCAGCCAGAGACCCAGCAGGAGGTCTCCTCAGCAGAGCTGCATCTGGAGGTTAACGTGGCAACCTTCAGCCCCAAGCTCCAGCCGGAGGCCCAGCAGGAGGTTTACCCAGTGGAGCTGCTCTTGGAGGTTCATGAGGAGACCTCCACTTCTGCCCTGTTCATGCCTGAGGTCCGCGAGGGGACCTCCGTTCCTGTCGGGGCCCCACCAGGAGACCTCCGCTCCAGCCCAGTTCCTGTCGGAGACCCAAGGGGGGTGCTCCGCTCCAGTCCTGTTCCCTCCAGAGGTCCATGAAGGGACCTCCGCCCAAGCCATGTTTCTGTCAGAGGTTCAAGAGGAAACCTCCTCTCCTCTCCTGCTCATACCGGAGGTCCACGAGGAGACCTCTGCCCAAGCCATGTTCCTGCCAGAGGTTCAAGAGGAAACCTCCACTCCTGTCCTGCTCATGTCTGAGGTCCACGGGATGACCTCCTCTGAAGTCAAGTCCATGTCTGAGATCCACGGGATGACCTCCTCTCTAATTCCTAGCTCATGTTTTAGCCCTAATTCCAGTCCTAGTCCATGTCCAGGTTCCAGTTCTAGTTCATGTCCAAGTCCATGTCCAGGTTCCTGCCCTAGTCCTAGTCCATGTCCAAGTCCATGTCCAGGTTCCTGCCCTATTCCTAGTCCATGTCCAGTTCCAAGTCCATGCCTCAGCCTATGCCCAAAGCCAGTTTCCAGTCCAAGTCCCAATCCTGTTCCTAGCTCAGTTCCCAGTGTTTTTTCAAGGCCAGTTCCCAATCCAGTTTCCAGTCCCGTTTCCGACCCAGTTTCTAAGTTTGTCCCCAGTCCTGTCCCCAGTCTGGTCCTCAGTCCTGTCCTCAGTCCTGTTTCCAGCTCTGTTCTTGATTTAGTTTCCAACGTTGTTTTTGATTTAATTTCCAGTTCTGCTTTTGATTTAATTCTCAACTCGGTTTCCGATTTACTTTCCAGCTCTATCTCTAATTTAGCTTTGAGTCAAGTTTCCAGTCCTGTTCCCAACTCTGTTCCCAACTCTGTTACCAGCTCCATTTCCAGTCAGGTTTTAGATTTTGTTGACGGTTCTGTTTCTAGCCAGGTTTCCAGCCCTGTACACGATCCTGTTCCCACCTCAGTCTCCACCTCAGTCTCCACCTCAGTCTCCTGTCTGGTTTCTAGATCCATTTCTAGCTCAGTTTCCAGTCCAGTTTTCGACACTGTCTCCAGCCCTGTCTCCAATTTAATTTCCATCTCTGTTTCCAGCCCTGTTTCCAGTCAGGTTTTTGATTTTGTTTATGGTTCTGTGTCTAGCCTAGTTTCCACTCCAGTTCTCTGTCCTGTTCCGAAGTCTGTCTTGAAGTCTGTCTCCTATCCAGGTGCGAAATCTGACTCCAGTCCTGGTTCCAGGCCAAGATTCAAGCTAGGCACCAAGTCAAGCTTCAAGGCAAGCTACAAGCCTAGCACCAAGTCAAGCTCCAAGTCACGCACCAGGTCAAGCATCACTCCAAGCTCCAAGTCAAGCACCACACCAAGTTCTCGACCAGGGCCGAAGGGACAACCTGACACGCTCTGCTCTGGTTTTGGGACACTGGACATCGCCAGCCTCGGTCCTGGGGGGCAGAGGTTAGGATCCTGCCCAGGGACCCAGGTCCGCCAAAGCGGCTAGAACTTGCGGCGCTTCGGGAGCCGCGCCTTAGGGGAGGGCTCTGTTAGAATCTCCCTCTCGCTACGCAGCTAGCAGAGGCTAGCGAGTAGCGCATTTCCGCATTCCACGCTTCGCTCTACCAAGAAGAGTAGCGCAAGCTTTATTATCAAAAACCCGCTGGACTTTTCATTCATAGATTCTCGCTTTGTTTGTATTACCATGTGCTTGTGTTTCGGTTTACGTCATGTCTCCGCCTCCTGTATATCACCATGTGCTTGTGTTTTGGTTTTCGACTTGTCTCTGCCTCCTTTGTGTTCATTGGTTCCCTGGTTTGTGTCATGTCTCTGCCCCCATTCTCTCATTGGTTTTCTGTTTATTGATTTATTATTAGTCTCAGGTGTTCTGTGTTTCACTTCGTTTGTTCTCTAATGTGTTTGTATATTTAAACCCTGTTCCATTTCTGCTTCCTTGTGGAGTATTAGAGTAGATTTAGTTTGACTCAGCATGTGCTGTTTGCTGGCTTCGTTCTCATTTTCTCTCGCCTCTAGTTCATGGTTCTCAGACCATAGTTCGATATTCCTAGTTCCTAGTCCTTAGCTAATTGTTCGTGGTTCCCATACCACATCCTAGCGTCGTGTGTTTGTTCCTTTTTTGTTTTTGTTCATTCGTGTTTTTCTCCCTTTTTGCATTTCCAACATATGGATTACTTCTCTGTGGATTACTGCCTCTTTTTCGCTTCATGGATTCTCATTTGGATTATTGCTTTTCGTTTGATGGATTATGGTTTGTTTTCAGTTCCTTTACTTTTGAATACAAGTGTTCCTAATAAACTGACTTTTCCCCTGCGCATGCATCCTGCCTCCCTTCCGTAAGTTTACGTAACAAGAACATTCTAAGGGTTCACAAACTTTCAAGATATTGCAGTAAAATTTAATGCCTTAATGTAACCCTTCTCAGAATACTGTAAAATTAAAATATTCAAAACTTTATCTTGCTTATAACTTATTTGTATGTGTTTGCAATGTTGAAAAGAATGTTGATTATGTACACAGGGTAATTAAGCAATTCACAGTATACCGTATGACCACCACCACTATTCTGCTCTATTCTCCAGAAATAGAAGGCGATTTTACACCTATTTTGCTTTTGAGATTACAATGTAGTAAATGTTGTTTTAAGTTAGCATTATTACTTAAAGCTAAATGTTCTATTTCACCCCTTCTAACAACCAGGGGCAGTGAGAATCACCTAGATAGTGTCTTATGTGCGTGCACATGCATGGAGAGACCTTTTACAAACTGACATACGATGCAGTATTTGCAAAAAAAATAACCGTCATGCAGCTATTTTGCTTTTTTCTTCTTCTCCTCACCTCATATATAGTACTGTTCAAAAGTCCAAGGAACATTTAAAGAAATGCTGTAAAGCAAAGATGCATTCAAAAATAAATAAATAAAATATTTTCTACAAAAAAAAAAAATCTATAAAAGAGCAGTAGACAGCACTAAAGCACAATCCAAATATTGGGTTTTAAAAATGCATCACTAGTCTCAGGTACACGTTATAAAATTTCATGAGAACAGTAGCCTGAAAGTTTTTCTAAGCATCTAGGAGAACCTGCCACAATCCTTTGGAAGACCTTGAGGGTCACACTTGCTTCTGTTTTTGCAGGTAAACCCTGTGAACCAGCACTGATCTATTACTTAATATGTCACCTTCTTTACTGACATACAGAAAGTTTTCTGTAACATTTCATTTTGGTTGGAAAAGTAATCTTTGGAAATGTATTTTCTTTCTTTTCTTTTCCTTCTTCTTCTTCTTCTTTTTTTTTTTTTACTGATGCAGCAATGAAGAGGTCATAAAATAAACATCTAACACAAAATTAGTATAAAAATACTTTTGCACAGTACTGCATGGCTGACAACCTGTAGTCAGCCATGTGGAGCTAACAGACCATGTGGAGCTAAGGAGTTAATTGCTCATCCTGCAAAACTGGGAATAGCCTCCTCTCATCTGTTCTTCTTCAATGAGTGCATTATTATTATTTTTTTTTAACACATTACTAGTGCCTTTTTCATATAATACTGTGGAACTCCATGACTTCTTGCACTGTGTAGGGCAAAACCCTCTACTTTGAATGCAGCATTTCCTTACTCATTTATCCCTTTGGCTATTTTCCCCCTCTCTGTTATTCCATGTTATTCCATATCTCCTACCATCTAGTGGGCCTGTGACTTCATGTTGCTAGCCTGGTTAAGTTTTTTCCCCTGTTTTCATTGCTGTTCACTGCTTTTTTTGTTTTATTGTTTAGTTTGCCCAGTGAGCTCTTGTGCTGGAGTCCCTTGAACTGTCTGAAATTGGTGCCTCTTTTCAGTAGTGATCACTTTGACAAAAATAGCTGAAGAACTATGTGCTCTGGTGATCAATTTGCCATGCATGCATTGGTGGCTAGATGACTCTGGGGTGACCTTGTGGTTTAATCTGGGTTCCTTGTCCAGCTCCAACCTGGATCCAAGGTGGGTCCAGACAAAATGGCTCTATGCCAGCAGTATTTATTGCAAATACTGCATAATATATCACTTTGGGACTTGCTGACAGGTCTTGGCAAATGTGCATATACACACACACAAGGTGTCCAGGTGATTCCCACCACACCTGTTGGTTATCTAGGGTTCATAGAACCATAGTTACAGTTACTAGAACCACAGTGGTGGATGTTAATGTTTCCTATCTATTGAAAAGTTTAAAAAAAGGTTTTTGGGCAACTGGTCTGGGTATATGTGTTCTTGGTCAGTGTCTGTGCTTTGGGAGCTCTGATCTTGACTCCAACACTGTATGAAACATAATGTTTGATTATAGATAGTTTGCTGGATTAGATGTTAATTCAGGAGTTGCATACAAAGTGTATGTAAGCATGGAACGGAAGCATGCGGGCCATTAAAGTATGTGCAGTGCCTAATCATGTGCCAAACAGGAGAGTTCCTTGATCTGGTCATTAATTTGCATATTATTGGACATGATTTTCAGTGTCAAAAAAGCTTGCAATCAAAATTAGACTCTGAATTTGTAGAAATATTTTAACAAAAATCTTGAATCACTATTGATCTTATGAATAAAGATGTTGAATTAAATAAGGCTGACCCCCTTGTCTTCTGTGACTCCAAATGTTCCTTGCTTTTTGTCTATCTGCAAAACACATTATATAGCAAGTTTCTTGCTTCAAAATTTGTGAAATTTGTATCTGCAGTTGCAAAATAGTGACACTCCCAGAGCTACAGTGGGTATAGAAAAGAATCACCCCCCTTTAAAATAATCACATTTTGTTGCTTTTCAGCCTGAAATGAAGACGGACACAGTTTTTGTTTTATCCAGCTGTATTTACTCAGTGCAACTTATAATATCCAAGTGAAAGATTTTCAATGGGGTTTAAGTCTGGGCTCTGACTAGGCCATGCAAGGACATTCACCTTTTTCTCATTCAACCACTGTGTGGTCAGTTTTGCTCTGTGTTTTGGGTCATTGTCATGTTGGAAGGTAAACCTTCTTCCCATTGACTACTTTCTGGCAGAGGGCAGCAGATTTTCTTCAAGAATTTGACGGTATTTTGCCCCATCCATTTTTCTTCTATCCTGATAAGTGCTCCAGTCCATGCTGCAGAGAAACACCCCAATAACAGGATATTACCACCTCCATGCTTTACTGTAGGAATGGTGTTATTTGGATGGTGAGCTGTATTAGATTTCCACCAGACATATCGTTTGGTGTTGAGGCCAAATAATTCAATTTTAGTCTCATCTGACCATAACACCTTTTCCATGTGGCCTCAGAATCTTCAAGGTGCATTTTGGCAAAGCTCAGTCGTGGGTGGCTTTTTTCTTGCAACCCTCCCATACAAGCCACATTTGTGGAGAATTTGTGATATTGTTGTCACATGCACACAATGACCACTTTTTGTCATAAATTCCTGCAACTGCTACAGAGTTGCTGTAGGCCTCTTGGTAGCCTCTCTGACCAGTTTCCTCCTGGTTCTTTCATCCAGTTTGGAGTGACGTCCTGATCCAGGGAGGGTCTGTGTTGTACCAAATACCTTCCACTTCTTAATAATAGACTTCACTGTGCTTCTAGGCATTGATAAAGCCTTTGAAATTTTTTTGTATCCATCTCCTGACTTGTGCCTGTCCACAACTTTATCCCGGAGATCTTTTGACAGTGCCTTGCCACCCATAGTTGATTGTTTGCTTCAGTTGCACTACAAAATGCTCCACGAAAGCTCTTTTCATGCTGAGCTAATCAGAATGACCACAGCTGATCACAGTTGAAGGTCAATTGGCTTTGTGTGCCATTGTGAATGTGATTAGCTACACCTTATTGAGTTTAAAAGTCATTTTTAGGAGGGGGGTGATCCTTTTTCCAACTCAGTGATTGTTTTTTTTTTTTAGTTTAAAAAAAAAAAAAAAAATTCTGACATGTTGGTATTATATCTTTCACTTGGATGTTATAAGTTGCACTGAGTAAATACAGCTGGATAAAACAAAAACTGTGTCTGTCTTCATTTCAGGCTGAAAAGCAACAAAATGTGATTATTTTAAAGGGGGGTGATTCTTTTCTATACCCACTGTATGTCCATCCAGGTTATGGAATACTGGTTGTAACATAAAAGATAAGTTAGGAGGACAGCAATGCAACCGAGCTGTATAATGCAAACAAGCATTCATGGCATTCCAGTATTAATGTCCAAAGGCTAAGACTAAAACAAAGTTGCTGACTTACAGACCCTATCAGAAACATGCATAATTTTTGAGATGCAAATACAGTCCCCAAGTATGAAGTTGTCAAATAACATCTAACTGTGACTGTGTGTGTTATTGATCATTGAGATATACCTTCTTACTAAGTTGCAGAGCCATTGCTCCTATGATACAGCCCAGTCCAAGTCCAATGAAAGTGTACTGCATATACTCCATCACCATAGGTAAAATTACAAGGTTCATACGGAACATGCTGAGTACAGGGCCATCAATGTAGCCACTCTGGAAAAGATAACAGTTTAGGTCTTCATTTAAACATTCTTTCCAGACAAATATCATTATTACAATTTTTTAAATAAAATAAAAAAGTAAATAAAATAAGCAAAGGTCGAGAAACATGTTTCACTAAGATGGATTCACTATCATCTGGGTCTGAGAATATAGACAATGGGTTTGACTTTCTTTATATATACTCAGCTTAAAGCAGTTGCATTCAAACGTTCTTCTAAATTCATTATCTTTATAATCAGAACTATAGCACATACCTCACCAAACCAAAGCAAGGGCATCACTACTTCAGCTATTTTACCAGTTTGTCTAAAAAGGGCAAAAGGTTGTTAAGGTAAGAAAAAAAATACATTTAGAATTCATCCATACAAAGTAAGACAAATTAAGCACATACAGAAATACAACACTGATACTATACTTACGTTATTCCTAATACCTGCTTAATTAACAGGTTCAGTTGTAGCTTGATAGACACATTCATAGGTATTCCAGTGTCCTGTAAAGCATTGACACATGAGCTACAATGGTATCCACCAATATTGGCACCCTTGGTAAATATGTGAAAAATTGTCTATTGTATAATCTTTTGTTAAAAAAAAAATTCACAAAAACACAACACATAAAAATAAAATAAAATAATAATAATAATAATAATAATAATAATATAGGTGTGCAACAATTATTGGCACCCCTATGAATTCATATGAAAAAAAATATATTTGAAGTGTATTCCCATTGATATTTTACATTTTTTAGTACACCTGTGTGACTAGGAACAGGAAATTGTTCAACCATTACTTCCTGTTTCACAGGGGTATAAATATGAAGTAACACATAGGCCAAATTCCCTTAGTCATTCATAACAATGGGTTAGACCAAGGAATATAGCTGTGATGTGTGGCAAAAGGTTGTTGAGCCTCAGAAAATGGGAAGTGACTATAAGAAAATAGCAAAAGCATTGAAAATGCCCATTTCCATCATCAGGGCAATAATTAAGAAGTACCAGTCAACTGGAAATGTTATGAATCAACCTAGAATTGGAAGTGTGTCTATATTGTCTCAATGCACTGTGAAGAGGATGGTTCGAGTGGCCAAAAAATCTCCAAGGATCGCAGCTTCAGAATTGCAGAATTTAGTTGCGTCTTGGGGTCAGAAAGTCTCCAAAACTACAATCCAAAGTCACCTACATCACCACAAGTTGTTTGGAAGTGTTTCAAGAATATTACTCTCATTCAAAAACAAACTCAAGCGTCTTCAGTTTGCCAGACACTACTGGAACTTCAAATGGGATCGAGTTCTATAGTCAGATGAAACCAAAATAGAACTTTTTGGCAATAAACACCAGAGGTGGTTTTGGCACACACAGAGAGGTAGCCATATGGAAAAGTACCTCATGCCCATGGTTAAATATGGTGGTGGCTCTTTAATGTTTTGGGGCTGTTTTTCTGCCAGAGGACCTGGACATTTTATTAGGATACATGACATCATGGACTCTATCAAATATCAAAAGATATTAAATGAAAACCTGACTGCCTCTGCCAGAAAGCTTAAAATGGGCTGTGGTTGGATCTTCCAACAGGACAATGATCCAAAATATACATCAATATCAACACAAAAAATGGTTTACAAAATCAAGGTCCTGCCATGGCCATCCCAGTCCCCTGACTTGAAACCCACAGAAAACCTGTGGGGTGAACTGAAGAGGAGAGTCCACCAGCGTGGACCTCGAAATTCTGTATGGAGGAATGGTCTCAGATCCCTTGACATGTATTCTCCAACCTCATCAGGCATTATAGGAGAAAACTCAGAGCTGTTATCTTGGCAAAGGGAGGTAGCACAAAGTATTGACTAAAAGGGTGCTTTGTTTGATATCTATGAGAGCAGAGTATTTTTGTGACGGTTTTGAACAAAAGCTCAAAAGGTTAAACAATAAAGACAATTTTTCACAGCCTTCTTTGTTCATATTTACCAAGGGTGCCAATAATAGTGGAGTACAAATGCCCTAAGTGACCATGCATTATTATTTTTTTTCTTGTTTTCTCGTGAACACGACTTAATTTTCTTGTGATCTTGACAGAACAACATTGCTATGTCAAGATCATGAAAAAATTAAGTCATGATCACAAGAAAACAAGAAAGAAAAAAAATAATGCATGGCTGCTTAGGACTTCTGTATTGTACAGAAATATAGTAGAAATATAGTTTTTCATAAAAATGAATAGTGCATCTCCAATTTGTTTACTGACATTTATTCCATAAGTGGATTGCTAGATTTCATGTATAATGTTCACATATTGCAGATAGATATGGAAAATCAGAAATGCATACCACTGTTAACTTGTTTCTCACAAAAGGACTGAGAAAAGGAGAAAATCTTTTCCAATGTCTGAATATTTTAGGCTGGTGTCAAGTCTTTTTGTGTGGTTTTTGAGTTGTATTTAATTGAGTTGTAGGCCTCTACACCAGGCCTTCTCACTTGACATCAGTGAGATGACCTCACTAATGCTCTTGTGGCTGAACAACCACCATAACCACATCTCCACAACCACTCTCCAAAATCTAATGGAAAGCCTTCCCAGAAGAGTGGCAGCTGTTATAGCAGAAAAAGGGGGACCAACTCTGTGTTAATGCCCAAAAATGGTTTTTGTATGGGCACATTCAAGGGTATGATGTGTTTGTTTGTTTGTGTGTGTGTATGAGTCTTACAATACAAGGCAAGTGCAACTGGGACAGCATAGCATTTGAAGATTATCAGTATTTTTTATTTAATTTTTTTTTAAATAAATCTGATTTATTACTTGGCTCTGGATCTAGGGCTGTGATTGATTACCAGTCTATGGTCACATTTGCACAACTCTTGTCCTCTGGCATGTTTTTGCAACCTTTTCAGAATATTGAATTTTATAATATTCAGATGAATATTGTGGAGGAAAACAGTCCAAGATCTGAGTCATTACTGTGCAAGTGATCTAATTTGCCAATGGGGAGCCTTATCCTACTCTGTTAATCATAACTCATAAACTAGATTCTATCTTATCATTATTATCTGTGTGGCAAAAGGCCCACTGAGACAAACATACAGTATTATGTGTCCTACTACAAGCCAGTAACTAATTTTGTTGTTGAAAGATATGTGCAAATACATCAAAATGGATATATAATAAACAGATCTTATTGTATACAGTGTGACTACATTTGTACAAAATGACTATAATCAATTAAACCTTTAGTTAGTTATCTACAACATTAGCAGATAAGAGGTTAGAAATACTGTTAGTCATTTAAACAGACTGGATCCATAACCTGGGATCAAAGTTTACAACATTACTCAATAAAATCAAGGTAACCTTCATTTGTTTATAATAGGACAATTACTTTTAGAATACCAAAACAATATAATTATGATAAAGGCAGTCATATCATGATACTCATACCAATTTCCAATTACCTTATCAAATTGTTTAAGGAGATTGCAAATAACCTTGACATAGAACCAATGCACTACATTGTCTAAATAACTAAAGTCAAAGATTTTGACTCTGCATTGGACATCCTACCAAGAAAATATATGCAGTCTCCACTGATTTTTACAAGCCCAAGAAATTGCATATAGTGATTATAACAATGGGAACTGTATCAGAAAAGTATAGTTATAGTTGTTTTCTCCCTGTTTAGAGGCAGTGTCTCTCCTCAGTAGGCCTCCTTAAAAAGGACCCCCTCTAAAGCTTTGTTAAGATTCACAATGCACTTGGAGGAGAACATTTGAAATGCACGGATTCATTCCCCTTAGCTTTGATGAAAATGTTACTCTGACCCTAAGCTTGCCTGAGTAAATTTTTTTTTAATATGTGAACACTTTTTCTTACTGGATGTATGTCAATGAAGAGCCCATGATCATGCTCACTGGGGCTAAGTCCATTGACAGTCTGCAAAAGGGCAGGATCAGCATTGTAGAAATGTGGATGGGAAATAAACACAGGGGAGTCTAGGAGGAACAAAGCAAATGTGACATTAATATATTGCCTGGATTCAGGCATGTTAGTACTCCTTCGCATATAAAAGATACATTTTAGATGTATTTTTTCAAACTACATACTACATGTAAACACTTTAAATATTAATATGCTAAGCACAGAAATCCAAAACAATCATTTAATGTCCATGGACACAGCAAAATATTTTTTAATGATACAATAAAGTGCATTTAAATTTAGCTTCTGAGGTTCTGAATAGTTGCATGACTTGAAACACATTTCTCTATGTATGAATTTATGAAAACACTCACTGTGCCTGCAAGTGCTAACATCAAGAAGACCTGACTGTCTGCATGGACAGAAGCCTTCATTTGGAGGATAATCCGAGCCATTGGCAAAGAGTGTTTTTGGAGCCACAAAACGATACACAGGGATTCCTTGCATAGTTCCTAGTCTCTTATACACCAGCTCCATTGACCTTTAAAACATCCATAACATTTATGCAAGAAAACAATCTTTCCATGGACTAACATGAGCTTAAAGAATATGAAAGGTGACGATGCATGACAGAAACTTGTCCAGCTTTGACAATACATATGCAGATACACATTTGATATACCCTTCCTTAACACATGGATTAGGAAACTATAAAGTAGATGTTATAGGAACAGTATGGTTTGCTGAATGAAGTGTTTTACTGTGAAGACAGCACCTGCAGGCATCTGGACTGTAAAATGGCAGAGTGGATTCTGTTGTCATGAATGGTGGCCACATCTGCCCTGCTGTACCATTGATCATGTTACACTGCTCTGATTTCCAATAGTTTACCTGATCCATTGAAAAGAAAGTGAAAGGTATGTGGATTAAGGAATTAAATGTGGACTAAGGAATTAAATGAGTATAAACAATAAAACTCAGTTTAGAAATACTGTAATTATGTAACCCATTTTGTTGCTGTTAACTGTGTTGTCTTACTGACTTTAATAACTCACTTTCTTCAAACCATTCCAGGAATCCACTTTGTGAACTATACTGATGTCATCCTGACCCGTGAAGACAGTAAATAACCCAGTGTTGGAGTTGTTAAACTAAAATTGGACAAAAGAAAAAGGGATGAAACACATTCAGAGTAAATGATTCAGAACAAATTCAGAGTAAATGGGGATACTTGACACAACAGACAAAATTCAGTGTTAAGTCTCATTAATTTATCTTCATTGCCTGCTTTATCCTGGTCAAAACAGATCAGATACCCTGAGAACACTGGGTGTGAGGTAGGAACATGATGGGACACCAGGAATGCTGGGGGATTCACATTTGTGCACACACGTTCAAAATTACGGCCAACCTACTACCTGCTAGCATCTGGTGTTTTTCTGGTGGGGGGTGGGGGGGGGTTAGTTAGAGGAACTGGAAGAAACTCACATGGTCACAGGGAGAACATGCATAGAAACTCCACAAAAACCCCAAGCTCCAGGACCCTGGAGACACAAGGTGGCAACTCTACCTGCTGTGCTACTGTGCACCACATATTAAGTGCCTTGCCAGCTAAATGCTTACTCCAGATTTTATCGTTACTGCTCTAGTTACAATCCTGAATATACAGCAAGCCTCAGGATCACATACCTCAACAAATAGTCCAAACTTCCCTTTAAATGGCATCATGCCAGGGAGTAATGTGTTAAGAAAGTTCAGCAACTTGCTTTCATAGCCCCACATAAGCTCGCCTACAGTTTTTGTTATGAAGGGACCCTCCTTAAAACTTCCGAAGGTGATACTTATCATTTTCCGCACTGGAAGGGGCAAGTTCTCCATCATCACTGATGCTCCCTAAAACACAGTAAATCAAGTGGGGGTGATAAAAGAACACACACACACATATATATACACATACATACATATATACACACATATATATACACATACATACATACATATATACACACATATATATACACATACATACATACATATATACACACATATATATACACATACATACACATATATATATATATATATATATATATATATATATATATATATATATATATATATGTGTATGTATGTGTATATATATATATATATACACACACATACATACACACATATATATATATGTGTGTATGTATGTGTGTATATATATATATATATATACACACATACATACACACATATATATATGTGTGTATGTATGTGTGTGTATATATATATATATACACACATACATACACACATATATATATGTGTGTATGTATGTGTGTGTATATATATATATATACACACATACATACACACATATATATATGTGTGTATGTATGTGTGTGTATATATATATATATATATACACACACATACACACACACAGTACTGTGCAAAAGTTTTAGGCACCCTGTTTTTTTTTTAGTACAAACTTTGTTATAGATTTTTTATTTCATGACTTCTACATTGTCAGTACAAAAAACATTATTCCAAAACATTAAATGTTACAGGAAAATGTTTGTATGTCATTAAAGAAAGCAGCATATTACATAAGAGACCACTTTTCAGACAAAAAATATAATGAAGGCTGCTGGGTTTTGCTGCAAAAATAAGAAGCAAGTGCGACAGTCAAAGTCTCCAGAAGAACTGTGGTTGGTTCTGCAAGATAAAATTTACCAGCTAATTTCCTTATAAAACTGCACAAATTGTACCGGAGACTACTATTTTGTTTTGTTTTTTATGTTTACTGCTCTTTGCAATATTTTTTTTAATTTTTATGTAGAAACATTTAATTTCATTATTTTGAATGCTCTACAGCATTTCTTTGCATGCACCTAAAACCTTTGCACAGTACTGTCTGTGTATATACAGGTGCATCTCAATAAATTAGAATGTCGTGGAAAAGTTCATTTATTTCAGTAATTCAACTCAAATTGTGAAACTTGTGTATTAAATAAATTCAGTGCACACAGACTGAAGTAGTTTAAGTCTTTGGTTCTTTTAATTGTGATTATTTTGGCTCACGTTTAACAAAAACCCACCAATTCACTATCTCAACAAATTAGAATACTTCATAAGACCAATAAAAAAAAAAAAACATTTTTAGTGAATTGTTGGCCTTCTGGAAAGTATGTTCATTTACTGTACATGTACTCAATACTTGGTAGGGGCTCCTTTTGCTTTAATTGCTGCCTCAATTCGGTGTGGCATGGAGGTGATCAGTTTGTGGCACTGCTGAGGTGGTATGGAAGCCCAGGTTTCTTTGACAATGGCCTTCAGCTCATCTGCATTTTTTGGTCTCTTGTTTCTCATTTTCCTCTTGACAATACCCCATAGATTCTCTATGGGGTTCAGATGTGGTGAGTTTGCTGGCCAGTCAAGCACACCAACACTATGATCATTTAACCAACTTTTGGTGCTTTTGGCAGTGTGGGCAGGTGCCAAATCCTGCTGGAAAATGAAATCAGCATCTTCAAAAAGCTGGTCAGCAGAAGGAAGCATGAAGTGCTCCAAAATTTCTTGGTAAACGGGTGCAGTGACTTTGGATTTCAAAAAACACAAATGGACCAACACCAGCAGATGACATTGCACCCCAAATCATCACAGACTGTGGAAACTTAACACTGGACTTCAAGCAACTTGGGCTATGAGCTTCTCCACCCTTCCTCCAGACTCTAGGACCTTGGTTTCCAAATGAAATACAAAACTTGCTCTCATCTGAAAAGAGGGCTTTGGACCACTGGGCAAGAGTCCAGTTCTTCTTCTCCTTAGCCCAGGTAAGACGCCTCTGACGTTGTCTGAGGTTCAGGAGTGGCTTAACAAGAGGAATACGACAACTGTAGCCAAATTCCTTGACACGTCTGTGTGTGGTGGCTCTTGATGCCTTGACCCCAGCCTCAGTCCATTCCTTGTGAAGTTCACTCAAATTCTTGAATTGATTTTGCTTGACAATCCTCATAAGGCTGCGGTTCTCTCGGTTGGTTGTGCATCTTTTTCTTCCACACTTTTTCCTTCAACTCAACTTTCTGTTAACATGCTTGGATACAGCACTCTGTGAACAGCCAGCTTCTTTGGCAATGAATGTTTGTGGCTTAACTAGTGAACCAAACTGAGAGACCATTTTGAAGGCTCAGGAAACCTTTGCAGGTGTTTTGAGTTGATTAGCTGATTGGCATGTCACCATATTCTAATTTGTTGAGATAGTGAATTGGTGGGTTTTTGTTAAATGTGAGCCAAAATCATCACAATTAAAAGAACCAAAGACTTAAACTACTTCAGTCTGTGGCATTGAATTTATTTAATACGCGAGTTTCACAATTTGAGTTGAATTACTGAAATAAACAAACTTTTCCACGACATTCTAATTTATTGAGATGCACGTATATATATATATATATATATATATATATATATATATATATATATATATATATATATATATATATATATATATATATATATATATATATAATTATTAGTGTATGTGTAATTATTAGTGTAGTGTATTTAGAGCAACTTTCTAACTAGCAACATTTCCCACCACATGAGCATGTTTTTCCTGTTAAACAGTTGACAAGTGTCTTACCAGCACCAGCATGTTTGGGATGGTGACCACATCGGATTCATTGCCTACAGACATGCTCTCCTCAAAGAAATAATGCCGATATTCACGATAAGACACAGTTTTGTTGTCATGGAAAGTGATATTGTCTTTCCAACGCTTCTCACTAAAAGTAGAAAGAGTTGGTGAGTTGAATGATGAAACTGTTTTTGTATTCAAACCACCAGACTCCTGAGTGAAAATGCTTCAGATGTTAGGTCAGGAAAATAGCATTTTTAGAAATTAATGACATCTTTTCAGTAAGGCATATTTTCTTTACTATTTTTCACCCTATAATTGTATTAGTTTACTACATTTTATAAATCAACATACAACAACTACATGTACATTTTATAAAGCATTTTTGTAGGATAATAAAGAACTTGTTAGCAATATTTAAAAAAAAAAAAAAAAACTTTTTTTTTTTTTTTACTATTAAATCCACTCCTTAGAGAGTGAGAGAGAGAAAAAGAGAATGGAAAAAAGGAATAGAAAGATAAATAAAAATAAAAATAAGTCAAGATAAAGAAAAATACATTTTAAAAAAATTAAAGAGAGAAATCATTATGCACGTGTGCTTGGTGAGTCACATGTTTTCAATTCCTTGACACTGCAAAAAAGTTACACACATGATTTGAGGGTTAAACGCGGTAAAAGGTGCTTCCTTAAGCATGGGTCACATGTCTCTTTTGCAAAACAGGAAACCACTGTCCAGTCACAGAATATGCTACAGGCGAGAACCTTATATGAATACTACCACATGAAAGATAAAATTATTATGCCTACAGTATGACTTTAGCATAAGCCTTTAAGACACAGTGTTTAGTGTGTGCTAGCATGGGCGTAGATTTGGTTTGAACATTGGGGCCATTGAATTGAAGTGTGAATGGGTATGCTTCCTGACAATTGACAATTGACTGACAATTCTCTCACGAAGTTTGGCACAAAGTGGTGAACCACGAACCATCCTTGCTTGTAAAGACTGAGCTTTTGGTGGATGCTCCTTTTATGCGCAATCCTGATACCCTCCCCTGATACCAATTAACCTGATCCTCCAAAATGGTGTTACTTGAATATTCTATAAACTTTTCAGTCTTATTTTGCCTCTGTCTGAACTTTTTGAGTGTGTTGGAGGCATCAAATTCAAAATTTCTTTATATTTACAAAATACAATTAAGTTGGTCAGTGAAAACATTGAATATCTTTTCTCTGTACTTTTGTCAGTTAATTAAAATTTCAAGATATTTTTGTTTGTATTGCATTTTAGAATTTTTTTTTTTTAGTATTTTAGTAATATTAGTATATATCACACCACCTAAAGATTCATATAAATGTTACTGTATATTTTTAAGGCCTCCTAAAGGTCTTAATAATTTAATAAGTCAAAAAACCTACATGCATATGTTATAGGGTATATTGAGAAGGCAGAACCATATTACATAAGCTTATATAAGCACTGTGATCTGAACCAGCTTCACAAACTGCCTTAAATGGAAATCATATGTTCATTTGCTATAGGTTCTAGCAAAACAAGTCCCAAATTATGAAAATGTTAATGATGCCTATTTATGTTGAGACATGTTTAATATCTAAAGTAGAAGGATTTGTTCTGTCAAGTTCAGACCAGAACAGACAAATAAGATCAGTAACTTAAATTTCCCTACGTACACAGCACTCATGATACTCACAGATAAAACCTGGGCTTATTATATGAGCACTGAAAGACCTACAGTTCAAATGAATTGACCAGCTGAAATGTTAAATTAATAGTCAACTTAATACAGCAGATATGCTTCATGAACAGCTGTGTGCTAATTGTTTCCATTTCATCTTTCTGGGTACAGATCATATCCACCATGTAAAATTTGTATATACTTAACTTATAGTTTTACAAATCCTAGGTGTGCATGATCATTAACATCTATAGCAAAATTGTAATTGTGCAATAAATAAACTGATAAATATGCCTAAACATCAAACAACCAAAAAAATATATATATATAGCCCACCACAGGTCTTAGGAGATCTTATGAATGATTATATTAGATTCCATTCTTTCCTAACCATGCCACGTACCTGTACACATATGGACCTCTTTGCTCAACTGTGGGCTTCTCTCCTGCCAATATCTCGTCAGGGTTGAGAATATTGAAAAAATATATGGACATGAAGAATGGTACAGGAATGTCTTTCCACATAGTGTAGAATAGATCATTTTTGGGGTTGATTTTTACATTCTGTGAAACATGACATAGCAATAGACACAAAAAGCAGACAAACAAGTATAAATTGCTGTTTTGTTAATTGTTCTCAAGTTTATTGTTACTTTTACTTAATGTCATATCGATGATACATCCAAGCCCGTGGCGATTCAATTACTCTTAAAAAAATCAAATCAGTTGTAAGTCCTGCACTCGAGAATAGCCTTTTACCAGGCAGAATGGGGATGGTGATTATTGGAATAAAGCCCGTTGTGTTGTTGAGGGGAGAAAACGCGATAAAAACATATGATCCAAATGAATTCCTCCGTTTAGATTCATTGATATTCACTGACACCAACCTGTACAGTCGTATTCGAACTAAGTTACTTTAAAACAGACCATGGTGCTGTTTAACGGGTGCTTTTTACATATTAATCATTATTAATTACAAACTGATGACTTCGTGTCCACAAGTCCATTTCAATTTTGTAAAACCAGCTTACCTTTATTATTTGATCGTGGACAACAACTGGTCCCACAAACACGAGAACAGTCCCGAAAGCAACCGCTAAAAGTCCGAAAACTGAAAGTCCTATTGCTATGTTAGACTTTGACATGGCCATGGGGAACGGGTGTTGCTGAAAACGATTTAAATATTGAAGCTGATACTCTAAATGTTGCACGTGAAGCGAATTCCCTTGCAATCTCCCACGTCCGCCTTTTAAGCCACTGAACGGCTTCTTCTCTGTACTCTCGAATGAGTTCAGAGAAACGCAGCAGGCTACGAAGTTTTAGCTTTCACCCTGCTCATATTTACAACACCTTATAAATGGAGCTTAACACATAATCGGCCAAGAGACAGGTTGCAGACTTCTGGGGAATGTAGTTACAAGGACAAGAATGACTACAGTATGGTGACCCCAGCTCCAGGTCAACAATCTATAAATATAAATATATTACTGTAGAGTAAATATATTTCCTTTAAATACCCAAATAGCGTGCGGACTAATACATTAATAAACGAACGGTTTCTCAATTTAATTTAATATGCAGTTATGCATATAATTAGCTAATTATTAATTTAATTTGTGGTTACCTCAATATGAGCCCTTTTTTTAAACATGTATCACCTAAAATGCTCTCTAAAACAAAAGATAATTGGACATTTTTTAAAAAAACTATTCATTAACTCACAAATATGCTTCACTAGTTTGAATTCCTTTGTATTACAATTTAATTTGAAAAAGAAAGCAAATTAAGCATTCATGAGAAAATATTCAGCTGAATGTAATAGAAAATTCTTGAAAATGTTGTTACTGTCAAAACACTACCAAACACCTTTCCGCCTATTTCATTTGCACAATAACTTCTCTGAAGTAAGCGTACCACTCTCAAAGAGCTGAGGATTTTTTTTGTTATTCTTTCTCTCACTGTTAAAATACACCTACCATTAAAATTATAGACTGATCATTTCTTTGTCAGTGGGCAAGCATACAAAATCAGCAGGGGATCAAATACTTTTTTCCCCCCACTGTAGAAGCATGCACTTTGACACCAACAGTTACAAGACTTACTAGCAGATCCTGTGATGAAATTTTGAGGTTCTTGGAGTCTTCTTTTTGCATCAGACGATCTGCTCTTGGGCTGAATTTGCTGGAACAGCCATTCCTCGACAAATTGGCAGTTGTTTGAAATCTGCGCCATTTGTAGATATGATGTATTTAGAATGATGTAGTGGAATGATGTATTTAAAATAATTTGGAGATCTTTTTAAATCCCTTGCCAGACTCATAGGCATCCACAACCTTTTTTTCTGAAGGCCTTACAAAACTCTTTAAATCTTTGCATGATGACACCACACACCTCAATAGCAAAAGAAACACCAGACAGTAGATATAAGAGGGGTATAAATACGACAGGTTCCACCTGCACTCCCTAAGCAGGTTCTAGTCACTGGCACCCAGTCTTGAACATCTGACTCTAATTTTATGGATTTGAAGGTGTGATAAATGTAGGGGTGTACTTACTTTTTCCATGTGACTGATCTGTTTTTTGTTAATTTAAATTACTACAAAATGTCAATTTTATGTCATTTGATAAAGTGATATAAACTTTATTAATAGGCACTGTTTCAAAGAGGATCAAATGTTTGCTTGTACAAATATGTAAAAAAAAATGCAACAATATTCATAGGGTGTACTTATTTTTTCACATTTTAAGTGCACACTTTGATAAGTGCATATATGCTTTCCACAATTTATATATCATATGCCTCACAGCGGATTGGTGGAGGCTAAACTCTTTGTTTTGTAACCTTTTTCCGCCTGGTGAGCATTGACAACTCTTTTTCTGAGGTCCTCAGGAATCTTATTTGATCGAAGCATGGCATACTTCCATAAACCTGTGTGGTGAACAGCAGACCTTGATAGTGAACATAGTGAAGTTTATGTTTGTTATGGGTTTTCCTCATCCTTTCCATTATTTTGTGGGTACCCTGTACTGACCTGTGTGCGGTGTGTGTTTCTCTACTCCCTTTTCCTAGATGTATGGGATTAGATTTGTGCCAAAAGTATTAAACATAACCTTTCAAGAACTGAACAAAAATATACAATGAGAAAGAAAAAAAAACACTCTGAAACTGAAAACAGTGAACTCAATGGCAAAAATGTAACATTGTCTTCAAATAAACATCATTCTTTGTTAACAGTTTTCTAAGCTTCCTTTTCGCTAATCACGGTTTATGAATGCGCTGCCAGAGTTTTCGTTTACGCTTTCAAATTTTTCATTTACACTCTGGAAGTTTACATTCGCCAATCTGACACAAACTTCATGGGTGGGCAGGGCTTAACAACGCTTTACTCTCATTGGCTAGTGAGATTTGGCTCGACAGCTCCCTGACCAGGAAGTAGAGACTTCAGTGGCATGAATTTTGAGGGCAGGGATCCGGCAAGTCGAGAGGCATACGAAAGGTTCTGGTCCCCAAACTTAAAGACACAAAAAAGTGCTTCTAGAATCTCACGTAGCCAACGATATTCAGTGCTGATAGGTCGGCCTGTGTAATTACTCAAACTGATACAGCGACTTAACGAGTGTATAGCAGTGAGTATTCTCAGTACAAAAAGAAAAATTTATGGATGGCACATTCGATCAATTTATGTGCTGTCACCTCAGTTAGCTGCAAAACAGATTTACCCAAAGCACTTTGAAAACAAAGCTACGTTTCATACAGTACGCCTACTTACAATAAACTAACACAAAATATTCCACAAAGCTGTCACGTCAGTGTCCTCCTCCTCTTCCCTGTGTCCCTTACATATCCATGAGCACAAATGGCTCGGGATTGAACTTTGTGAGCGGTGGACCCACGATGTTCAAAAACATCAGAGACAAGATGGTGGGGATGATAAGGGATGCACACTGCAGCTACAAATGAGATTGATTTTAGAGAAACCCTGCTCACGCTCCACTCAATGATTGGTATGGTATTCACAGAATCCAACAACTGCCTCAGTCCTTCTGGAACTTTTTGTCTATTTGAGTCCCTGTACTTCCTAAAAGCCCAATTAACTGTACGGGGGCTGTTCACTCTATTTAATTCCTGTCAGTCAGTCACACTTTCAAAGCCATGCGCCATGCAACCTTTAGCCTCATAAGTGCTTCTAAAAACCTTCCACAATCAGGCTATAGCGTTATCACTGCTAGTCATTGGAACGGTTGCTTCAAGTGACCTGCAGCCACTCGCTCCCTTGGACTCTTGCCTTTTTAGTATTTTGCTCCGTTTTCTCGCTGTCATTGTTTATGTCCTTTTAAAAAATGCTGTTAATGATAACTGCTTTCTTTTCGCCATGACACACTCTACAACGCAAGCTACGTATGCTTCGCTCCGCGACATCAAACTCAGGTGAACTTCTGAACTTGAAATGATTATGTTATGTGAAAGAGGCTATTGATTAACGGGATTGCAATAAGACAAATATAACTATTTGTTTTTATAATATTGCTGCATGAGATTTTAAACATCCAGCCGCAGAGGTGCGGGATCCACATAAAAAGGTTTCAGAACGCAGGTGTGCTATATTTTGGAGGTGTTGGTTCCTGGTCTGGCAGGGAGCTCAAATTAAGCACTGGCATTCTGGATGCAGTTAGTCAGTATATTAGTTTGTAATTAATATCTGAGGTTTGGGGAGTCTCATATGACTATTTTTTTTCGAGATGAGCTTTCAGGAGCAGCACGGAGTGGCGTCGTTGTCATCATCAACGTCATCTTCCTCCTCAGCTGGACACTCGAGCTGTCGAGCCAAATCTCACTAGCCAATGAGAGTAAAGCACTGTTAAGCCCCGCCCACATGTGAAGTTTGTGCCAGAATGGCGAATGTAAACTTGCAGAGCGTAAATGAAAAGTTTGAAAACATAAACAAAATCTCTGGCAGCGCATTCATAAACCATGATTAGAGGAAATGAAGCTTAGAAAATTGTTAACAAAGAATGTTATCTATTTGAAGACAATGTTACATTTTTGCCATTGAGTTCACTGTTTTCAGTTTCAGAGTGTTTTTTTTTTTTCTTTCTCATTGTATATTTTTGTTGGTTTCTTGAAAAGTTACGTTCAATACTTTTGGCACAAATCTAATCCCATATAGGTGGAGCTGTTTCCATTCCTGAGGTCTGGAGTGTCGATGGAAGGAAGTGACGGTGGTTCTGGTACTGATTCGGAGATGGAGGATGAAATATTTGACAGAGAAAAGACAGGGAAAGGATGGTGTACAGTTGTGAACCAAAAAAGGAAGAAAACTTTCAGTCAAGGATCAGGTACAGCTAGTGAAAGGATAATCATGTAGAAAGGAGAAACAACAAAGAATTTAAGGTACTGTTAAAGTTTTCTCAATCACTAACAGCAATAGAACCCATTAAGCTAACTAATGAGCTGAAGAAAGCTTTAGGAGAAATTGACAGTGTCAAGATATTGAGAGATGGAAATATATATATATATATATATATATATATATATATATATATATATATATATATATATATATATATATATATATATATATATAATTTTTTTGTAAGGATGGCAAACAACAGAAGGTAGCGTTGGGATTAAAGTCCATGCTTGGTCAGTCAGTATCTTGCATGATATCATCTAGAAAGACCTGGACAAAGGGAATAATTACTGGAGTCCCAAAAGATTTACTACCTGATAAAATTAAGAGCTGTATTGTAGGAGGAAAGGTGATTATAGCAAAACAATTAGAGATGGTGAAAAGGTGGATAGTTTATCAGATAATTTATCAATACAATTTGATGAGGACAGAATGCCTGAGAGGTTGTATATTGGATACAAAAGTTATGCTGTTAGACCTTATGTACCTCCCCCACTTAGATAAATAGCAATGTGCTACTGATGTGCCAGTGCAAAGAGATGAGACAAATAATGCTCCAATACAGACAGAAACATTTCCAGCACATTGCATTGTAAAAGAAGATTCCTTAGTTGTGAAAAAAGAGTTTATATCATTCATGTTAGAGGTAGTAAACTGTTCAGCACAATCAGAAAGCAGAATGGAAAGGATAAAAATTATAAACAAAGCAACAGAAAAATATTTGACATTTGTGGGCATCACCCTTGTGCAAATAAGTGAAAAACTCAAGGTTCCAACAGGCAGTACACAAATGCCATTTAGAAATAAATAATGGCACTAAAGTTATTACAATGGAATGCAAGGAGCCTAATTGCGAATGGCCAAGAAAAATATAAAATATATAAAACATAAAAATATATATATACACAATATATTCATGATCAAGAAGAGAAACCACATATGGTGTACATTCAAGAATCTTGGCTAAACCACAATTAGAATTTGTCTTACATGGATATACAGTAATATGTAGAGATAGAAAAGTTGTAAAATTTTATTTAAAAAGAATTGCGATAGAGTTGTAGATATTAATGAAGAATATGAATCAGTGGTATATGAGATATTTGCTGGAGAGCAGAGAATTAGAGTGATAAATTGGTATAACCTGTGTGATAGACATAGTAGAGAGATTCTAGAAAAAATTATGGGAATCGGCAGTCACAAAATAGTATGGTGTGGGGATTTCAGTGCAAATAGCACTTTATGGGGAAGTGGTAGCACAGATAACAATTGTAATGTTGTAGAAGAAATACTAGACTGGAGGAGATTAGTATGCCTAAATAACGGTAGGGGACCAAGAATTAATGTTGTATATGGTAGATGTTCTGCAATAAACTTAACATTAATTTCAGAAAGTTTAGCAAGGAAATGTGTGTGGGATGTATGTGATGAAACTACTAACCCCATTTCCATAAAAGTTGGGATTTTTTCTAATATGCAATAAAAAATAAAAATCTGTGATTTGTCAAGTCTCTTGAAACTTTATTTAACTGACAAAAGTACAAAGAAAAGATATTCAGTGTCTTCACTGACCAACTTAATTATATTTTGTAAATATAGAGAAATTTTAGAATTTATGCCTTCAACACACAAAAAAAGAAGCTGGGACAGAGGCAAAATGAGACTGAAAAGTTTATAGAATATTCAAGTGAAACCATTTTGGAGGATCAGGTTAATTGGTAACAGGGGAAGGTATCAGGATTGGGCATAAAAGGAGCATCCACCAAAAGCTCAGACTTGATGATGGTTCGTGGCTCACCATTTTGTGCGAAACTCCGTGGGAGAATTGCCAGTCAGTTCAAAAGGAACATTGCTCAATGCAAGATTGCAAATAATTTAGGTCTTTCACCATCTACAGTGCATAATATTGTGAAAAGATTCAGGGAATCCAGAGAAATCTCATTGCGTAAAGGGCAAGGCCGGAAACCACTGTTGAATGTGCGTGACCTTCAAAACTTCAGGCGGTAATGCCTGAGAAATCATCATGCTACTGTGATAAATATAACCACATGGGCTCTGGAGTACTTCAGAAAACCATTGTCACTTAACACAGTCTGCTGCTGCATCCAGAAATCCAACTTGAAACTCTACTGCTGTAGCGAGGCTGTTCTAAATGGGGATCGAACCCAGGTCTCCCGTGTTCAAAGTCACTGAGCTTACGGATCAAGCTAACTCCCCAGTTAATGAAGCCAAGGGCAGAAGCAAGGAGTCGTGGGTCTTCAACAAAAGATAATCTTTACTTGATAACAGTGCAACAAAAACAAAGGAAGCCATGCTTCCACAAATCAGGGAAAAACAAAAACAGAAACAATGGTCAAAAGCATAAACTTAGGATGCAGCAGGTAGCGGGTGACAAAGGCTCAAGACTGAACAAAAAAGACATGGCACAAGTCTACTTAAATAGGGGAAAACACAGGTGTAACACATCAGTCCTAATGAGCAGTAGAGTTCTGGCCCCCTGCCGACTAGGAGAGGAATAGCAGCCCAGTGATGAGTTCTTACAGGAGCCCCTAGTCTAAGAACAGCTCCTGACACTCCCTTGGTGGAATCTTTGGGCACAGTGGAATGCCATAATGAGTGTGGGGTCCAGAATGTCTCAAGCAGGCACCCACGAGTGCTCCTCTGGGCCATAACCCTCCCAGTTGACCAAGTACTGCACCTTTCCACGGACCCGGCAGGAATCTACCAGCCTGCATATGGAGTAGGCTGGTTGCCCATCGATGATACGTGCAGCTGGAGGAGGCTTGCAACCTGGGGACAGAGGAGAACAGACAACAGGCTTTAGTCGAGAGATATGAAAGGTTGGGTGGATCCTCATGGACCTGGGCAGAAGCAGACAGTAGGATACTGGGTTTATTTTCCGGAGGATCTTGAAAGGGCCAATGTAGTGTGGAGCCAGCTTGCGGGGTTCCACCCGCAGGGGAAGATCTCTGGTTGCAAGCCACTCCCTCTGACCTGGACGAAGCATAGGACTCAGCCTCCAACGTCAATTCACCTGTGTCCGCTGTCTCTGTGTGGCCTTTAGTAGTGCTGCCCAGGCCTTCTTCCAAGCCCATCGACAACGGGGGGGCATGTGCCCACTGCAACACATCAGAGCGTAGTTGGTTAGGTAGAAAAAGGCGTCCTGATGGGCCATTACCTGGATCCGGCTGCTGCCATTGGGCCTTCTTGATGGCAGCCTCGATGCCCCACTGGATTGTGGCTACTATTCTGGAGGTGGGTAGGATGGGTTCCGGTCTTGACTCCTCCTCTGGGGGACCATTCATGCTGGTTGTCATGAATGAGGGTGTATTGGATGGTAACTCCTGAGGTTGCAGGGTGGGGGAACATATTTACTCTTGTTCCAGTTCCCCCTTTCCTGGGTGAGAGCTGGCTTTTCCCGACAATTCCGGGCAGTTGAATCGGAAATGGCCGGACTTGCCACAGTACAGACAGAGTCGCTCCCTCATCTGTCGATCCCTTTCTGTCTGGGTTAACTTGGCTCTGCCCAGCTGCATGGGTTCCTCCAGATTGTCAGGTCTCCCAGGTGGTTCGACAGTGCCGGGGGACTTCTCAGTGTGATGCACACCCGCTCCTGAGTGTGATGCACACCCATTCCTGTTGTCGCTCTTGGAGACAATGATCTACTCGGATAGCCACCTAGATGAGGGATTCCAGGTCCGGAGGAGGGTCTTAAATGCTAATTCATCCTTGAGTTCAGGAGACAAGGCTTGGTGGAAGGTGGCCCTCAAGGCTCGCTGGTCCCATCCACTCTCTGCCACACTCCAAGAGCCTTGAGAGAGTTGAAGCAGGCGATAGTCCACATCTCCTGTGGTGGCTGGATGGTGGAAGACCCTCCTCATCTCGGAAATGAAGCTGTCACTGGTTGCTGTGAGTGGTGATTGTTGATCCCACAAAGCCGAAGCCCAGTCTAATGCCTTGCCAGTGAGAAGGGTAATGATGTAGGCTGCTTTCTGTGGGGAAGCTGCCAGGTTGTAACTGAAACACCAGTGTGCACTGGGTGACAAATCCATGACACTTCTTGGGTAGCTGGTAGCCAGGGAAGCTACCACTACTTGAGCCAGGTTACCAGGCGGCCGCTGGGGCTCTTGTGATGGGGTGGTTGGGGGCTGAAGGTTTAAGCGTTGAAGGCAGCTTGTCCTGCTATGGCAGAGAGTATGCGATCCACATTAGAAAGTGGTGAAGTATCCTTTGCTGGATTCATGTTTCTGGTTCAGTCTTGCTGTAACGAGGCTGTTCTAAGTGGGGATCGTCTCCTGTGGTCAAAGTCACTGAGCTTACTGATCAATCTAACTCCCCAGTTAATGAATCCAAGGGCAGAGGCAAGGAGCAAGGAGTCGTGGGTCTTCAACAAAAGATAATCTTTACTAGATAAAAGTGCAACAAAAACAAAGGAAGCCATGGACAAATAGTAGCATTGGATGTTTGCCACTAGATGGTTTTCACTGACTTTTTACCTAGCTGCGACAGATTAGATTCGACTCGTGATCGCTATATCATAACAAAGGTATGAAGTTCCGTTTTTATTTTTCATGTTGTCATTTGCACTCCCGACACAAACTACTATATTACTGTTGCTGGAGCATCTATATCGTAAAACTGAGACAATATATTGACACTAAACCCTTAGACCTTTCGAATGATGTATAGTTTGTTAATATTATTAACATTTTTAGAAAGTAGTCTATATGGTAATCTTAAACCTTGTAAAACCGCGTGACATCAGGCCCGCACTCGGGCTATTGCGGTTCAAGAGGTTAAATGGGGGAAAACATAGGTGTAACACACCAGTCCTAAAGAGCAGTAGAGTTCTTGGTGAGGCACGCCCCCTGCTGACTAGTAGGGGGAATAGCAGCCCAGTGATGAGTTCAATTATGCAAGGAGGAAGCCACACATCAACTCTATGCAGAAACTCCGCCGAGTTCTCTGGGCCCGAGCTCATCTCGGACTGAAAGGCAGTGGAAATGTGTGCTGTGGTCAGATGAGTCCACATTTCAGCTTGTTTTTGGGAGAAACGGACGTCGAGTTCTCTGTGCCAAAGATGAAAAAGACCAACCAGACTGTTAAAAGCGAAAGGTGCAAAAGCCAGCATCTGTGATGGTATGGGGGTGCATCAGTGCCCACGGCATGTGTGTGAAGGTAGAATGCGTGTGCTTGACTGGCCTGCCAGCAGTCCAGCGGTGCTTCGCATTTCTTGTTTGTGCATCCTCGTTTCCTTTCCTTGCATCTAAGCTCCACCCCCTTTGGATGCGAGGTAAGGATGCAAGGATGAGATGCGAGGAGAGTGGAATTGAAGCAAGTCAAATTGCTTAATTATATTTCACACAAAATTCCATCACATCATCAAAGGACTTTTTGTTTGAGAATGTGGCAGATGTAAAGGAGGAGGAGAATTTACACGTGTCAGGTTTTGACAAGAAACACTTCCGCATAGGATACATCCTTGCTCCTCCTCCCATAGTATCCTCGCTCCTAGTTCCTCTGGAAGCTTCCTCACTCCTCGTTCCTCACCTCCTTGCAGTGCAATTAGAGAACTGATATGTCCTTCAAGATGGTTGACGTCGATCGATTTCTGGGTCATGGGCTGGAGGAAGGAGGAGTGTGGAAACGAGGAAGCATCAATTTGAGTATTGAGAAGCACCCCAGAGATCTGTCTCCTATGGTGCATCATGAAGAGAAGAATCAGACAATGGTGACCAAGGACTGTTGAGCAGCTGAAGTCTTGTATCAAGCAAGAATGGGCAAAAATTCCACTTGCAAAACTGCAACAATTAGTATCCTCAGTTCCCAAACGATTAAAAAGTGTAATTAAAAGGAAGGGTGATGTAACACAGTGGTAAACATGCCTCTGTCCCAACTTTTTTTTGAGTGTGTTGAAGGTATCAAATTCTAAATTTGTTTATATTTACAAAATACAATTAAGTTGGATATCTTTTCTTTGTACTTTTGTCAGTTTAGTAAAGACAAATTACAGATTTCTGTTTTATTTTAGAAAAAAATCCCAACTTTTATGGAAATGGGGTTAGTACAATAGGTAGTGATCTTTTACCTATTTTCTCCAAAAAAACCATGAATTTCACAGAAACAGTAGAGGAAATGATTCCTAGGTGTGGGTTTAAAACAGCAGAGTGGGAGGGATTTAAAGAATGAAATGAAATGAGGTTGCAAAATCTGGCTATATTTGAAAATATACAGGATAGAAGAAATTAATAATAAGATATGTGAAATATTGAATAGATCTGCACAAGAGACAATTGGAAAATGGAAAGGGGAAAAAGGAAGAAAGCAGTACCTTTGTGGACAGAAGAATGCAGTACAATAGAGGAATAAAGCATTCAAGAAGATCAAGAGGTCATATTTGTTTGATGATTTTATTATATATAAGAAAGCACAAGCAGATGTAAGAAGAAGAACTGGATTATGCAGCAAAACAATGATCCAAAACATAGGAGAAAATCCTAGGCCTAGAAGTGAGTGAAAGACTGATCTCCAGTTATCGGAAGCGTTTGGTTGCAGTTATTGCTGCTAAAGGTGGCACAACCAGATTTTAAGTTTAAGGGAGCAATTAGTTTTTAACATTGGTGATAGGTGTTGGATAACTTTTTTTGCTTCAATAAAAAAAGTAAATATATAAAAACTGTATTGTGTGTTTATTTAGGTTGCCTTAGTTTTATGTCGTATTTTGTTTGAAGATGTAAAAGTATTTATTATGAGATATACACAAAAACAGAAGAAATGAGGATGGAGCAAATCACAGAACTGTAGATATTAGTGAGATGTGGGGTATGGTCAGGAAGATGAGAGGAATTCACAGAAGCAATAGTTTACCAGTCTTAAATAATGGCGAAAGAGTGGCTGTTTCAAATTCAGAAAAAGCATAAATGTTAGCTGAAATTTTTGTTAGAGTTCATAGTAATATCACAAGAAATGAGAATATACTGTAGTATTAGAGAGAACCCAGAAATTATGGTGACACCCTTGATACAGAATTCTCAATGTAAGAGAGCTCTAGGGGGAGTCAAACAAACTTCTCCAGGAATAGATGACATTTGTTCTATGTCTTTTTAATAAGATATGGAATGCGTCCTTCATGGAAACATGGAGTGATAGTGCCCATAGGAAAACCGGCTAAAGACATGTCTAATGCTGATAACTACAGGCCTATTGCATTGACACCCAATTTATGCAAGGAATATCATAAAAACAAATAGTTTTAGTTTTTAATTCACCAAAAGTAAAATAGAACAACAACAAAAAAAAACTGCAGTAGAAATGCCAATCTTATATTACTGGTGCTCAAATATTGCTAACAGCCAATCAATAGCCTCTTTCACATAGCATAATTATTTTGAGTTCAAAAGTTCACCTGAATTCGTTGTCGCGAAGCCTACAGTCACGTAGCAAGCGCTATAGAGTGTCATGGCGAAAAGAAATCAGTTATCATTAACAGCATTTTTTAAGAGCACAAACAACGACAACAAGAAAACGGAGCAAAATCCTAAAAAGGCAAGAGTCCGAGGGAGCGAGCGGCTGCAGGTCACTTGAAGCAGTTTGGTGACCATTCCCATGACTAGCAGGGATACTGCTATAGCCTGACTGTGGAAGGTTTTTAGAAGCGCTTAGGTGGCTAAATGCTGCGCATGGCTTTGAAAGAGAGACTGACAGGAATTAAACGGAGTGAACAGCCCATGTACAGTCATTCGGGCTTTTAGGGAGTACATAGACTCAAACAGACAAAAAGTTCCAGAAGGACTGAGGCAGTTGTTGGCTACTGTGGAGCGTGAGCAGGGTTTGTCCAAAATAAATCTCATTTGTAGCTCGCAGCGTGCATCGCTTCTCATCCCCACCATCTAATCTCTGATGTTTTTGAACATCGTGGGTCCACCACTTACAAATTTCAATCCTGAGGAATTTGTGCTCATGGATACGTAAAGGACACAGGGAAGAGTAGGAGGACACTGACATGACAGCTTTGTGGAATATTTTGTGTTAGGTAAGACGCTTATTTCTCGATTATGTTGTGCAGTTAATGTTAGTTTATTGTAATTAGGCCTACTGTATGAAATGTAGCTTTGTTTACAAAGTGCTTTGGGCAAATGTCTTTTGTACAGCCGTGGCCAAAAGTTTTGAGAATGACACAAATATTAATTTTTACAAAGTCTGCTGCCTCAGTTTTTATGATGGCAATTTGCATATACTCCAGAATGTTATGAAGAGTGATCAGATGAATTGCAATTAATTTCAATTAATTTAAGTCCCTCTTTGCCATGAAAATTAACTTAATCCCAAAAAAACATGTCCACTGCATTTCAGCCCTTCCACAAAAGGACCAGCTGACATCATGTCAGTGATTCTCTCGTTAACACAGGTGAGAGTTGTAACGCCTCAGCACAAGCAGCATCATATAATTCACACAATTATATCCAGAAGAAATAAAACAATGGGCCTTCTCAGCCAGAGAACCCACAAGAAACTCTGGACCAAAATGTCTCCACTCAGGGAGCCATAAAACAAGGAACCCACCCCAGACACCCAGGAGCCACTTATATCCAGCATGTGCATCTGCCTTATCTCAACCAACACGGCAAGCGTTAAAGGCCTCCTTGACCCAGGGCTGAACCCTCTCGACCACAGAAACCGCTCTCAAATGCAGTGATTTAGGCCTTTTTGGGCCAGACCAGTAAGGCCAATAAATTGTGGAACAAAGGAGAGACCTTTTCGCTCAGTCACAAAGATTACACATTCCACAATTCCACACAAGGACTCACACATTCCACAATCGGCGCCTACCAGGAGCAACGACTGTGGGAATTAATACATCTTTGAACAACTGCAATCACCTATGTCCTACCATGTGTTGTTCTATTTTCGTCATGTGTATCACCTTTAAGTTGCCACTAATTATTTCATTTAATCATGTATTAGTGTAGTAGCCCTAGGAGGATCAGTGTGTTTTATATATTAGATTAGTTTCTGTGTCATAGAATAGTTCAATAAAGTCTCGTCTGTTCTTAAATACGTGTTCTTTTTGCTTACAAGTGTCTATTGCCTTGAATTGCGATTCTGCTACATGCTCTTAGAATAATGTGTCACTATGTTTAGGATATTATTGCCGGTGGCCACGGAGGTAATATCTAATGCATAATTGATGAATACACTAGTTTCAACTTATCGCTGGACGAATAGTTGATCAGTAATACTAAATTAGTCAAATTTCCCTTTACGAGCTGATCTGTTAATCTCTCCGACATCTTTGGAGGAGAATAAAGATAGCTCAATTTAATAACTAATTTTTACTTACGTAAAATCGTGGAGAATATATCAAATTAACCCAAACAGCTAATTTTCACTACATATTCTGGTAGATAATGCGTGCACGCTTTAAAACTCTTGTCTCCTTTAAAACGGTGCTTTGAATCCAAGCGTGCGCTTTTCTTTCGTTTTTAAAGCTGATTCGCTACAGAGTGTTAACAAGGACAAGGCTGGAGATCACTCTGTCATGCTGATTAAGTTAGAATAACAGACTGGAAGCTTTAAAAGGAGGGTGGTGCTTGAAATTATTGTTCTTCATCTGTTAACTATGGTTACCTGCAAGGAAACACGTGCAGCCATCATTGCTTTGCACAAAAAGGGATTCACAGGCAAGGATATTGCTGCTAGTAAGATTGCACCTAAATCAACCATTTATCGGATCATCAAGACCTTCAAGGAGAGAGGTTCAACTGTTGTGAAGAAGGCTTCAGGGCGCCCAAGAAAGTCCAGCAAGCGCCAGGACCGTCTCCTAAAGTTGATTCAGCTGCGGGATCGGGGCACCACCAGTGCAGAGCTTGCTCAGGAATGGCAGCAGGCAGGTGTGAGTGCATCTGCACGCACAGTAAGTGCTTTTGGAGGATGGCCTGGTGTCAAGAAGGGCAACAAAGACGACACTTCTCTCCAGGAAAAACATCAGGGACAGACTGCTATTCTGCAAAAAGTACAGGGATTGGACTGCTGAGGACTGGGGTAATGTCATTTTCTCTGATGAATCCCCTTTCCGATTGTTTGGGGCATCTGGAAAAAGCTTGTCCAGAGAAGAAAAGGTGAGCGCTACCATCAGTCCTGTGTCATGCCAACAGTAAAGCATCCTGAGACCACTCATGTGTGGGGTTGCTTTTCAGCCAAGGGAGTGGGCTCACTCGCAATTTTGCCTAAGAACACAGCCATGAATAAAGAATGGTACAAAAACATCCTCAGAGAGCAACTTCTCCCAACCATTCAAGAACAGTTTGGTGACGAACAATGCCTTTTCCAGCATGATGGGGCACCTTGCCACAAGGCAAAAGTGATAGCGAAGTGGCTCGGGGGAAAAAAACATCGACATTTTGGGTCCATGGCCAGGAAACTCCCCAGACCTTAATCCCATTGAGAATTTGTGGTCAATCCTCAAGAGGCGGGTGGACAAACAAAAACCCACAAACTCTGACAAACTCCAAGCATTGATTATGCAAGAATGGGCTGCCATCAGTCAGGATGTGGCCCAGAAGTTGATTGACAGCATGCCAGGGCGAATTGCAGAGGTCTTGAAAAAGAAGGGTCAACACTGCAAATATTGACTCTTTGCATAAACTTCATGTAATTGTCAATAAAAGCCATTGACACTTATGAAATGCTTGTGATTATACTTCAGTAACAGTAACATCTGACAAAAAGATCTAAAAACACTGAAGCAGTAGACTTTGTGAAAATTAATATTTGTGTCATTCTCAAAACTTTTGGCCACGGCTGTAGTTAACTGAGGTGACAGCACATAAATTGATAGAATGTGCCATCCATAAATGTTTCTTCTTGTACTGAGAATACTCACTGCTATAAGCTCGTTATGTTGCTGTACCAGTGTGAGTAATTACACAGGCCTACCTATCAGCACTGAATATCGTTGGCTACGTGAGATTCTAGAAGCACTTTTACATGTCTGTAAGTTTGGGGACCGTGACCTTTCACATGCCTCTCGACTTGCCAGATCACTACCCTCTTATTATTCTGGGACATGCAGATTTACAAATTAATCACTGATTATATATAGATTAAATTATGTACTTGAAAGTAAAGGGCTTATTTATCTGCATCAAAGTGGCTTCCGTACAGGTCGTAGTACTGTGGATGCAACGCTATGTTTTGAAGGAGATGTAAGAAAGGTGCAAGTTAACAAAGAAGTGGTGGCTGTGTTTTTTAACATTGAAAAAGCATATGACTTTGGAAAAAGGGACTTTTAATTAAACTATGGGTATAGGAGGGAGAATGTATAATTGGATTATGGATTTTATTTATATTTACATATACGGCATTTTGCAGTATTATTTGGCAGTCCATTATTTGGATGTTCAATACATGTTAGAGTGGGAACTACATACCCTAAAATATAGTCAGTTGACAACGGTACCCCACAGGGTAGTGTATGTAGTCCAGTACTATTCAATATAATTGTTAGAAAATCTTTTGATGATGTAGAAAATATAAAATGTGAAATTGATGAGGATGAGAATAAAAGGTGCCGTCACACTGCCACAGCTATATCCTGTTTCGAGGCCTCGGGAGAGTTGCCATAAGACATACACACACACAAGGTCAGATAGGAAAGTCTCTCAGTTTATTCAAAAAGGAGAGAGTATATATATCAGACAGTTGTTGTTGGTTAGACACAAATCATCAGACAGTCATGTGCCTCAGCAACAGTGCTCATGGCTCAAGGTAAAAATAGCGGGCCGTGGGTACATCGCGTACGAAGAAACGAGAGCAGTAGCATGTTTTTGCAAGATAAGAGAAACTAAGAGAGAAAGACATATTCCTGTGATATGGGTTGACGAGGAGATGAGAAAAGGGTCACAGTGTTCTCAAGAGAGAAAACTCACATAAAATCATGAGCTACAGTAAGTGCTATATTAATATTTCTAATACCCTCTTAGGTCCCAACGGGACCTGTGCACGATCTCTGATGAAAGGCAGCTTAAAGCCGCCACAGAATTAGTCCTTCCCTCGCAAAGGAATAGCAATATATGCATAATTAGTAAAAGAGGCAAGGGCCCTGTGCGTTGAGGGATACACACAGGAATATACATGGTGCGAAAATAAGAACCAATAATATGAACACGACAACTGGTAACACAATGTGTATAACCCCATCCTCCTCAGAATGTAGAAAACCAGGAAAACCATGAATCATCTGCTTGAGGAGAAGTAGCTATGGACTTGCGCATATGGTATATGAGATGCTAGCGTAGTTATTAGGAATGTGGAATCAGCAAGAGGTATTCAGCATTTTGCAGACCCCACCACGCTCAGCAGTGAGAATATATAGAATCAGATGGTTCTGGATAACGACTTCCCTAATTTTTGTAAGTGCGTTGTTAATCAAAGCTAATGCTTCCTCAGTATCATTAGCCAAAGACAAAAGCATGAAAGTTAACCCATTGATCTTATTCAACATGGCAGTTGTACCCCCTCCTAGGAAAATAGACCAGCCAATGTTAGCACCAGGATGATCCACGGGTCAGCTAACATGTATCCCCTAAATTTGCTAGGGACATTGTGCTTAAGACGTGTTGGATGCAAGGGCGGATATTGTGACCGATAGCAGAGTTTATTGGTGTAATTGCAACCAGGTATAGGGGTACTAGGGTTGTGTCCACTACGAACTGCTGACATCAGATGCAACAAAGAAACAGTAGCAACTGGGAGAATGCACGAATCATTCACAGCGTTAACTGGTGCAGCTGTCGAGTTATTTAACTGAAATGAGGCCCATGATGATGACACATGGTGACAGATCCAACAAGGTCCATTGTGTACGTCTGAAAGGTTGCGAGCGATTTCTAATGAAAAAGAGCAAGCAAGGTTACCATTACAGAGTTGCAGAGGGCTCTGTGTTTGTTCTTGAGTTGCCAATGAAAGTACCGGAAGAGCACTTATTAGCAATAGCAAATGCACAGAAACCTATATGTGTATGTGTTAAGGTGAGATGAGCAGAGGCCCCCTAAGGGGAGCTTGATTGTGAATGTTCTCCTTTCTCAGCGGGGCACCACTTCAGTCGACTGGCATGGATCCATTGAGGCTGTGAATCTGTGAGCATGGTGGTTCGTGTGACTGCTATCACCTTCGTTGGAGGACCAAATGCAACGTCGCCCACTTTTTGAGGGTTCAGACTTTTTACTAGTACCGAGTCACCTGGGAGGAAAGGGTGAGAAGGCTTTTCTTTAGGTAAAGGGAGAGAGGCAGAAACATTACCATGCACATTGTTAAATTTTTCAATTAAGGCTTGAGTGTAATCGCTGACAATCACGTCCAGGTCTCCTGCAAAAAAATGCCAGGGTTACTTTTAGTCCAAGGGGTTGGAAATGGCCTGCCCATTAAGATCTTGAAAGGAGACAGTTCTGAGTTTCAAGCATAGCATTGATCAGTCTATCTTTAATAGTGCAATTTTTTTGGTCCACTATACCTGAGCTTTGAGGATGATATGGTGTGTGGAAATTCCAGTCAATACAAGTCATTACAAAGTTTCTGTGTTACCTTTGATACAAACAGAGTACCATTATCGCGGTCAACTGACTGTGGTACACCATACCGAGGTATTATTTCCTTAGCAAGAATCTTCACCACTGTACCGGCATTCTCCTTAGAGCATGTAAAAGCTTCTACCCATTTGGAGAATTTGTCGACAATGATCAGCAGATACTTAAGGTTCCTTACCAATGGCATGTGTGTGAAATTCAATCTGTAAACTTTGGAAAGGTGCACTAGGCAGAGGTGGACAAAGTACACAACTCTATTACTTGAGTGAAAGTACAGATACTACTGGTCAAATATTACTCCATTACAAGTGAAAGTTGTAAAGACAGATTTTTACTTAAGTAAAAGTACAGAAGTATTTGCTTTTAAAAGTACTTATGTATCAATAGTAAATTTCTTTTTTTATGTCAACACATTGTTTTATTATTGTTGCATGTAATACATTACATGTATTACCTTATGCCTATACCTTATGCCTCTGAAGCAACCTACTGAATACATTGACTATTTTGTAGTATCTGTGGAATAAAGAGCTTTTAGAATGTTACAAAACCTATAGAAATGATAACTGCTCTCTCTGACTCAGCGGCAGCACCAACACAGATTTGAATGTTCCGGTGTGGTTTGTATCAAAGGTTTAACAGACAGGCGAATTGTTATCATTTAGGAAAGAGATTGTGTGGGTGTTTGAATCGAGATTGCAATCTTTTTATGATTAATCATGCAACTCTACACATAACTATAGTAATTACGCAAGGCAACCAAAGTCAAACAAAGCAAACATTTCAAACGAAAAGAATCTTTGACCTTTTCAGAAAACTGAATATACTTTTTAAGTATGGCCATGGGTGCATGCACTGCGCTGAGGAACCATCTTCTTCAATTTTTCCAACTGATCAGTGTTCAAAAAATGCTGGGAAATCATTGAACTTCACAACACATGACCCTACAAGAGAGATTACTGATTAGTGATTATTGATGATCCACTGATTTTCAAAGCTGCTACGTAGTAACGACTTTCGACTCAAGGACCCTGATAGAAATGCAGTGGTAGCTCAGTGGTTAAGACGCAAGGCCTTAACCCTTAAATGCTCAGTTGTATAAATGAGATAAATATAAATCGCTCTGGATAAGGGCATCAGCCAAATGCCGTAAATGTAATTTTTCTTATTTACACAAAGTTTGCTTGGTAGCAAATTAAGATTATAGTAAAGAATTTAGGTTAAATGAAGTGTCACTAACCTTTGTGTATTCTGAAAAAGCAGTGAGATGTGTCATTTTAGCAAAATAGTATTAACTGCCACACATACAACATTACTTACGGTACTACTGTATTGATGATACTACAGTTTAAAAAATACAATGGCATCGGCGGTATTTTGAAGCTTTAGTATCGCAATACTACCGTAGTACCAGTATACCTTGCAACCCTATTATTAATTATCTAAGATTAACAAGCTTGTATAACAGGATTTATGTTTGAAATATACAGTGGTTCTTGAAAGTTTGTGAACCCTTTTATTCATATCTGCATAAATATGACCTGAACATCATCAGATTTTCAAGTTTATAGATAAGAAGGAACAGAATCCACATATAATTTGCATACAAGAAACATGGTTAAAACCTTAGTTAGATTTTGTGCTGCAGGTATATAGATTGCACGGAAAGATAGAAGGACAAGAAATGGAGGTGGGGTGGCCACATTTATTAAAGACAAGCTAGGAATTATAGAATATTCAGTGGTGGATAAAGTACATGAAAGCCACACTTGAGTAAAAGTACAGATATCTTACCAGAAAATGACTTTGGTAGAAGTTAGTCACCTTTTAGAATATTACTTGAGTAAAAGTCTTAAAGTATCTGATATTTATTAAATGTACTTAAGTATTGAAAGTAAAAGTACAAGTAAATGCTGTTAATACAAAAAGTTTATTCTTTTTAAGCATGTACACCACCTTAAAAATGGAGCCTACAAAACAAAGTCTTCAAGCTGAAGCTCTTGAAAGGAACAAAGAGCTCAGTCTCTAGCAGCTTTGTCAGGGGCAACATGTCATTCAATTTGCCAAATTGCAAAACTTTCAGAGTTTGTAGAGTAGAGATATGGCTGACCGTCTGCCTTCTGCAGTATGGCAGAACTTTAATATTCTACTTTACACAGTTTGAGCAACAAGATTGTGTTGTCTTAATTTTAACTAATACAGACAATCGAACCTGCAAAAATATGTACTTACACTGTTTTGTATTATATTATACTATATTATATTACTGTATTATTCAACTCATGGAGTCATTTTTTATTCAATAACTACTTTACACATGTCTAGTTTGGCCTCATCACCTAGACATCAATACAGTTGTCTAGCAAGTTGTCTTATAGCAGCTAGTTAAAATAACGTTAGCTATGCTAATGGACGAATCACATTAAACTCACATCAACATGTCTTTTACACCATTGCCACCATGGGCAATTGAGAAATCACTGCTGCATACAGTTCAGCGAGCTACACTGTTGTTGTTGTTGTTTTTTACCCCTATTATGCATGGGTTCACTTTAGTGTAGTCTGGGGTGAAGTGCATTTTGTACTTTTTTTATTTATTTGGACACTCTGCCATGGAAACTGACAGTTTAGTTAGCACAAAGAGAGACCAATCAGGACGCGCGCTGTGTCACTCTCTCACCACATCTGTCACTCGCTCTCTCAGTTTCTCCAGAGCCCGTCTACTAGACCTATTAGAAATGACCATTGAACTCTCTCTTGCTCACAATAAAAAAAAAATTTAATCGATTTCCAGGATATTGTATATAATTTGCAGGCCTCAAGGAGCCGCTATTAAAATGCGGGAGACTCCTGGAACTTCTGGGAGAGTTGGGCTGTCTGCTAATAACTAACACTGTCATTATTGTCGAGTGGAACTCCTAGGCTTGAGTGGAAATTGAAAGTTAACCGCGGCTTTGAGAGCACTTGTTTCCACTTGCATAATGGGATTTAACCAGTGATCTAACTTGCAAGCACCAGACCAACCACCAGACTGATTAGTCAAATCTGCTTGCTTGCGGTCTATGTTCTTCCGATTTTATTTTGTAGTGCTTACAAGACAAGATGCTTAGGGGAAATGTATCATTTTATTTAGGAAATGTAGTGGAGTAAAAGTGAAAGTTGACAGAAATATAAAAACTCGAGTAAAGTACAGATTCTCCCAAAAAATACTTAAGTACTGTAATGAAGTATTATTACTTTGTTACATTACACCACTGGAATTATTAATGAGAGCAGATAACATGAATCAGTGGTAGTAGATATATTTACAGAGAAACAAAGTATCAGAGTAATAAATTATTACAATCCTTATAATAGATTAAGTAAAGAGTTAGAAAAGGTCATTGGGACGGGATACCAAAAATAGTTTGGTGTGGAGATTTTAATGCACACAGCACTCTCTGGGTGTCTACGTAACAAGAATATAGGCAGATGCGAGTGCAGTTAAGAGCTTTTATTAAGGAAAGGCAGGCAGATAAATCCAAATCGAAAGGCAATAGTCGTGGTCAAAAACAGACTTGGGTCAGGCGATCTACAACGGGCATAAACTGGGCTAAGACTAGAAACGCGGAAACAAAAACAGGATCAAAACCATGAAACGAAAAACAATGATGAAAGGCTCGGTATGGGTCTGACGGAAAACACAGAAACACTCAATATTTTGCGTTAGACAAAGACACAAAGGGTTTAAATAAACGTAATCATAGTGGTTAACACAAAACAGCTGAGACATTAGGAAGTGACCAATGACATAACGGGGGCGGAGACAGGACTGAAATCAAAACAAAGCACGTGTCAAAGTAAACAAAGTCAATGGCTGCGTCCGAAATCGCGTGCTGTGACAGTACATACTGAATTTGATGCAGTACCTACTGCACGGCCGTTGAAACAGTACGTACTAATCAGTATGTGTGTGTAGTATGACTACAATCCCGGACATACTACATCTGCCATGTTGGCATTATCATGTGACCTTCGATGTCATCATAAACACAAAAATCTTAAAGGGACCACCAGAGTAAAGCAACCGCAAAAGGCACATCAGGAAATTTAACTGAATTAGCAGTTTAATGTGGGCAGTGTTAACAGGCTGAGGTCAATTCGTTGCTGTTAGCTTGGCTGGCTAAGGCATTATGGAGATCACAAAAAAATGGTTTCAAACGCTGTGACAACTGTTTTTTTGTTTAAACCTTCAACAAGTTAACAGGTTATTCTGGTATTGTTAAACAAGTCCTGTTTAACCAAGGTTTAATACTTAAAAAGAGCTAACGAGCTGTCTTCCACGTTTTTTTTTTTTCTGAGCTCGTCCACACCAGTCCTGTTGCATTATGGGAATTTTTGACTCGCGTAGTGTCCATCGGTCGCACACTGCAAAATCTCGCCGGAAGCAGTACACCATCTGGGTATTTCTCGCCTACTGTTTCTTGCCTATTGAGAATTCGGACATACTACCCTTCTGGCGTACTGCTTTTCGCCTACTGTGTAGTAGGGTAGTACGCGATTTCGGACGCAGCCAATGTCAACTGACAAGTGACAGCATGAGATGTTTGGGAAGATATTATAATGGGTAGTGATCATTATATAATCACATGCAAAATAGGTATGGAGGTATCTGAGTATAATGAAAATATGGTTCCAAGATGGAGATTCAAACAGGCAAATTGGGAAGCATATAAATATCTTAGTAGGTAGAATTAACAGGATCAGAATTAAAGATGATGAAAGACATAGAAGAGTTTAATGGGAAAATATGTGAAGTATTGTATAAGATACCAGACAATGTTATAGGAAAAAAGGGAAAGTGTGAAAAGAGGAAACCAGTACCCTGGTGGACAGATCAATGCAGTAATGCTGTACAAAATAGGAATAAAGCATTTAGAAAGATCAGAAAGACATATCTATATGAAGACTTTATTAAGTATAAGAAAGCACCAGCTGAAGTAAGAAGAATAGTTCGAGCAGCTAAAAGGAAGTACTGGAGAGATTGGAGTAGCATAATAGGAGGAGATGCTGACGTTAGTATGGAATACAATTAGGAAAATGGGTACTGTGCCAGTAGGGAAACCTGGAAAGGATAAGTCCAATCCAAATAATTACAGACCCATTTCATTAACCGCTAATTTATGTAAACTGATAGAAAGAATGCTTATTTATAGACTAAATTATATAATGGAACTAAAGGGTACTATATCTCCATATCAGAGTGGATTTCGGGCAGGTTGGAGTACTATGGATGCTGTAATATGTCTGGAATCAGATATTAGGAAAGCACAAGCAAATAAAGAAATAAAGGCAGGGGTATTTTTCGACATTGAGAAAGCATATGAAATGCTTTGGAAAGAGGGGCTTCTAATGAGACCTAAAAGTATGGGAATTGAAGGAAAGATGTACAACTAGATTATGGATTTTCTTCTTGAATGAACAGTCCAAGTGAGGTTAGGAGGAAAGTATTCTAAGATATACAAGATAGACAATAGAACTCCTCAAGGGAGTGTATGTAGTCCAGTACTATTTAATATTGTGATAAATGATGGTTTTTATAACATTAAAGGAGACACAGGAAGGTCACTTTATGCAGACGACGGGGCAATATGGAAAAGACGATGTAATATTACTGTAGGACCTCAGCACACAAGCAGAATACAGTGGGTACAGAAAAGAATCACCCCCCTTTAAAATAATCACATTTTGTTGCTTTTCAGCCTAAAATGAAGACGGACACAGTTTTTGTTTTATCCAGCTGTATTTACTCAGTGCAACTTATAACATCCAAGTGAAAGATATAACACCAACATGTCAGAAAAAAATGTAAAAAATTAAAAACCAGAATCACTGAGTTGGAAAAGGATCACCCCCCTCCTAAAAATGACTTGTAAACTCAATAAGGTGTAGCTAATCACGTTTTCAATGGCACACAAAGCCATCTGACTTTCAATTGTGATCAGCTATGATCATTTTGATTAGCTCAGCATGAAAAGTCCTTTCCTGGAGCATTTTTCAGTCCTTGGTAGTGCAACTGAAGCAAACAATCAACTGTGGGTGGCAAGGCACTGTCAAAAGATCTCAGGGATAAAGTTGTGGACAGGCACAAAGAAAAAAAAAGAAAAAAGAAAAAATTTCAAAGGCTTTATCAATGCCTAGAAGCACAGTGAAGTCTATTATTAAGAAGTGGAAGGTATTTGGTACAACACAGACCCTCCCTGGATCAGGACGTTGCTCCAAACTGGATGAAAGAGCCAGGAGGAAACTGGTCAGAGAGGATACAAAGAGGCCTACAGCAACTCTGAAGCAGTTGCAGGAATTTATGACAAAGAGTGGTCATTGTGTGCATGTGACAACAATCTCACAAATTCTCCACAAATGTGGCTTGTATGGGAGGGTTGCAAGAAAAAAGCCACTCCTCAAGAAAGACCACATGCAGTCATGACTGAGCTTTGCCAAAACGCACCTTGAAGATTCAGGTCAGGTAAGACAAAAATTATTTGGCCTCAACACCAAACAATATGTCTGGCTGAAATCCAATACAGGTCATCCAAATAACACCATTCCTACAGTAAAGGATGGAGGTGGTAATATCCTGTTATGGGGGTGTTTCTGTGCAGCAGGGACTGAATTACTTGTCAGGATAGAAGGAAAAATGAATGGGGCAAAATACTGTCATTGGTGGGGGGGGGATTCTTTTCAATACCCACTGTAAGCTCACCCGTCACATAATCCTTAAATCATTAGCCCCCATGCTCAAACTCCCCTATGCTTAGAGTCACCCAGACAGGCCCAAAGGACAATCAACACAAGCAAGCTCCTTTGTTCTCTCACCCAGTCCTTATCATACCGGTCACACCAACTGCATCAGCACACCTCATATATTCTAGAGGACCAAGGACTGCAAGAATAATACATTAACAACTGAAATTGCATGTTTTCTTCCATGTGTTATCCTGTAATTATCATGCTTATAACCACAAAGTTGCCATTAGACATTTGATTGTTTAACATGCATGAGTATGATTGATTATGAATATAAGTGTGTGATTGATTATTAGTAGCGTGTTAACAGTGCCCAACACATGTCTTGTTTGGTATGTGTGTGTTTGTTGAGTGATTTCCTGAAAGATGAGAGTAAGGAAAATCACGTAGAATGTTGTTATATATAGGTACTAACAATTGGGACTAAAATTTTTGTCCACACTTTATAAAGGGAAGGAAAGAGAAGGCGTGAAATTATGTGATCACAAAGACAATGGACTGAGTAAAGTCAAGGGTGGAGAACATAGCTACACCCCGCCCTAACTTTATGCTGATTGGAGCCAAACCCTTCGGGCTCCGGCCAGCTAAGTAGGGGTAAATCCCTTGGACAACATGGAAACAATGAGTTCTCTTCAACCAGCACTTTCAGAGAGTTCCCCCCAATCAACATCTTCGGGGAGTCCTCATCAATTAACAACAGCTGCAAGAGTCCTCTTCAACCCACATCTTAAGGAGTTCTCTTAAACTAACATCTCAGGAGTTCTCCAATCAGCATATTCAGGAGATCTCTCTTCTACCAACATCTTTTGGGAGTTCTCTTCAAGTAACATCTGCAAGAGTTCCCTGCAATCAACGTCTGCGTGAGCCGGATCCTGCAAAGGTTCCTGACTCTAGTCTTGTGTTAGGTAACAGGGATTGAGATGGATGGAAATGCAGTTAAAGCTTTTTAATAAAGAGAGGCAGGCAGACAAAGGTAGTTTGTAGCTTTCAGCAGGCAAAAACAGGAGAGGGGTCAGGCGATCGGCAAACAACACTGACAGCGCTAGACAAGAATAGAAAACGTGAGGGTGGAAACAGGATCAAAAACCATGAAACAAAAACACAGATCAAAGGTTTGGTACGGGTCTGGTAGAAAACACAGACCTCACAATACTACGCCTCGAACAAAGACACACGGATTTTAAATAACAAATGTAATCAGTGGTTAACACACAACAGCTGAGACACATTAGAAAGGAACCAATAACGGGGCGGAGACAGGACAGAAATCAAAACAAAACACGTGTCAAAAGTAAACAAAGTCGTCTGAATGAAGCGTGCACTGCTCGTGCTTAGGACAGTTCAGGCGCGCTGAATGCTCATGCTTTGGACAGTTCACGTGTGCTGAATGCTTGCGCAGCACGTCGCGAGGGGAAACCCATGACAAGTTCAATGATTTCCCAGAATTTTTTGAACACTGATCAGTTGGCAAAATGGAAGAAGATGGTTCCTCGGTGCAGTGCATGCTCCCATGGCCATACTTTTAAAAAGTATGTTCCAGTTTTCTGAAAAGGTCAAAGATTCTTTTAGTTTTAAATATTTGCTTTGTTTGCCTAAAACAAAGCAAATCACAGCCTTCAAAAACCTCGCCGAGGTATGTAAACTTTTAATTTCTTGTGAAAGCTTGAAGTTGTCTGTGCTTTAGAGCCAAAGTTTCAGTATGAAGTATGGTCAGTCAAATGATTTATGGATTTGCCCACCAAGTTGCCATAGCCTTGTGGATACATCGCTTATGCATAGGTAAGGTTCGACAATGACGTTAGTTAGCATGCAAAAGCGTGAATTCAAATGTAAATGAGTTTAAGAGTTAAATAAGTTAATATCTTTTATAATTAACTTTAAATTATAAATATAAACTTTATAATTTTTTTGTTACCTTGCATAATTACTATAATTATGTGTAGAGCTGCACGATTAATCGTAAAAAGACCACGGTCGCGATTCAAACAATCACACGATCTCTTTCCTAAATGATAACGATTCGCCTGTCTATTAAACCTTTGATACAAACCACACCGGAACATTCAAATCTGCGCTGGTGCTGCCGCTGAGCCAGAGAGAGCAGTTATCAATTCTGTAGGTTTTGTAACATTCTAAAAGCTCTTTATTCCACAGATACTACAAGATAGTCAGTGTATTCAGTAGGTTGCTTCAGAGGCATAACTTATTGTAAGTATTACATACAACAATAATAAAACAATGCATTGACATAAAAAAGGAAATTTACTTTTGATACTTTTAAAAGCAATTAGTTCTGTACTTTTACTTAAGTAAAAATCTGTCTTTACAACTTTCACTTGTAATGGAGTAATATTTGACAAGTAGTATCTGTACTTTCACTCAAGTAATGGAGTTGTGTACTTTGTCCACCTCTGGTACTGACTCATGCAGCATTATCAAGTCTTGCAAGTGGATTACATTCTTCAAGGCAATACATCATATATGAGATTCTTGAAAATAAATAATGCAAGCTTAATAACTTATTGTATGAAGGCATGAGGAAACAAGGAAGCATCAGTTTGAGTACTGAGAAGCACCCCATGTTGTATGCCATGTGGCTGACCCCTTTGTATATTGGCCTGAGCAATATTCTCTGGTATGAAAGTTGAGAAGAGAAAACATAATATCTTGTTTGGGTGTTTGTCACCTTGGCTGGAAGGGGGTAAGTGGCTTTTTATTGTGTATAAAAGAGTGTATCTTTTCTCTGGGTTTTGGGTTTTGGATTAGGTAGGGAGGTAGGTAAGTAACTTGAATTTTATTTATTTGTTTTTGTTTGTTTGTTTGTTTATGGAAGTTAGATTTTGCTGTTGTGCTAGTGGTGGGTTTTGTTTGTTGTTTTGGCATTTGCTTACCCCTTGAGTAATGACCTGTTTGTTTTATTTGTTGTTTATTGTTACAAGGTGACTTACTGTACTATTTATTATATATTTCTGTTAATATACTTGTTATTTGAAGGAAATCTATTGTGGGGGCTGTTTGTATGTTCTCTAGTCTCCTCACTCACCTAGTGACCTTAATACTCTATTGTGATACGTACAAAGTTCTTGAAACATGGGAGGGCCTGCTACTCTCATGCCTGATTGCCACCCCCTTGTCTGAAACATCTGACCTCAATTACCCCTTTAAATTAACTTGTATTCCTAGAAGTTCACATACTTTTTCTGATAAAGATATATAATGTTGGATAATTTGCTCAATAAAATTTTTTTTAACTATAATGCTTTGGGTTCTCTTTATCTAATATTGAAAATTGTAAAGGGTTCACAAACTTTCCAGCAGCATATTGTGGATGGTACAACACAGATACCCTAAATATAATTGTGGATGTTGGACAGCCTAATTATTGCACTTGCTAAAACTATGCTCAAGTGTCATTCAGCGGATATCTTCACCTGGATATTATAGACTTAAAGCTAAACCTCTACTGCAATACAAAAATTACCCCGATGCTTATACTGAAGATCTTTCTAGTACACTTAACACTGCTTCAATCTATAGTATACGTTTGTAGAAGAGTAATGATTTATAATCTCACTATCTGGTGTCACCCAGAAGAGGATGGGTTCTCTTCTGAGTCTGGTTTCTCTCAAGGTTTGTGTCTCATGTCATCTCAGGGAGTTTTTCCTTGTCACCATCGCTTCTGGCTTGCTCATTAGTGATAAATCTATATCTATCTACCATAGGTAGAGACGGTGGAGAAGGCAGATGCAAGTGTAGATTTTAGTTTTAATACAAATTGAAAACAAAATACAAAACCAGGAACTAGGAACATACAAGGCTTGAAATTAAACATAAACCAATGATCAAGACAAGAAACAAACTGTGGTGAGAAAAGACAAACAAAAGACAATGTGAGCAGTGCAAAGCGTGACTATATATACACACAGGTGCTAATCATCCCAAATGTGAATCAGGTGCAAATAGTCATGTGACCTGGTCAGGTGAGGTGCAGTGGCTGATGGGAATTGTAATCTCTAGTCCTTTACTGGTATTTACATGACACAATGGCCATTGTTAAAAGTGCTATATAAATAAAACTGAATTTAACTGATCTGGAGAAAATTCCAGAAGATGGGAGAAATTGAGGAATAAAAGTTATTCATGTGTATATACATATTTTATATGTATATACATATTTTACTAAGAGCTTAGTAAATGGTCAGTCAAATTTACATTTTTATACTTTCATTTGTGCATGTTTATCTGTACATAAAAACAGGATAAATAAATGTATGACAATGAGTGAACTTTTGTCAGAACCATTGCTTAACTGCTGGTGGACTGCCTGGGAAATCATGAGCAAAACTACAAGCAAAAAAACAAACAAACAAAAACAAACCCGATCATGTTGATTCACCTGTTAGGTCACTGGGTCCACCTTCACAATCATTACAGGACCTGTCATTGTAATTGGGCTGTTGTTTGCATTTGAAATGATTCTGTCCCCTCACATTTTATTAGGCTAAACCAGGGGTCGGCAAACTTAGGCACGCATGCCACTATTGGCACGCTGAGGGAACATCAACGGTATGTCAAGCACATGCAGAATGTTATATTTATTACAAAATGAATATTATTTGTTTAGTTTAAGAAATATATAAGTCCTGGTCATATTCTCATGAAAAATTATCATAATTAAGTTTACTTGTTTAGTTAAAGTTGTCTATATTAATATAAATGCAGCTAATTGCATTCAAGTTCAGCACTGTGGATGACAAAATTTGCAGAATTGCACAAAGAGTTGTAAACCACAGCAATGCACAATCAAGGATCTTGCATTTTCACATGCTATAGAAATTCTGCTATCTCAAAAGAGTTGCTTTGGCTTTGCTGATGGAGCAAATATTCTCGCACATAAACAGTGTGCTCTGCCCCTCTCGCAATCACTTGATTGCACAGTGTTGATCACTCTGAAGCATGTGTTCAACTTAAGGTGACGCACTACACACCCAAGATAACGGAGCCCAGCGAAGGAAAACAGGACCAGGGCTCACACTAACTGGTATTCATATGTTTACCTGTTTTAATTTTGCATTAGCCTACACAGGGCCCTGTTGGTTTTCTTTAACACATGTGAAAAGCAGCACTAGATTGTGAATCCAATAATATTTGTGTTCCATACACTTGCTGCTCTGTTTTTTTGTATGCATGTATAACAGTTTCAATTTATTAGAGACTTTTATTTCAACATAGTTCCCTTGGTAAACTCAACATGAATGTCAATGTTCTCTTCAAAACGGATTTGGAAAGGAGCCTTTGATCACTGATTTAATAATAATTTAATAGTTTAATGCTTTTTTTCTACTTTGTGTCCTCAGAAATAAAAATGATATTCAAAAATTGTGTTGCTTTATGCGTGTTATGTATATGAACAGTTTAAATCTACTGAACAATTATATTGTGATACATAATTAAACATAATATTAAACATTAATGTTTATATGGCAGTGATTGCCAAGAAAAAAATTAAGTGGCACATCATATCAAAAAGGTTGCTGACCCCTGGTTGCTGACCCCTGACACACAATTCTCAGCTGCTCCCTTTTATCAGTTTTTTCCCCTGACCTTCCTTCCTTCCTTTCTTTCTTTCTGTAATTTGCCTTAAATTAATCTGTCCTTTTGCAAGAGATTTTTAAATCTTTTTTTTTTTTTTTTTGCTTTCAGAGTGAGATAAGTGAGGTGTTTAATAATGAATAGAACAATGCCACAACCCACTCGGAACTTGGAAAGTTCCAATCTAAAAGAATTCCGGTGCTTTGGCCTGGAAAAACATGGATGCCCAGAGCAAGATCATATTTGTATGGCTAGTCTCTGAATTTGATAAACATATACAGTGCTGTGAAAAAGTATTTGCTCCATACTGATTTCTTCTGTTTTTGTGTGTATCTCATACTAAATAGTTTCAGAAATTAAAACAAAATCTAAGATAAAACAAAGGCAACCTGAGTAAAGATAAAATATAGTTCTTAAATGATAATGTTATTTATTGAAGCAATAAAGTTATCCAATACCAACTGGACTTGTGTGAAAATGTATTTGTCCTTGTAGTTAATAATTCCCCAATCTATGAAACTGCATTCATAATGGGGTTCAGCTGGACTAGATGCAACCAGGCCTGATTACTGCCAACCCTGTTCAATCAAATCAACACTTAAATAGAACTTTTTCAGCAGCGTAAAGTTGGTTAAAAGGTCCACAATTTTACACTAAATTGAAAAAAATGGCCAAAATTGAAAGAAATTCCAAAAATAATGAGGAAGAAGGTGATTGAAATACATCAGTCTGGGAAGGGTTACAAAGTTATTTCAAAGGCACTGGGACTCTAAAGGACTACAGTGAGAGCCATTATATCCAAATGAAAAAAGAACAGCACAACAGTGAACCTTCCCAGAAGTGGCCAAACTTCCAAATTCCTCCAAAAGCACAGCAACTACTTATCCAGGAAGTCACAAAAAGAGCCAAGGACAACATCAAAGGACCTACAGGCCTCTCTTGCATCAATAAAGGTCACTGTTCATGACTCCACTATCAGAAAGACACTGTGCAAAAATGGCATCTATGGAAAAGAAACCACTGCTAGCCCAGAAGAACATTAAGGCTCGTCTGAATTTTGCCAAAACACAACTTGATGATCCTCAAACCTTTTGGGAGGATGTTCTGTAGATCGATAAGTCAAAAGGGGAACTGTTTGGACAGAGGTCCCATTACTTCTGGTGTAAACCAAACATAGAATTCCACAAAAAGAACATCATACCTATGGTCAAGCACGATGGTGGAAGTGTGATGGTGTGGGGATGCTTTGCTCCTTCAGGGCCTGAGCAACTTGCAATAATTGAGGGAAACATGAATTCTGCTTTCTACCAGAAAATCCTAAAGGAGAATAAAAAACTAAATAAATAAAAACTGTATTGTATGTTTACTCAGGTTGCCTTTGGTTTATGTTATATTTCGTTTGAAGATCTAAAAGTATTTAGTAAGAGATATACACAAAAACAGAAGAAATCAGGAAATACTTTTTCACAGCACTGTAAAGATGATGTTCATGAGTTATTTCTGCATGATTAGTGAAATGACACTCCCCATCCACTTTACTAGGAACACCTGTACATTCATGCAGTTATCTAATCAGCCAATCATGTGGCAGCAGCGCAGTGCAAAAAATCATGTGGATACAGGTCAAGAGCATGGTGCTCCTCTGACCTCTCTTATTAACAAGTTATTTCCACCCACAGAACTGTTGCTCACTCAGTGTTTTTCTTTTTCATACCATTTTCTGTAAACGCTAGAGAATCCCAGATCAACAGTTTCTGAAATACTCAAACCAGCCCATCTGATATCAACATCCATGCCACAATCAAAGTCACAGTGAACACACTTTTTTTGCCCATTCTGATGCTTAATGTGAACATTAAATGAAGCTCTTGACCTGTATCTGCATGATGTTATGCATGACACTGCTGCCACATGACTGGCTTATTACAGGTGCATCTCAAAAAATGAGAATATTGTGGAAAAGTTCATTTGTTCCGTAATTTAATTAAAAAAGTGGAACTTTCATATATTCTAGATTCATTACACATAAAGTGAAATATTTCAAGCCTTTTTTTGTTTTAATCTTGATGATTACGGCTTACAGCTCACGGAAATGAGATACTGGAAAAATCCAGTAGAAAAAATCCAATGAGATACTGGAAAAATCCAGTATCTCAAAAATATTATAATAAAGAATTTATAATACAGCAATTTCGACCTTAGAAGAGCTCTAATCCGTTAATTAACTCAAAACACCTTTTACTCAACACACCGTTGCTCAGTGGTCCAAAGTCCTCTTTTCAGATGAAAGTAAATTTTGCATTTCATTTGGAAATCAAGGTCCCAGAGTCTGGAGGAGGAGTGGAGAGGCACAGAATCCAATTGCTCAAAGTCTAGTGTGAAGTTTCTACAGTCAGTGATGATTTGGGGTGCCATGTCATCTGCTGGTGTTGGTCCACTGTGTTTTCCCAAGTCGAGAGTCAATGCTGCCATCTACCAGGAGATTTTAGAGCGCTTCATGCTTCCATCTGCTGACAAGCTTTATGGAGATGCTGATTTCCTTTTCCAGCAGGACTTGGCACCTGTCCACAGTGCCAAAACTACTAGTAACTGGTTTGCTGACCATGGTATTACTGTGCTTGATTGGCCAGCCAACTCGCCTGACCTGAATTTTGTCAAGAGGAAGAGGAGAGACATCAAACCCAACAATACAGATGAGCTGAAGGCCACTATCAAAGGAACCTGGGCTTCCATAACACCTCAGCAGTGCCACAGGATGATTGCCTCCATGCCACACCGCATTGATGCAGTAATTCGTGCAAATGGAGCCCCGACCAAGTATTGAGTGCATAAATTAACATAACAACAGTAGTTCGATATTTCTGTATTATAAATTGTTTATTCTAATATTTTGAGATATTGGATTTTTTGTTTCCATGAGCTGTAAGCCGTAATCATCAATATTAAAACAAAAAAGCTTGAAATATTTCACTTTATGTGTAATGAATCTATAATATATGAAAGTTCAACTTTTGGAATTACAGGAAAAAATGAACTTTTCCAGGATATTCTATTTATTTGAGCTGCATCTGTATATAACTGCATGAATGTGCAGGTGTTCCTAATAAAGTGGATGGTGAGTGTATATGGTATGTAAACTCTCATTCATATTTTTGTTCATAAACATATGCTAAACAGCTGTGCAATATGTTAAAAGGGTGTATGAGTGCCTAGTAAGCTCAGTAGTGTATGGTGGCTAAGTGGGTAAGCATATACATTTGAATTAATAATTTGGTATCAGACTTCCTCTATGAAATGATCGAACTATTATGTCTTAAATGTGATTTATGGTTTGAATCATAGTGCAGTAACATACAATTTCTTCAAAATAATTCTGTCAGGTGGTACTCAACAAGAAATGCTTTCATTTTTAATTGTCTTGCCTATTTTGTTTTCCACAAATAATAATGTGACAAGGTTGAGAATATTGTGATGGAGTTTAAGACTGTAACGGAGCTGAAGGGACACATTACCTTCAATTTGAATTAGTTTTGATTATTATGAAATTCTCTCCAAGACTCAACCAAAACACTGTATTCCACTGTAGGCAACTATGTAATAAAGACATTAGTCATATTTAGATTAATTTGAACTTTACTAACCAAATACCTTGCCTCTGTACTACACCACAAATGGATTTGAAATGAAACAATGAAGATGTGGTTAAAGTGTACACTTTTAGCTTTAAAACAAAGGGTGAAAAAATATTGCATTAACCATTTAGGAATTTATTACAAAGTTCCTCCATTTTCACAGGCTCAAAAGTAATTGGACAAACTAAGAAAATCATTAATTTTATGATTAGTTTTAATCCTTTGATGCAAATCCTTTGCAGTCAATGACTGCCTGAAGTCTGGGACCTGTGAACATCACCAAATGCTGAGTTTCCTCCCTTTAGATGCTTTGCCAGGCCTTTACTACAGCTGCCTTCAGTAGCTGCTTGTTTGTTACTTCTATCAGCAGTCACATAATCAATAAACACCAGTGACCCAGTTCGATTGGCAGCCATACATGCCCATGCCATAACACTTACTCCACCATGTTTGACAGATGATGTGGTATGCTTTGAAACATGAGCCCTTCCTTTCCTTTTCCATACGCTTCTCTTCCCATCATTATGGTACAAGTTAAACTTGCATCAGGACTGGTCAGGCTTTTTTTAAAAAGTCTAATCTGGCCTTTCTGTTCTTGAGTGTTACCATTGTTTTGCATCTTGACGTAAACCATCTGTATTTACATTCATGAAGGCATTTCTTGATTGTAGACTTTGACAATGAGACGCCTATCTCCTCCAGAGTGTTCTTGACTTGGCTAGATGTTGTGAAAAGATTTTTCTTCAACAAGGAAAGAACTCTGCGATCATCCACTTTAGTAGTCTTCTGTGGCCTTTCTGGCCTTTTGGTGTTGCTGAGCTCACCAGTGCATTCCTTCTGTTTAAGAATGCACCAAATTGTTGATCTGGCCACTCCTAAAGATTCTGCTCTTTCTCTCTGATAGGTCTGTTTTGTTTTTTCAGCTTAATGATGGCCTACTTCACTTGCATCAAGACCTCTTTGGACTGCATATTGAGAGTTCCCATGAACAGCTACCAAATGCAAATTCAACACTTTTATCTCCTTAATTTGTCATAACATAATTAGGAAACAGGCCACACCTGGCCATGAAACTGCTTATTAGTCATTTGTCCAATTACTTTTGAGCCTGTGAAAATGGAGAGACTCCATTAATACCTAAAGGGCTATAATTTCTAAACAGTTAATGCAATATTTTTGTTAAACCCATTGAATTAAAGCTGAAAGACTATTAAGTCTAATCTTGATTGCTTAATTTCAAATCCATTGTGGTGGTGTACAGAGGCAAAAATACAAAAAATTGTCACTGTCCAAATACTTATGAACCTGACAGTATGTCAAGAATGATATTTGGGTGCAGGTCATCATCATATCTCAGTATGCACCACTGTTCAAGGACATTTGGATTTCCGGAAAAAATGTTAATCATTGACACTTGACAATACCCTCCCTGACCATAATACGCCTCAAAAATATAAATAAATAATATATCACCTTCTTTCGCACCGCACTTCATGTGGACTTGCGATCTCGTGGCATTCAGTTGTGCATGCATGCAAAGTCTACGAGTCCGTAGTGTGTCCCATTTGTGATTTTAGCGCTTGTGAGGGTTCTTGCGAGCACCCCCTTTGCGCCCTCGATGCGGTCTTCTTTGAAGCCTGCACTGCGGCAGGCTCACAGCAGTCCGCTACCCAACAGTCCTTGCGACAGACCAATCATAAAGCAGAGGAGAAGTTTTGTTGACGTAGGAAGCAGAGGAGAGTTTCGACTGCAGGTTTTAGCCAACATGACAGAGAAGAGGATTTTTAAGTGCAAGTTTTTGTTTTTATAATTAACAATGATTTACAATGTAATTGAACTTTAGCTCTAGTTTTAAGTAATATTTCATTATATAGTTTGAAGATTAAAAACGTGACATTATAGTCAATTAAAATGGAATGGAACTTCAGGCTACTGTCAGGCTATGACCATTGTCAATCTGATAAAAATGAAGCTGTTTTTGTATTTATGGTTCATTACTACTTTCAGAATATCCTTTAGCAAGCCATATGGCTAGTGCCACAGTGAAAACAACAACAGGCAACATCTTCCTCTTTCCAGCGTCACGACGTCGAGTCCGTCCCAAAAGCCATCAAATAATATCTCCATCACCCTTCGTGCCTTTGCGCCCCATGGACTCGGAGAAGGCCACAAGGGCGGAGCGTGCCATTTGGGACGGGGGAGTCTGTTGAAGAGAGCTGAATGATGGCACATCTGGTCAATTATGTGGAGAGAAGACCACCTCGTGCATCTCGGACAGAAGCTCTGGAGAGGAGACCGCCTCGTGCGTCTCGGGCAGAAGCTCTGGAGAGGAGACTGCCTCGTGCGTCTCGGGCAGGAGCTATGGAGATGACCCCCGGTGGGAGGCTCTGGACCACCTCATGCGTCTCAGGCAGGAGCTCTGCAAAGGAGACCGCCTCATGCGTCTCGGGCAGGCACTCTGGAGATGAGATCGCCTCGTGCGTCTCAGGCAGGCGCTCTGGAGATGACCCCCGGTGGGAGGCTCTGGACTGCCTCATGCGTCTCAGGCAGGAGCTCGGGAGAGGGGACCACCTCGTGCGTCTCGGACAGGAGCTCTGGAGATGAGACCGCCTCATGCATCTCGGGCAGGCGCTCTGGAGATGACCCCCGCTGGGAAGCTCTGGACCGCCTCGTGCGTCTCGGGCAGGAGCTCTGGAGAGCAGACCGCCTCGTGCGTCTCGGGCAGGCGCTCTGGAGAGGAGACCGCCTCATGCGTCTCGGGCAGGAGCTCTGGAGATGAGACCGCCTCGTGCGTCTCAGGCAGGCGCTCTGGAGATGACCCCCGGTGGGAGGCTCTGGACCGCCTTGTGCATCTTGGACAGGAGCTCTGGAGAGGGGACCGTCTCGGGCAGGCGCTCTGAAGAGGAGACTGCCTCGTGCATCTCCGGCAAGCGCTCTGGAGATGACCCCCAGTGGGAGGCTCTGGTGCGTCTCCGGCAGGAGCTCTGGAGAGGAGACCGCCTCGTGCAGGAGCTCGGGAGATGACCACCGGTGGGAGGCTGTGGACCGCCTCGTGCGTCTCAGGCAGGAGCTCTGGAGAGGGGACCGCCTCGTGCGTCTCGGGCACGAGCTCTGGAGAGGGGACCGCCTCGTGCAGAAGCTCAGGAGATGGCTGCCGGTTGGAGGCTCTGGACCGCCTAATGCGTCTCAGGCAGGAGCTCTGGAGAGGGGACCGCCTCGTGCATCTCGGGCAGGAGCTCTGGAGAGGGGACCGCCTTGTGCGTCTCGGGCACGAGCTCTGGAGAGGGGACCGCCTCGTGCAGAAGCTCGGGAGATGACTGCCGGTTGGAGGCTCTGGACCGTCTAATGAGTCTCAGGCAGGAGCTCTGGAGAGGAGACCGCCTCGTGCAGGAGCTCGGGACATGACCGCCAATGGGAGGCTCTGGACCGCCTCATGCATCTCGGGCAGGAGATCTGGAGAGGGGACCGTCCCGTGCGTCTCGGGCAGGAGCTCTGGAGAGGGGACCGCCTCAGGCAGGATCTCTGGAGAGGGGATCCCCTCGTGCATCTCAGGCAGGAGCTCTGGAGAGGAGACCGCCTTGTGCGTCTCGGGCAGGAGCTTGAGAGATGAGACCACCTCGTGCGTCTCGGGCAGGCGCTCTGGAGATGACCCCCGGTGGGAGGCTCTGGACCGCCTCGTGCGTCTCAGGCAGGAGCTGTGGAGAGGAGACCGCCTCGTGTGTCTCGGGCAGGCGCTCTGGAGAGGAGACCGCCTCGTGCGTCTCGGGCAGGAGCTCTGGAGAGGAGACTGCCTCGTGCGTCTCGGGCAGGAGCTCTGGAGATGAGACCACCTCATGGGTCTCGGGCAGGCGCTCTGGAGATGACCCCCGGTGGGAGGCTCTGGACTGCCTCATGCATCTCGGGCAGGAGCTCTGGAGATGACCCCCGGTGGGAGGCTCTGGACTGCCTCGTGTGTCTCGGGCAGGCGCTCTGGAGATGACCCCCGCTGGGAGGCTCTGGTGAGTCTCGGGCAGGAGCTCTGGAGAGGAGACTGCCTCGTGCAGGAGCTTGGGAGATGACCGCCTCATGCGTCTCGGGCAGGAGCTCTGGAGACGGGACCGCCTCGTGCATCGCAGGCAGGAGCTCTGGAGAGGAGACCACCTCGTGCAGGAGCTCGGGACATGACCGCCGGTGGGAGGCTCTGGACCGCCTCATGCATCTCGGGCAGGAGCTCTGGAGAGGGGACTGCCTCGTGCGTCTCGGGCAGGAGCTCGGGAGAGGAGACCGCCTCGTGCGTCTCGGGCAGGAGCTCGGGAGATGACACCGCCTCGTGCGTCTCGGGCAGGAGCTCGGGAGATGACACCGCCTCGTGCGTCTCGGGCAGGAGCTCGGGAGATGACACCGCCTCGTGCGTCTCGGGAAGGAGCTCGGGAGATGAGACCGCCTCGTGCGTCTCGGGCAGGAGCTCGGGAGATGAGACCGCCTCGTGCGCCTCGGGCAGGAGCTCGGGAGAGGAGACCGCCTCGTGCGTCTCGGGCACGAGCTCTGGAGAGGGGACCGCCTCGTGCAGAAGCTCAGGAGATGGCTGCCGGTTGGAGGCTCTGGACCGCCTAATGCGTCTCAGGCAGGAGCTCTGGAGAGGGGACCGCCTCGTGCATCTCGGGCAGGAGCTCTGGAGAGGGGACCGCCTTGTGCGTCTCGGGCACGAGCTCTGGAGAGGGGACCGCCTCGTGCAGAAGCTCGGGAGGTGACTGCCGGTTGGAGGCTCTGGACCGCCTAATGAGTCTCAGGCAGGAGCTCTGGAGAGGAGACCGCCTCGTGCAGGAGCTCGGGACATGACCGCCGATGGGAGGCTCTGGACCGCCTCATGCATCTCGGGCAGGAGATCTGGAGAGGGGACCGTCCCGTGCGTCTCAAGCAGGAGCTCTGGAGAGGGGACCGCCTCGGGCAGGATCTCTGGAGAGGGGATCCCCTCGTGCATCTCGGGCAGGAGCTCTGGAGAGGAGACCGCCTTGTGCGTCTCGGGCAGGAGCTTGAGAGATGAGACCACCTCGTGCGTCTCGGGCAGGCGCTCTGGAGATGACCCCCGGTGGGAGGCTCTGGACCGCCTCGTGTGTCTCAGGCAGGAGCTGTGGAGAGGAGACCGCCTCGTGTGTCTCGGGCAGGCGCTCTGGAGAGGAGACCGCCTCGTGCGTCTCGGGCAGGAGCTCTGGAGAGGAGACTGCCTCGTGCGTCTCGGGCAGGAGCTCTGGAGATGAGACCACCTCATGGGTCTCGGGCAGGCGCTCTGGAGATGACCCCCGGTGGGAGGCTCTGGACTGCCTCATGCATCTCGGGCAGGAGCTCTGGAGATGACCCCCGGTGGGAGGCTCTGGACTGCCTCGTGTGTCTCGGGCAGGCGCTCTGGAGATGACCCCCGGTGGGAGGCTCTGGTGAGTCTCGGGCAGGAGCTCTGGAGAGGAGACTGCCTCGTGCAGGAGCTTGGGAGATGACCGCCTCATGCGTCTCGGGCAGGAGCTCTGGAGACGGGACCGCCTCGTGCATCGCAGGCAGGAGCTCTGGAGAGGAGACCACCTCGTGCAGGAGCTCGGGACATGACCGCCGGTGGGAGGCTCTGGACCGCCTCATGCATCTCGGGCAGGAGCTCTGGAGAGGGGACTGCCTCGTGCGTCTCGGGCAGGAGCTCGGGAGATGACACCGCCTCGTGCGTCTCGGGCAGGAGCTCGGGAGATGACACCGCCTCGTGCGTCTCGGGAAGGAGCTCTGGAGATGAGACCGCCTCGTGCGTCTCGGGCAGGAGCTCGGGAGATGAGACCGCCTCGTGCGCCTCGGGCAGGAGCTCGGGAGAGGAGACCGCCTCGTGCAGGAGCTCGGGAGAGGAGACCGCCTCGTGCGCCTCGGGCAGGAGCTCGGGAGAGGAGACCGCCTCGTGCGCCTCGGGCAGGAGCTCGGGAGAGGAGACCGCCTCGTGCGACTCGGGCAGAAGCTCGGGAGAGCAGAACACCATGTGCGTCTCGGGCAGGAGCTCGGGAGAGGAGACCGCCTCGTGCGCCTCGGGCAGGAGCTCGGGAGAGGAGACCGCCTCGTGCGACTCGGGCAGAAGCTCGGGAGAGCAGAACACCATGTGCGTCTCGGGCAGGAGCTCGTAAAGGAGACCACCTCGTGCGTCTCAGGCAGGAGCTCTGGAGATGAGGTCGCCTCGCTGACCTCGGGCAGGAGCTCGGGAGATGAGGTCGCCTCGCTGACCTCTGGCTGGAGCTCGGGATATAAGACCACCTCGTGTGTCTCAGGCTGGAGCTCTGGATTTGAGGTTGCCATGTTGACCTCTGGCTGGAGCTTTGCAGGGGAGACCATCTGCTGGGTCTCAGGCTGGGGCTCTGGATTTGAGGTCGCCACGTGGACCTCTGGCTGGCGCTCTGCTCTTGCTTGCTTGTGCAGCCGCTTGTGGGTACGCCAGTTGCCCTTGAAAGATTCTTGAGAGCAGAAGTGTTATCCGGGTAACCCAAGTTCGACACAGTTGGGGCATCGTAGCTGAGCTTCTCTACCACAGCCCTCGGTTGCACACACCTGGGATTGCAGCTGGGCTGTGAATGCCGCCAGGTCGGCCCACTACCTCTCATAGTATTTGGTATGTCTGCAGAACTTTGTCCATTAGCCTGGCCCTGTCCAGCATCTTTTCATGGTCTGGGTTAACCTCTGACCCTCCGAATACTTTGACTAAAAGTTCCATAAACTGGATCATGCTGCTAAGACCGCAGGGCCTCTTAGCAGTCAGGAGCTCCACCCACTCGCGGGCTGAGCCAGTGAGCCAGGACAGCATGAATCCTAACCACTGCTTTCAGAAGGCTTGTGGTCCGCTAGGCTTGAAAAACAGAACTGGCTTTGGAGAAAAAAGCCCTCCAAAGAGCTTTCAAATCCCTCAAAGGGAGCCAGAACATCTGGCCCCCTACGGGAAGCACACGGAATTAAATGCCGGTATGAAGATTCTGGCATGACGCTCTCCTGCTGCATCCATATTTGGTGAAGTATTATGTAACAATTGGAGGCTAGGTGGCTGCAAGTGCAGTTTTAGAGTTTTATTTAAGAAATAGGCAGACAAATCCAAAAACGGCAGGCAGAAACGTGGTCACAAACAGGCGTTGGTCGAGCGATCTAAAAACAGGCATAAACAGGGCTAGACAGGAATCAATAAACAGGATCAAAACCAGGAAAACAAGGAACACAAAGAAAGGGCTTGATAATCACAGAACACAAAGGAAACTGAAACAATACTTTGCACCGAACACGGAAACACAAGGGATTTAAATACACAGAGTAATCAGTGGGACTAACACAGAACAGCAGAGACACATTAGGAGAAGACCAATGACATCACGGGCGGAGACAGGACAGAAACCTAAATGAAGCACACGTGTGGAAGTAAACAAAGCGAAAGTCACTGAATCCGTAAGTGAGCCGCTCGCACGCTTCGGTGATCGGCGCAAGGGAGGAATCGTAACATATAGCACCAGTAATTTATTAAAGCACTTGGCACGGCAACATTGCCACCGTGCTGTAGCTCAGTTTCAGGGTGTTGGCAATCTTCTTATAGCCTAGGCCATCTTTATGTAGAGCAACAATACTTTTTTTCAGATCCTCAGAGAGTTCTTTGCCATGAGGTGCAATGTTGAACTTCCAGTGACCAGTATGAGAGAGTGTGAGAGCGATAACACCAAACTTAACACACCTGCTCCCCATTCACACCTGAGACCTTGTAACACTAACGAGTCACATGACACCGGGGAGGGAAAATGGCTAATGACTATACATGTGGTCTAGATCAGCTTGCAGCTGATTAGCTGTAGTCTAGTTTTAGAATTATAAACTCTAAAGAGGGAGTTTATCCTTCTGGCCAGGAAGGATTCTCCATTTTGTTATTAAAATAAAGCATGTAGCGAGGTTGCAGTATTAAACTGACTTTACATGAGCAAAGCAGAGAAAATCAAGCGTGGTGATAATAGATTTTAATAAATGAATGAAACTACGGATACACACAACTAACTCTAAGCAAACAATACATATGTACATCTATATACAAGAAAAGAGAAAGTATAGAAAGAAAGTAATGAAATAAAAAGAGTAGCAGACAAAAACACAACGGTTTGCCTTTCTCAAACCAGCAACAAATCAGAATCTCCTGAAAACAGGGGTACAACTTAACGCATCTATAGATCAATTAAACTATACTTGCATGGTTTAGGTGTTGCAAGAGGCGTTCGAGAATCGAGCGAGCTCAAGCCGGAGTCCGTGGGTTCCTGGTGCTGTTTGAAAAGCCATGGGCCGTGAGGCAATTGCATCTTTGTCCGGGAGAGAGAGTGGCTGTAGCCGGAAAACCGAAGGCAAGTGTGCCAGAAACAGAAGAAACGGAAAACAGAAGAGCCCGAAACAGAAGAGATTAAACAGAAGAGTTTTTGAGCTATGCGTGTTGTTGTTTTTAAAGACAACGCCAACGCACACGCCTCTCTGGGCTATTGACCAATCAGGAAGCTGGATTTATTGGCGGGATGAACTCTCTTTGTCTGGTCTCAGACCTGAATTTGCATGTCCTGGGAGGAGCCGGTTTAAACTGTATTATATATGAAATGTATCCCATCGTAATATGATATGCATAATCAATCGGTGCATCAAGAGACGATTAACTAGATACCAAATTCGATGTGATTAGAAAATATTAAAAGTAAAACATGGTTACAGACCAGTTGGAATCATATTCTAAATTAAACTATCCACAATCATCCTAGCTTGGTTACATAGGCACACAATACATGAAAACACGAATACATCAAACTATTTGGGCATCGAATAATTACATATAATTACACGTTACATACAAGAGAGATTTTTCCATTGTGTGTGTAAGGTAAGCTTGTGTGCGCATGTGTGCGCGTGTGTATTGGCATTCCGGCCGTCCCAACCAGGGGTGCCTGGGGAAGGCCCCCCCCCGTTGGTGCCTGGAGAGTCTCAGAGACCTTTGAAGTCCCCGGGGGGGGGGGGAGGGGGGGTGCTCTTAGACAAGCTGGAGCCAAAATGGTCATTAAACAGATATGGATTTAAAGCTCAAAGAAAAAGAAACTTCTTTGCTAAGTCCAGGTTGATTCAGAATCAGTTTGATACCGTCAGACATTACAGGTGTTATCAGCTAATTGGCGTATAAGGACATGTCTATCAGCTATATCAATCCCTTGTAATTGACTATTTAAAAAAACAGAGGTAAGGAGTTGAGCAGCTATTAAGAACAAGTAAGGCGATATCGGGCAACCCTGTTGAACCCCTCTAAACACATCAAACCTTGAAGAAGTACCAGATTAAAGATTAATTGAGCAGTTGCCATTTTTATATAAAGTTCAGACAGTTTTGCAAAAGAAATCACCAAAGCCAAATTTATAAAGGGATTGTAAAATAAATTCATGTTCAAGGGAATCGAAAGCTTTGTAAAAAATCTAAAAAAAATAAAATAAAAATAAAAAAATTAAAAAAATAAAGCTATCCTCCTTAATCAGTTCAGAGGTCATGATCACTACTATAAGAACAAGCCGACCAATTTTACTTTTCTATAATAATAGCTTTGTATAATCATGTCATGGTTTCCCTTGTACAATTAACTAGAATAATGTTACAAGAGGTTAAGGCTCACCCTATTTAGACTGGTCAATCAACACTATGTTGTTCTAAACAGAAATTCCTTTTAGCCTTTACAGTCTAAGTACACTTAACTAAAGCCAAGTTCTTAGCCTGGACTCTAATATCTCAGTTGGTGTGCCCCAGTGCTCCACCTAAACCTGGATTTTAGCCTGTAATAACCTGGTCACAGATTTGCGGTAACATGGACTTAACGTAATCTACTGGAGACAATAATTTCAGGGTAGATCAGAATAAATTCAATTGTAACAATTTATTAACCAGGTAATTTCAATAATAATAATACTTAACCAAATTCAAAAGATAATAAGCAGTGGTCAGTAATATAAAAACATCACATAGAAATACAAACAAGAGAATTAGAGATGTTTACCTTGCAATGAAACTACACACAACAATTGTGTGGGAGATCTGTCTACAGATTCCCTGAATCTTCGGCCAGCTCTCCCTAAATACCCAGATACTCTGTAGGTCCACCAAATGGTGTTGTTTGTGATTATAATTGGAATTTGGGCCCACTATTCAGGGTGTCAGTCGGCATTTGTGATCGAATAGGTCTTCGATGTCTGTGGAAGAATATACCTTAGCTTTATTCGTTTTTTTTGTTTGTTTGTTTTTTTTAGATTTTTACAAAGCTTTCGATTCCCTTGAACATGAATTTATTTTACAATCCCTTTATAAATTTGGCTTTGGTGATTTCTTTTGCAAAACTGTCCGAACTTTATATAAAAATGGCAACTGCTCAATTAATCTTTAATCTGGTACTTCTTCAACGTTTGATGTGTTTAGAGGGGTTTGCCAGGGTGCCCGATATCGTCTTACTTGTTCTTAATACCTGCTCAACTCCTTACCTCTGTATTGTTAAATAGTCAATTACAAGGGATTGATATAGCTGATAGACATGTCCTTATAAGCCAATTAGCTGATGACACCACACTTTAAAAAAAAAAAAAAAAAAAAAAAAAATATTTACAGATTCCTGTTGCTCTTGATCATATCAAAGTTTTCTCTAAAGCTTCTGGTCTATCTTTGAATTTTGATAAATGTGAACTGCTTCCTTTAAAGTCTTGTTCTGACCCATCCCTGCACAATATTCCTGTTAAGTCTCAGGTGAGTTATTTTGGCGTAGTCATTTGCAAAGATGACAGTGTAAGAGGAAAACTATGATCCGGTAATTGCTAAGGCTAAGAAAAAGTTAAATTCCTGGCTTCAAAGAGACTTGTCTCTTCAAGGAAGGGCTCTCCTCGCCAAAGCGGAGGGTGTTTTTAGGTTGACCTACCCTGCTCTTTCTTTGCATGTGGACAAATCAATTTGTGTAGAGGTTGATAGAATGCTTTTTGACTTCTTATGGAAACACAAGAGACATTACATAAGAAAATCTGTTGTCATAAACAGCTTTGAACATGGGGGGAGGGTCTAAATTTTCTTGACATTTCTTCTTTAAACAATATGTTTAAGATAAACTGGTTGAGGCAATTCTTGAATGATTCTGAATCCATATGGTACACTATTCCCAAATATGTTTTTTCTAAAGTTGGTGGTCTCCCCTTTCTGTTGGTATGCAATTGTAATATTTCTAAACCGCCCATTAAATTGTCAAATTTCCATAAGAAGGTGCTTTTGGCCTGGCATTTAACTTACAAACACAATTTTAGTCCCCACAGTTACTTTTTTTGGCATAACCAAGATATCTGATATAAAAACAAAACTATGTTTTTTCCAGATTGGTTTAATAATAATATTGTTTTGGTTTCTCAACTTGTAAACACAAATGGTCATTAGCTTTCTTATTCTGAATTTAATATTTTAATATTTAATCACTAATAAGGTTAAAGGTATCTTTCAAGTTGCTATATTGATTTTACCATGTCAATCTTTATATTAACAAATGTTTCCTGAGAAGGATCCCCTATGCTCCTTTTGTGGAGTGGAAGAGGAGTCTGTCCCTCACCTTTTTTGTGACTATGTCCACATAGCTACGTTTTGGAGGAAATTCTGTTTGTTTGTTCGTTCTTCTTTCTTAGACAATTTTTCTTTGTTGTTTAAGGATGTCTTAGTTGGCTTTCATAACTTTAACAAGAATTTAAAAAACAAGTATTTTCTAAAGAATCTATTTATTTTTCTAGCCAAGTTTTTTTATACATGTGCAAATTTTTGTCTTTAAATCCCTTCTTTATTATTATTTGTCAAGACTTGAAATGTTACTTGGATACCATCTCTACCTCAAGCAATATAAAAGCCTTAAAATCTTTTACATTATGTACAATGTATAACATTTATTTTTTTCTTAAATGTACAATTGATTGTGTGTTGCATATAAAAGGGAGAGAGGGAGGGAAACACGGGAAAAAAATAGAGGACTCAAGGCATTTTTTCTTTTTCTTTTTTCAAATTTCATTTATTGTAAATTATATATTACCCCTGGCCCAATGTGTTTTTCTCCTGGTTCATTGTTTACTTGTTATATTTTTGTTGTTGTTGTTGTTGTTGTTAATATCTGTTGTGAGTTGTAAACGTGTATGTGTATTTACTTTTGTATATGCTCAATAAAAAATAAATCAAAATTTTTTACAAATTGAGGTGGAAGCCATATGCTCACACTCTGAATGTTTCCCAAAGAGAAACAGCTGAGGAGGCCATAGGAAGTAGCTGTAAGAAAGGAAGGTTTTTCAAGTGAATCTTCCCTGCTATGCAGTGAATACGTCAAAGTCTGACCTGAAGGTCAGATGGGACCATGGGGCAACACTGAAGAAATGACACTTTGCTACAATGTAAAGTAGTGAGTGTACAGCTTGTATAACAGCGTAAACTTGTTGTCCCCTCAAAATAACTCAACACAGCCATTAATGTCTAAACCACTGGCAACAAAAGTGAGTACACCCCTAAGTGAAAATGTCCAAATTGGGCCCAATTAGCCATTTTCCCTCCCTGGTTTCATGTGACTCGTTAGTGTTACAAGGTCTCAGGTGTGAATGGGGAGCAGGTGTATTAAGTTTGGTGTTATCTCTCTCACACTCTCTCATACTGGTCACTGGAAGTTCAACATGGCACCTCATGGCAAAGAACTCTCTGAGGATCTGAAAAAAAGAATTGTTGCTCTACGTAAAGATGGCCTAGGCTATAAGAAGATTGCCAACACCCTGAAACTGAGCTGCAGCACAGTGGCCAAGACCATACAGCGGTTTAACAGGACAGATTTCACTCAGAACAGGCCATGCCATGGTCGACCAAAGAAGTTGAGTGCACGTGCTCGGCATCATATCCAGAGGTTGGCTTTGCAGAATAGACGTATGAGTGCTGCCAGCATTGCTACAGAGGTTGAAGGGGTGGGGGGTCAGTCTGTCAGTGCTCAGACCATACGCCACACACTGCATCAAATTGGTCTGCATGGCTGTCGTCCCAGAAGGAAGCCTCTTCTGAAGATGATGCACAAGAAAGCCTACAAACAGTTTGCTGAAGACAAGCAGACTAAGGACATGGATTACTGGAACCATGTCCTGTGGTCTGATGAGACCAAGATAAACTTATTTGGTTCAGATGGTGTCAAGCGTGTGTGGCAGCAACCAGGTGAGGAGTACAAAGACAAGTGTGTCTTGCCTACAGTCAAGCATGGTGGTGGGAGTGTCATGGTCTGGGGCTGCACGAGTGCTGCCGACACTGGGGAGCTACAGTTCATTGAGGGAACCATGAATGCCAACATGTACTGTGACATACTGAAGCAGAGCATGATCCCCTCCCTTCGGAAACTGGGCCGCAGGGCAGTATTCCAACATGATAACGACCCCAAACACACCTCCAAGATGACCACTGCCTTGCTAAAGAAGCTGAGGGTAAAGGTGATGGACTGGCCAAGCATGTCTACAGACCTAAACCCTATTGAGCATCTGTGGGGGAGCACAAGGTCTCTAACATCCACCAGCTCTGTGATGTCGTCATGGAGGAGTGGAAGAGGACTCCAGTGGCAACCTGTGAAGCTCTGGTGGACTCCATGCCCAACAGGGTTAAGGCAGTGCTGGAAAATAATGGTGGCCACACAAAATATTGACACTTTGGACCCAATTTGGACATTTTCACTTAGGGGTGTACTCACTTTTGTTGCCAGCGGTTTAGACATTAATGGCTGTGTTTTGAGTTATTTTGAGGGGACAGCAAATTTACACTGTTATACAAGCTGAACACTAACTACTTTACATTGTAGCAAAGTGTCATTTCTTCATATACAGGTGCATCTCAATAAATTAGAATGTCATGGAAAAGTTCATTTATTTCAGTAATTCAACTCAAATTGTGAAACTCGTGTATTAAATAAGTTCAGTGCACACAGACTGAAGTAGTTTAAGTCTTTGGTTCTTTTAATTGTGATGATTTTGGTTTACATTTAACAAAAACCCACCAATTAACTATCTCAACAAATTAGAATATGGTGACATGCCAATCAGCTAATCAACTCAAAACACCTGCAAAGGTTTCCTGAGCCTTCAAAATGGTCTCTCAGTTTGGTTCACTAGGTAAGCCACAAACATTCATTGCCAAAGAAGCTGGCTGTTCACAGAGTGCTGTATACAAGCATGTTAACAGAAAGTTGAGTGGAAGGAAAAAGTGTGGAAGAAAAAGATGCACAACCAACCGAGAGAACCACAGCCTTATGAGGATTGTCAATCAAAATCGATTCAAGAATTTGAGTGAACTTCACAAGGAATGGACTGAGGCTGGGGTCAAGGCATCAAGAGCCACCACAAACAGACGTGTCAAGGAATTTGACTACAGTTGTCGTATTCCTCTTGTTAAGCCACTCCTGAATCACAGACAACGTCAGAGGCGTCTTACCTGGGCTAAGGAGAAGAAGAACTGGACTGTTGCCCAGTGGTCCAAAGTCCTCTTTTCAGATGAGAGCAAGTTTTGTATTTCATTTGGAAACCAAGGTCCTAGAGTCTGGAGGAAGGGTAGAGAAGCTCATAGCCCAAGTTGCTTGAAGTCCAGTGTTAAGTTTCCACAGTCTGTGATGATTTGGGGTGCAATGTCATCTGCTGGTGTTGGTCCATTGTGTTTTTTGAAAACCAAAGTCATTGCATCCATTTACCAAGAAATTTTGGAGCACTTCATGCTTCCTTCTGCTGACCAGCTTTTTGAAGATGCTGATTTCATTTTCCAGCAGGATTTGGCACCTGCCCACTTTGCCAAAAGCACCAAAAGTTGGTTAAATGACCATGGTGTTGGTGTGCTTGACTGGCCAGCAAACTCACCACACCTGAACCCCATAGAAAATCTATGGGGTATTGTCAAGAGGAAAATAAGAAACAAGAGACCAACAAAATGCAGATGAGCTGAAGGCCACTGTCAAAGAAACCTGGGCTTCCATACCGCCTCAGCAGTGCCACAAACCGATCACCTCCATGCCGCGCTGAATTGAGGCAGTAATTAAAGCAAAAGGAGCCCCTACCAAGTATTGAGTACATGTACAGTAAATGAACATACTTTCCAGAAGGCCAACAATTCACTAAAAATGTTTTTTTATTGGTCTTATGAAATATTCTAATTTGTTGAGATAGTGAATTGGTGGGTTTTTGTTAAATGTGAGCCAAAATCATCACAATTAAAAGAACCAAAGACTTAAACTACTTCAGTCTGTGGCATTGAATTTATTTAATACACGAGTTTCACAATTTGAGTTGAATTACTGAAATAAATTAACTTTTCCACGACATTCTAATTTATTGAGATGCACCTGTATACAGTGTATATATATATATATATATATATATATATATATATATATATACAGTGTGTGTTTATATATATATATATATATATATATATATATATATATATATATATATATATATATATATATATATATATATATATACACTGTATACAGGTGCATCTCAATAAATTTTTCAACTTTTTTTCTTTTCAGCCTGAAATGAAGATGGACAGTTTTTATTTTATCCAGCTGTATTTACTCAGTGCAACTTATAACATCCAAGTGAAAGATACAACACCAACATCAGAGAAAATTTAAAAAAAAACAAAAAACAGAATCACTGAGTTGGAAAAAGGATCCCCCCCTCCTAGAAATGACTTGTAAACTCAATAAGGTGTAGCTAATCACCTTCTCAATGGCACACAAAGTCATTTGACTTCCAGCTGTGGTCAGCTGTGGTCATTTTGATTAGCTCAGCATGAAAAGAGCTTTCCTGGAGCATTTTGTAGTGCAACTGAAGCAAACAATCAACTATGGGTGGCAAGGCACTGGCAAAAGATCTCCGGGATAATGTTGTGGACAGGCAAAAGTCAGGAGATGGATACAAAAAAATGTAAAATACAAAAAAAGGCTTTATCAATGCCTAGAAGCACAGTGAAGTCTATTATTAAGAAGTGGAAGGTATTTGGTACAACACAGACCCTCCCTGGATCAGGACGTCGCTCCAAACTGGATGAAAGAGCCAGGATGAAACTGGTCAGAGAGGCTACCAAGAGGCCTACAGCAACTCTGAAGCAGTTGCAGGAATTTATGACAAAGAGTGGTCATTGTGTGCATGTGACAACAATCTCACAAATTCTCCACAAATGTGGCTTGTATGGGAGGGTTGCAAGAAACTCAGTAAGAGTTTACAAGTGATTATTAGGAGGGGGTGATCCTTTTTTCCAACTCTGATTCTTTATTTATTTATTTATTTATTTATTCTGACATGTTGATGTTATATCTTTCACTTGGATGTTATAAGTTGCACTGAATGAACGAGCACAATATAAGTAAAGGGTTAAATAGGATAATCAAATGTCAAGATAAATTTAATGATAGAGATTGGAATTTTAATATCTCTTAGAATCATTCATAATTGCAGTCAGACCAAGTAAAAAGAGGATCATATTTAATGTTGACAAATTGTTAATTCAAATGTTGATATATCACTGAAAGTAAAGACAGTAACACATAAGAAGCCTTCTGCCACTCCGTTGGATTCCGTCGTTGGACCAGCGGGTGGTTTAACCTATACAGATCAACAAATTCTATTAACTTAGCTTCTGACAAACCATCCTGCATTTTACCACAGAGAGTCATAGGGCTGCACGATTATGACAAAATTCATAATTGTCGATTATTCCCTTGAAATTGTAATTGCGATTATTAATTACAATTATCACAATTGACATTGAATGGTGTTTTGAATAGCTTTATACTATTGTTTGAAGCAACTGCATGCTTCTATGTTTATATAAAATTTTTTAAAAAAAAACAAGCTGAAAACACTTCCTGAAAAACCTTTATTGATTTTCTATAGTATTAAGCCTCAAATGTCAACTGTATATTGGTTTGGTTTCTTCTTTAAATAAAAAAAGTAAAAAATTTGCATGGTATTATAATGTTATACTAAAACTAAAATTAAAACAACAGAAAACCCTTCAGATAACCTCTATAAAGGAAAAAAACTGAGTTTGCCTTTTTATGGCATGTGATTTGGCCTAGAACATAAGCTATAAAAACACTTCAAGTTTTCAGGAATGAACAATACTAAGTTTGACTTTTAAAGATTTTTGGCCAGGAACACAAGCCTATCCACACTTTCAGGCTTTAGGGATGCACGCAAACAAGTCACAATGTTTCCTCCAGTGCTGAATACTCTTTCTGAGGGAGAACTTGTGGCAGGAATGCACAAATACTTTTGTGCTAACTTGTGGAGTGCTGGGAATTGTTTTTTATGTTCCTTCCACCAGACCAAAGGATTCTCCTCACTGTCAACAGCAGCAGAGAAAAAATAAGACTGTAGCTCAGCAGTTATGGCCATGTCTTGGAGACTGGAGAGAGATGATGATGCTGGTCTGTGGTCTTCATCCACTTTAAAGAAACTACCCAATGTTTTTTTGGTCTTCTTTAGTGCTGGTGCATTTTGGTCATCTGCTTCCTCACTAACAGTCACCGATGGTTGAGGCTTTTAATAAACCAAAGGCAAAATTTTAGTTTAACTCATAAAAGATAATGTCATATACTATTACCAGTACAGTAAGAACTATTTATTAATGTTAAATTAATACTGAAAATGGCCCAAACAAAATTACATACATGGCACACAAAACCTATAATTATAATTACCTTCATGATTAGATATTGATGCCATTTCAGTTCTCAAACGAATCTTGACAGCTTCAACTCTGTCTTCTTTGACATACTTAAACTTGAATCTGGGATCAATTACAGAAGCCATGTCAAGCAACTCGTGTCTGTGGATCATCATACTTCTCGTTCAGGTAGTCCAGGATCTTCTTCTTGATGCATTTGGAGAGTTTTGTTTCTCCCTCTTTCTCTGCCAAGATTTTATTGTTGAACAAATGAAGAACGGGCTTCACATATGATACACTTACATATTGCTCTCCTGAAAGAGCATCAGTGAATTCAGCAAGAGGAGAAAGTGAGTTGTTGACTGCCTCAAGGACTTCTATATCTTGCCATGTGGGGACAACGTGTCTGACTTTTTTGTCCATGGAGAGAACATGAGAAATGGCACTCTGTTGTTCCAACACCCTGGCAATCATTGCTTGTTTTGATCCCCACCTTGTTGGACACTCAGTCTTGAGCTTGTGTTGAGGTAACCTGAGCTCTTTCTGGGCCTCGGACAATTCCCTCCTTCGTCTCCAGCTATAGGAGAAGCACCCTACCACCTTTTTGCAGACATTCAGTGCACGGTCAATCCGTTCATCTTTCAAAGCATTTTCTAAACACACACACACACACACACACACACACACACACACACACACACACACAAACAAACAAACAAAATGTTTACTAAAGCTATACATTTATTTACAATTAAACCGACTAAATTTCAAATTACGGTAACATATTTTACATCTATAATATAAATTGTACTATGTTTATAGTTCTAGTTTATAGTTCACTTATCAAATAACAGCATTATTACAATATACAAAAGTATATTACTGTCAATATTACTGCCTACATCAGGGTTTTTCAACTCCAATCCTGCCCCCTCACAGAACATTTAGACATCTCACTATTTAACACTAAAAAGCTGATGAGTTGAATCAGGTGTTTTAATTAGTGAATCATCTAAAACTTTCTGGGAGGATGGTGTCCCCAGGAATGGATTTGAAAACCCCTGGTCTACATATTATTAGACAAGTACATATTGCATAATAATGGTATTATGTGTCATTTTTTTTAGATAAATAAATATTCTTATGTAATAGCAGGCTACTCACCAATTGCTAGGTGCAGCCTGTGCCCAAAACACTGGAGTCTGGTCCATTTATTAATAGCAACGGCATTCACTATATTTGCTGTGTTATCTGTAGTGACACAGACTTGTTGCTCCTCCTTTAAACCCCAGGCAGTCAGCATCTCTTTCAATCCTTGAGCAATCGCATCCCCAGTGTGATCTTGTGGAAAATAGGACGTTTGCAAGCATCTGCTTTTGGGTTTAAACTCGTCATCAATGTAATAAACTGTTAGGCTCATATATGGTTCCACAGTTCTACTCCACCATAAATCAGTCGTGGTGGAATAGAACTCTATTTTTTGCAAATCTGATTCAATGCCTTCCCGGCATTTTGAATGAAGTGAAGGTACTGCAACTTGAGAAAAATAATTGCAGGAGGGGATGACATATCTCTTATCCAGTGTGTTTATGAGTTTTTTAAACCCTGCGCTGCAAACTGTATTAATCGGCGCCATGTCTTTTGCAATGAAATGCGTAATCGCTTCAGTTATCTCCATCTGCCTTTGGGAACCTGCCGGGTACGGAGAAGCACAAAACAACGATTTCGTGATGGGCGTCTGTGTAGCAGTTCTCGCATGACTTGGTGCTTTTTTCTTCACGTTAAGACACTCCTCGTATTGCACTCTGTGATTGAATTTTAAATGATTGAATAAATTCATGGTGTTGCTCGATGGTGCAGAAACAGTTGTTCGACATAACTTACACAGTATAACACGCTGCTCGACATCATCGCTAGTGAATCCAAAATAACTCCACACCACAGATGAAGCTTTTCTTTTTGGTTCTAATGCTTGATTCTGAGCAACACTTTGCAAGTTGTCGGAATCAGAGGTTTCTTTATCTGCACACATGTTCACGAAATTAACATGACATAAGAGAGACATGAGGCAGTGGATAATCAGGTTGTTGATAAGGACACGCCTACAGACTATTATTAAAAGTCGTGATTCGCCTCTCACAACGTAACATGCTCTAAACACACCTCTTAAGCACGCAGAATAATGTAAGTGGACACTTCCCCCCCCTTCTAATCGCGGCTTTGAACGATTATGTAATCATGGCATCCGTAATCGTAATCGCAATTAGAAATTCGATTGATTGTGCAGCCCTAGAGAGTCATTATTTTAGAAATGACAGTCTCCTCCTCATGCCTTTTAAGTTTAGTTAAATGGCTGCTAAAATTTCTAGCACATTTGCTAACTTCATGTTTAAGAAGCTCCCAATTAAAGCCGGATGTATTTTCCTATTGTGCTTTGATCCAGTAATATTCAGTCAAGAATAGAATGTTTTTTCTTAATTGTTCATGCTTAAGCAAAGAATTAAGCTTCCAATAAAAGGCTCTAGGACCTGAAGAGAAAATGACTGAAGATAGAGGGGACTGAATGCGAACTGCCTTATGATCAAGTCAAGGGGGAAGGTAGAATGCATTAAGATCCTTGACAGATTGTGAAACAAGCTAACTTTTGTTACTCCAAGTATATGATTTAACATTTGTAAATTTCACCCTCCAAATATCAATAATATCAAATCTATCCACAAATATCCTTCATTTAGACTTGGTAGAGGCAGACTGCCTGGGTGGTAGTCTATCTAGATTGTTATCAGGCACAATATTATAATAATATAGTAAGTCCTCACCAATGAAAACCAAGGCATTTGGGTATGCATTAAGCAGAATTTTTTCTTCTACCACTTCAAGCTTCCGCCTCGATTCTGCAATAGAGTGGTGCAGGGATGGCGTCATTTTGTACCGGAACCCAGCATCACACTGGTTCCTTCGACAACACCCATAGGAGTTTTCCCACAGGCTTTTGGATTATCGCAAAAAATAAGCTCTGTGATCAACAAAAGTTTACAATACTAACACGTTTTGTCCACCATGATAATTTTCATAAATGAACACAACTTTTATGGAGTTTGAAGCCTAAATACATTCGACAGAAAACAGAAATAAAAAGCTAACCGTATGCTATAAACGAACTACACCATGGTCGCTCGACTTCAACGTCACCATCACCAAGCTTCCGACAACTTTGCCAAACTTGATTTAAAAACATTTTCCATAATACGGATTGACTCTGTGTATGAATCTTCAAGAACACGAGGCTATAAACGCAGACCAGTGAGTATGATATTCTCCTGTTCGGCGTGATGACGTTTAATGTCCCTGACAACGTCTGTAGTCCCATTTAGCAACTTGTTAGCAACCGCCTTTTTCAATACACATATTGTAATTGTGTTCACCACATACCTTATTTCAGGCTTTTTAACCAAAACCCCATTCAAAAAACCCACTGAATTCGGGACGATGGAACCGGGGCTAAAATGCTAACTCGTTTCTGGGTTTTGGCATACAAAATGACGTCATCCCTGCACCACCAGGAACCACTGGATACTGTGGATACTGCACTATCCCATAATGCAATGGGACTGACGCGGAAGAACTGTCAGAATCCGTGCCGCGTAGTACATCTGGATTATATTTTATTTATGTTTGCCACTTATACTGATCAGTACGTACTGTATCAATGGCCGAGCAGTGGATACTGAATCAAATGCAGTAGGCACGCAGCCGATAAGTCAGTCGCTCAGCCAAAACGAGTAGCTTGTCATACAAGTCGGTTTGGAGAAAAAACGGCAATACAGGTGAAAATCTCAATTATGGGCAATTAGTTTACAAAATAAACTGTAATATAAGCTAAGACTTTATAAGAAATCATATAAAGTTTCTCATGATTTCTTATAAATAATATTATACGTCTCAGCTTTCATAGCTAACTAGAGTCTGACTCTGGTGACCATCTAGTTATCTGTCAACATGTTATAATGACCAAATACAACCAGAAACAACTGTTCAGACTTACATGTTAAAGGTAGTTCCCCGAGATCTGGTTTGGATTGTGCGACGGTTTGTACAGCCCCAACCTGCACACGAGTCAGGCATCTTTTCTCCAGTCCAATTATGAGATTTATGGCAAGTTGCCTGGACCAATATGGTAGCGGCATTGATGTACGATCCAGCGGCCAATTCGGTGTCTATATATTTATGTCTATGGTATCAACGGCCGACCAGTAGGTACTGTCACAGTATGCGATTTCGGACGCAGCCATTGTAGCGCTCATGGATGGTAAGAGACCATCTGATGGACATGGAAAGCGACCAACCACAGTTTGTTACGTAATGTATGGGGCGGGTAAATAGTAGGGATGGGCGATATGGACTTAAAACTATATCACGATATTTTCTGGTATTTATTGCGATAACGATATCAGTGACGATATAAATATAGTACCATTCACCACTGTTTTTGCTTACAAGTGATAGCTGCATGCAGTCTTGAGAGCCCTAGAAACACAAACATTGATCTAAAAGTAAAACTTACCCATCATCAGATGCTCCTAAAATATACCAATAGAGGGTATGCACGTGACGTCACGGTAGCCGGAACTCGCCGTGGTCATGCCCACTGAGTGGCAAAAAGACTGAGCGGCACATCCTCGTGTTCCAGCGGGAAAGTGACGTCAATGCATAGCCTCTATTACATAAAAGAATAAAAACACAGTAAAAATCCAAACACCAGGCACCTCGTGTAGCGATAAACTCCTCCTCAGCTTCACGTCCGCCTTCCTCCATACTTGTTTTCGCTCTGCACGTGAGCTGCGAATGGGTCACAGACCGTCGCACATAGAAATACGTCATCAACTAGGCTTTATCGTTATTATCGCGGTAAGACTAATTCTTTTTGTGGGGAGAGTTTCTAACGTATATCGCGAATAAAATATCGCCCATCCCTAGTAAATAGCTTGCCATAATAAATTAGCACTGGAGTTTATTCTTTGATACAGATAATATTACTGGTGCTTTGTTGTTAACAGGCAATAACATTTACTTACAAATAAAATAAATACAAATAAAATAATTCAATAAGTTTATCAGTGTATGTCGAGTGATTTATTTTATGTGAATACAACAGTCTAATTGTTATCATAATATAATTATTAGTGCTGTCAAAATCAGCACGTTAATTTTTCAGATTAATTGGAAATATTTAATGTGTAAAAAAAAAAAAAAAAAAAAAAATGAATGCAATTAATGCAGCTGTGTTTTGTTTACTTTCTGTGGCATTTGACCTGCAAACTGTAAGTGAACCTGTAAGTGAAAAGGTAAACTAATACTTTGGTTAATTGAATAGTTAAAAACACTTGAACTTCAAGCACATTTTATGTTGTTAATTTTCATTTATATTAGTTCATATTAAAAATGATTGCCTTCTAAGCTAATTTTAATGGCCTTGATAGTTTTGAAATTCAACTGATACTTTAACATATAGACCTGGGTTTTGTTATGATGTTGCCTTGACAAAACCGACATACTGTTCTGCTTTATAAGCTTATTTGCTTTATGGTTTTCACGTAGTGGATGATCAAAAATCCCCCCCAAAAAACCCATTCACTTACATTTACGGAATGTTCAGAGCCTGGCAGGGAATGTTCAAGATTTCAAACTCCAACTGTCAAAACTCACACACACCTGCGTGCACACGGCCTGAAGCCCCTCTTCTCTCCCTCTCACCCTGTCAATGTACCTGTAACAGAGACTCTCACGTCATCTATCTATCTATCCAACTCTAGAAGTATTGGCACCCTATCCCTCCAACTCTATCCCTATCTGTCTGTCTCTCTTTCTTTATTAAAACTGCACATTACCTTCAGATTTCAAACTGATAACTATTTTAAACTTTCAGACCGGATTTGTCAATCCAACATCAAAATCATGATGAACTTTACCTATCTAGTTATTTCTGTTAATGCATATAAGAAATATGCCTTTCAAGCCAATTTTGAGGACCTTGATGGTTTTATTGGAAATCTGTTATTCATAGGTGAGAATCTGTGTTCCAAGTTTTTTTTTTAAAAAAAGATACTATTAAACAATAGTATTTTTAAATTAAATATACTTCCTTTGAGTTGATTAATTATGTGATTTTACATTTAAATATCCATTATTAAAAGTTAAGAAGAAAAAAAAAGATTAATCCATTAATTATTTTTTTTTTTAATTGATGGACAGTCCTAATAATTATAGATTATTTAAAATCTCACATTCACAGTATCTCACTTTGAGCTTGAATTTGACATACACTGTCTCACTTAAATCTTTCACTTTCAGTGTAATATTCAGTTTCAGTATTAATTGTATTTTTGGATGGTTTTGTTCTGCGTTATCTTTAAATTGTGTTTAATGTCTTTATGCAAAATTATACACAGGTTTCAAACTGTTATACACAACTACTTCAAACTATGAGTAGCTTGTAGCTTGAAAAGCTACACTTTCAAAGTAGCTTCCCCAACATGACCCATTTTATGGGTGGTCATATGTGGTATGTGAAAATTTCAAGACCCCCCAAACCCCCCCCAACCCCCTACATCTTGTTTTGACATCCTTCAAGCCTTATTTAGGGGGGTCAACCTCCCCTGGAATTCACACCCTGCTTTGATCTTATCAGTGCTTCCATCTGGATGCATTTTGAATTTAAAATTTCCATTCAGAGGGCCAAGCATCGCTTTGCATCATACTCGTCACAGGTCTGGGGCGGGGTGCGTTACATGCGTTAATTGTTTTACGCATTATTTTTTCCATAATTAATCGCACTAAATTAGCACGTTAAATCAACAGCCCTTTTATACATGGCCTACTGTTTTCTCATCCAGTTCATTATTATTATTATCATTATTATTATTGTTTATTATTATATAGTTCTAAGCCACTGGTTTAAAAAGGAAATAATGTTTACTGTTTAAAGACACAAAAGTACAAGAAACAGGAATTTTATCCCTTATCATTTGTTGCAACTTTAATTATTATTTTTCTCTACAATTGTCAGAAATTGAAATATAATTGTGTAAAAATTTGTGCACGGGGCATTTTCATGCTGGAACATGCACTTAATTAAAAAATATACAAAAGGACCAGATATATAGAGAAATTTTCATGTCATACTTTCTTGTCTTTTCAAACTTGCTGGAGGCTTAAAATCTCCCTTGAGCACCTGTAAAATCAAGCAAGAGAATTGTGCCTTTTACAAGTTAAATGTAATCACAAGTCTTGTATAGGTACATTAAAAAAGAAAGCTAATGTGAGCTATGGTAGAAGCACTTAAATGAGTTTACATCTTTAACATACCCTTTCTGTATTATGAATCACTTCAGGATCTGGTTGGCCATAGTGTGGGGGATTGGCAGTAGGGTCATAGCCCAGCTTGTTAAGCATTGGAGCAATATTCTCCATATCTTTGAGAACATCAGCTGGAATGTGGCCTACCCAGCGAGTGAGTGCCGCTAGGTTAACTGGTTTGATGACCTGGTCAGTGGAGCGCTCGATTCTGAAAATCACAGAAATTAAATGGTGACAAAGTAAAAGAGAGTTGCAGCTGTCTACTATGTATAATGTCATCAACTAACTCAAAATCAAAATTGGGCCTATTATTCAGTTATGTATTCTGCAAGTATTCCTTTAAAAAATAGATACTGACCGAGATAAAGAAACTCCTCCAGGCTGCCCAATAGCTTCCTCATGGTGAAGTACCCCCTCATGCCATGGTACATTTAGGAACTCCAGCACTTTCACCATAGTGGTGCGTGGCTGCAGGACCAAATTTTCATAACGAATGGTCAGACAGCGTGTAGAACCTACCAGTGTGCACTGAAATAACATGACCTCTATTGCTTGGTTCCACTTGCTAAGGCAGTCCCTGTAGCTGGAAAGGTCAAAACCAGCAATTGTAACTTGTCTTGAAATCATAGAGTGCACTGAGGCCCGACCATCACGTACCATAAGAAGAAACTTTGAGCTGAAAGCATAGTATAAGAAAACTGGTAAGAGTAAATATGGTGGATAGTGATGAGTGGAAAGTATTAAAATCAAGTGGAAATGCTTAAATCAGGAAAATGGCTCAGATTAAATTGAATAACAATTAAATTGAAGGTAACAATGCAAAAAAAATTAAAAGAGAAAAGAAATCAGCAGGTTTCTCTATGCCAAATATTTGTAAGGCTGTTTGAGATACATCATAGCTTTTTTCCAAACCTCTTACTTGGGAAATAATTTAGAGAGGTAGATGGAGCTCTTCAGCGTAAACGGGTCCTTATTGCAGAGCAGCGGTGCAGGCTCACCATGACGAGCAATAACCTCGAGCAAGAATGCAGCTGTGGCTGAATCCAGCATCTCCTGGCTGATCTCCTCTTCATCCAGTGCCCAGCGGTCTTCTGCTGACCTCCAGCCATGGCGCAGAGCCAGAAGCCGGGGGATCACTCGGGTCTCCTCACCACAGCGGATATCCGGATGGGCATCAAGCATGGCACGCATCAGCGTGGTGCCTGAGCGAGGTACTCCACCAACAAACACTATCGGTGAGTCCTGGTTGTAGTGGTACAGGGTCTGATTGCTGCCCTTAACTAGTACTGACACTCCTAGGCTATGAGGATATCCACTCTGGCACATAAGCATATGGTACAATGCTTTCACAGCAGCATACACTCCAAACAGACACAATAGCAGTATGAATCCCCGTCGAACAGACAGCCGCATCACTCAGTTAGATGGCCACTATATTCAGAAAAGCCAACAGACAGCAGAAACCTGTCAGTGTGAGTAGATTTACATCTGAGCAATGAAAATGTGTGAAAATTAGGAACTCGCCCAGCTTCCTCACAAAAATTGCAATGAGTTACAGTACAATCAGATAATCTTCCAGAATTCACACTTTTTAGAAGTGTTTTAAAAATATTTGCAGGCGCAGTGGCCCAGAACAAGTAACATATTTCTTAGCAAATTGCTTTGTTACTGCTTTTCTGTAAACAGTAATGTTAATTGCAGAACTAAAAATGCTATACCCTGAAAGTCAGAGTAAAAAATACCAAATGCAAGCACTGCTCATTTGCATGACTTACACTGCGAGTGTACCTTCACCTGAATGATGCTTAAAGTTCATTAATGACTTAGTTCATTAAAGAGTTTTGTGAAAAAGACCTGGTCTGAAATCTCTAATAAGGAGGATGTGAGCACGTTTTTGTACTTCTAAACTGTCAGCTAAAGGACTTCCTGATGCAGGTTCCTCGCATGACAAGTAGGCTTGATTATTTATTTTTTATTTTATTTTTTTTTTTTTTACAATTATTTTAACCAAAAAAGAGATCAAATGCATAAGTGCTATTGGGCATGAGCAGTACTGGTTCTTATAATATTTTATGTTGTGACAACACTAGTCACAGAATCTGTTTACAATATTTATTGAATATTTACAATATTTATTGAAGAGGCAAAGAGATTTTAGCAACTTACTCTACTGAGAAATCTGGCATTGTGTACCAACTGTAACTACATTCCTCATCTTCATAGTAATCCATTCTTCAACCATTTTTTTGATAAAAGTTGTAGAAAGCACAGAAGGCACCGTGAAAAAAAAAAAAAACAGTTCAGATAAAATACACACAACTTCAGGAAGTAGGCGGGTTATTAGAGAGGCACTTTTCATTTCGTGTTTCAACACGCAGTCAATTTTCAAGTAACAGGAAACAGAAGAGACTGACTACTGACTAAAAAATGAACAATTGTGACAAATCTTTCATAAATAAGAACACAAGTTTATTATGAAAGTTATACAAGTTTCTACAGTATGGTTTCATTACTATTCTGTTCAAATGTACATTAATCATACATATACATGAAAATAAATACATTATCTGTTTTGTGTTGTAGTATGACATCACTTGCATGGGAAAAATACTACTTTCATAACTGCACTACAAACTTGTTTAGATACAAAGCCTTAAAATGACAGACAGGAAGTCAGGGCACAGACGGACAGACACACACACACACACACACACTCACACACACACACACACACACACACACACACACACACACTTTTTAAACAAGATAACTCCTGACATAAGTGCATATGTTCAAATTGGTTAGTAAAACCAGTCGATTTTTCAATTATTCACCTTCTCTCCAACTCCTTTACACAGCCACCTTTCCCTATGACCACATCTCTCTCTCTCTCTCTCTCTCTCTCTCTCTCTCTCTCTCTCTCTCTCTCTAACCTGAATTGGCTGCATTGCATCTTGGAGAGGTTGGGGACATAGGGTAGCAGTGGAATAGTCAGGAGCTATATACATCATTTCCTCTGCATTTGAGAATTCATCCACAACAAAAGGTCTGTTCATATTGACACTTCATATTCTCTTGTGTCCTGCAAAATATGATAATTGCAACAAATAGCTTATATTCAACCAAACAAGATTATGCTAACAGATTTTCGCTTTTTATTTTTAGCCCACTTTCAAACACTATTTGCCATACTAGTCTTTTAGGTGTACTCTTTAAAAAATGTTCTGTGTTATACTCACGCCTCCAGTCTCATATAAAGGATTGTCAAACTCAGTCTCCACAGTGATCTGTCTGTATGGGTGAGGGTACATGAGAGGCAAGCGCAGGTTTGAATGACACCTGGATAACGAGAGTGGGAGGTTATATGTAATATGCATTCAAACAGAGAGCCCAAACATTTGGTTTCATAACCATGCATGCCAGCAACTTTTCAAATAATCACCTGGTCTTATTTCTCATATGGCAAGACATTTACATTTACGTTTATGCCATTTAGCCCTTGTCCAGAGCGACTTGCAGAAGTGCTTTGAAGTCTCTATCAATGAATACACCCTGATTCTGGTTCACTAAGACACAGACTAAGAGTATGATCAGTCTAAAAAACTCTGTTGGGGAAGTAATATATTCAGTGTTTTAAATCAGATGCAGGTCACTACAGGAAGCCAGTGGAGTGAGTGTAGCAATGGGGTGGTGTGGGGGAACTTAGGAAGGTTTAAAACAAATCGTGCAGCAGCATTCTGGATCAGTTGCAGCAGTGGAATGGCACGCAGAGGCAGACCTGCCAGGATCGAGTTGCAGTAGTCCAGCCTCAAATGACAAGGGAGTGAACAAGCACCTGAGTGGTCTGTGTGGATAGAATGGACAAATCTTTCTGAGGTTATAAAGGAGACAGGCATGAGCCTGTCAGATTAACAGTGTGAGAGGAAAAGGACAGTTACCCCAAAGTTGCATGCAGTGACAGAAGGTAAGATCTGAGAGTTGTCCAGGGAAATCACAAGATCCTGACATGGGGATGAATCACCTGGGGTGAATAGCAGTTCAGTTTTGCTGGGATTAAGTTTCAGTTGATGAGCTGCCATCCATGATGAGATGTTTGCCAGACATGCTGAGATCTGAGCAGAAACATGAGTGACTGAGGGAGAAAGGGAGAGGATAAGTTGTCATCCCCATAGCAGTGGAATGAAAACCCAAGAGATCAGGTACAGAGGGAGAACAGAAGAACACTAAGTAGTGAGACTTGTGGGACACCAGTGGAGAGACTGCATGGAACAGATGTGTATCCCCTCCATGTCACCTGATATGACCGACCCCCCATGTAGGAAGCAAACCATTGCCATGCTGTGCCCCTAAACCCAAGACTCATGAGGATGGACTGTGTTTTACTATGTCAAACACTGCTGTAAGTTTGAGGAGGATGAGGACTAATGACAGTTTGACTGATCTAGCAGCATGGAGCTCCTCAGAGATGACCACAATGGGAGTTTCTGTGGAATGTGCCAATTTGAAGCCAGACTGGTTAGGATCATGGAGGTTGTTCTCAGTGAGATAGAGAAACAACTGATTGTAGACAGTACTTTTGAGGATTTTAGAAAAAAAAAAGTAAGAAGTGATACCGGTTGATATGCTTAGGTCTGAGGGCTCCAGAGTGGGTTTCTTCAGGATGGGAATAACCCTTGCTCTCTTGAAAGCAGTTGGTACATGAACAGATGTTATGGAGCCATTAATGATAATAATATTTTTCAATCTTCCCATCATAAAAGGTGGCAAAGTCTTCAGTGGTCAGAGAGGACAGAGTCAGAGGAGCTGGTGGGTTAAGAAGTGAAGATGTTGTAGGGCAAGGATCTTTTACAGAAGCTTCCAACTTTTCCTTGTAGAAGGCAAGGAAGCAGAAGTCACATCAGATGAAAGCTTGGACAGGAGAGCGTGGTAAGAGCGCAGCAAGAGATCCATGTCGAGTTGTGATTTCTTCCACTTTCTCTCTGCTGTTCTTAATTCTCTCTGATTGCTGCACAACATATCCGATAGCCAAGGAACAGGGCAGGAAATCTTCCTGGGTTTAGAAAATAGAGGGCAGAGGAGGTCCATGGATGAGGAAAGTGAGGAGAGGAAAGTATGTGGCGCTAACTTTAACGGTAGAGAGGAAAACAAGTCAGGGTCTGGAAGGGATGATAGGGTGCAGGAAACTAGGGAGGAAGGGGAGATAGAGTGGAGGCTTCGGTGAATACCAAAAAAATTACACCAATTAGTTATGTAATTTATAATAAGGAAATAAGCGAATATTCTGTATTCTAGTCAAGCTTTTAAAGAAGTACCTTCTGACATAGATAAAGGTGCCTCCAAGAAAGACAGACAGTAATAGTACTAATATGAATATGGCCAGAGCCATGCTTCCCCCATCCAGTGATGATTCTGCTGTAGCCTCTGCCACTAGAGGAGTAGAACACATAAAAAGTAGTAAAAGTAGTAGTAGTACAAGACAAAAAATACAGAAATATAACTATTTAGGCCAAATAGAGAAATATGACAATGTTACACAATAATGACAAAAATAATGCACTTGGATCTTAGTAGTGGTCATTTAAAACACTTTTTCTCTTGGTTAATGTAAAAAATCGGACTAAAATGAATACTTGCACTGGTGGATCACTAAGTGACTATAGGTTGGAAGAACACAATAACAAGACCTACCTTCTAAAGCGTGGTTGCCAGAGCATTCATGAATAGCTACATTTTCAAAAGAGAAAAAAGTATCAACAAAACATTTACATATATTTACATATAGTTACATATATTTATTATATATGAAAAGCTTTACCTTTACACATGGGTAATGGTCCACTCCAAAAGGAGGGATTTCCCAGTATGCACTTGATTGTTATCTCACCAATGAGCTCATAACCCTGATAGCACATGAAGTTCAGAGACTCGCCAGGCAGATACAGCCGCTTAGACAGAATCTGATAGCCATTGTCAGGAAGGCCAGGATTCTCGCAGGACACTGACTCTTCCACTGGATAAAGAGAAAGAACATGATCAAGATAGAACGTCTGAAAGAAAGATGTAAATCCTAACTGAATTGTAACTCACAGATACAACGTGGCAAGTGAGATGTCCATACTGGAGTTCCAGGTTCACGGCCATAGCAGGTTAAAATGGCACCACCCTGCAGTATGTAGCCTAGATTGCAACTGTACTGAATGGTAGTTCCCACCAGCAGTTTGGGATCTGAGAGCATCCGTACAGAGTGCTCAACATGACCTGGGTCTGTACAGTACATAACTAGCAGAAAGAGGACAGACAAGACAGATGCGAACTTCTCCATGCTCAGCAGATTTCACAAGCTTGCTTGAGTGCTACTTTTATCTCCAATCGGCAAGCATCCTTAATATTATAATTTTTTAAAAACTGCATGTCATTATCAACAAGCAGTACACGGGGATGCATCAACAATGTATTAATGTACTTGAGAACAGAAGATGGAAAACCATATTTTCAAAATTACTTAAAAAATGTCATACACATCACACATCTCATTATATAAAAGCAATTAGTGGGGTTCAGGTTGGGCACTTAACCTACACAGAACACAAGTAACTCACTTTTATTTGTCTTCTAGTGGAATGGGCGTTAAATCACAGGCAACAATAATTAACTTAATTTAATTTAATAATTTAATTTACTTTACTCTTTATGTTGAGAGAAAATAAAGACTGTAGATGCATATTCTATATCTAGATTCAGATCCACATACAACAGACATTTTGTTGGATCTTTTGTGCATGAACTAACAATGAAACAACACACAGCTGGCTAGGAAATAATCAAGCAGCCAACTGTCCAGTTATTTTTGGTCCCCTGAACATGAATATGGTGGAATGTGATTCCGAAAATTAACCCAATATGGAAAAAATAGCAAATTGGAATACTGTACTGTCACAGCCCTATTTTCACTGCTGCTAGACTCACTTTTCTCACAGAAGGGCGGCTGGGTGTTCCAGCTTAGGTCCAGCTGACAAATGAGGGTCTCTCCGCCCACCAGGTCATAGCCTGGGTCACACTGATAAGTGGCATGTGTCCCTCGCACCAATGCAGTGTGTGATGTTGTCTTCCAGCCATTCTGAATCTCAGGCAGGTCCGGGCAAGAATCATTACGAGACATCTCTGATATAAAGATAAAAGAACACTTGGTTACCTTAAGAAGAATTATTAAAGAATTTTAGTGTTTGACTTTGACACAGAAGCTTCAATCATGTAGTTTAAACCCTCCAGACAACCCTAAAAAATTGAGCATTTTTTTCTCTCCATTAAATTTTACAGATGAACTAAACATTTTGCTTAATTTCATTCTAAATGATGAGGTGCAAAACTGTCATTTCAACATTCACCCTTAAGTGATAAGATTAGTAAGTTAGGCATGGTTTTAACCATGGTTATGAAACCTTAGTTAACCATAACTAAGTTAACCGTTACAGAGTTAACCATAATCACGTTTTCTTTCTGCCAAAAAAACTATGGTAACTATGATAACCATGGTTTCATTATCATGGTTTTACTATGTGTTTGTTTGTTTGTTTGTTTTTACATGGCTCTGGTGTAATCATGGATTTATTTCGACCAATATCATGGTAATTATGCTTTTACTATTGTAACTTTATGGGTTATTTAGGGTTATTATGAATTACAGTTTTACCATGTTTACTATACCATAGTACTCGTTGTAAATTTTACCATAGTATACATTGGTGCTTGAAAGTTTGTGAACCCTTTAGAATTTTCTATATATCTGCATAAATATGACCTAAAACATAATCAACATAAACAAGTCCTAAAAGTAGATGAAGAGAACCCAATTAAACAAACGAGACAAAAATATTATACTTGGTCATTTATTTATTGATGAAAATGATCCAATATTACATATCTGTGAGTGGCAAAAGTATGTGAACTGGTAGGTTTAGCAGTTAATTTGAAGGTGAACAGGAATCTTTACACCACATGTTTGTGGAAATATATCATGGAACAAACAAAGCAGATTTCTGAGAACCTCAGAAAAAGAGTTGTTGATGCTCATCAGACTGGAAAAGGCTACAAAACCATCTCTAAAGAGTCTGGACTCCACCAATCCACAGTCAGACAAATGTGTACAAATGGGGGAAATTCAAGACCATTGTTATCCCCCCCAAGAGTGGAAGACCAACAAAGATAACTAAGAGCAAGGTGTGTAATAGTCCGCGAGGTCACAAAGGAAATCAGAGTAACTTATTAGCATCTAAAGGTCGCTCACACATTGGCTAATGTTAATGTTCATGAATCCACCACCAGGAGAACACTGAACAACAATGGTGTGCTGTGTTGCAAGGAGAAAGCCACTGCTCTCCAAAAAAAAAATAAACATTGCTGCCCATCTGCAGTTCAAAGATCACAAGTCAGAAGACTATGGGAAAAACTGTTTTGTGGATGTGGATGGATGAGACCAAAATAGAACTTTTTGGTGTGGTGGTAGTATGGGCCTGTTTTGCTGCATCTGGGCTGGGACGGCTTGCCATCATTAATGGAACAATGCCATGTCACTGGAATTATACCAGTGAATTCTAAAGGAAAATGTCAGGACATCTGTCTGTGAACCTCAAGAGAAAGTGGGTCATGCAGCAAGACAACAACCCTAAGCACACAAGTCGTTCTACCAAAGAATGGTTAAAGAAGAATAAGTACATGTTTTGAAATGGCCAAGTCAAAGTCCTGACCTTAATCCAATAGAGCTGTTGTGGAAGGACCTGAAGCAAGCAGTTCATGTGAGGAAACTCATCAACATTTTTTAACATTTACAGTTTAAGCTGTTCAGTACTGAGGAATGGGCTAAAATTTCTCCAAGCCGATGTGCAGGACTGATCAATAGTTACCGGAAATGTTTAGTTGCAGTTATTGCTGCACAAACTGGTCACACCAGATACTAAAAGGAGAGGTGCACAAACTTTTGCCACTCACAGGTATGCAATATTGGATCATTTTCCTCAATTAATAAATGACCAAATATAATATTTTTGTCTCATTTGTTTAATTGGGTTGTCTTTATCAACTTTTAGGACTTGTGTGAAAATCAGATGTTTTTTTTAGGTCATATTTATGCAGAAATATAGAAATTCTAAAGGGTTCACATACTTTCAAGCACCACTGTATAATAACCACAATTATAGCATTGCCATTGCATGTACAGTTGTGTATTTATGGTAAGGGTATACTAAATAATAATGATCAACACAACACATCACAGTAGATTATGCTAGATTTATTCAAATTAATTATTCAAGTTTTTAAAAAAAAATCAAATGTGTTATGAAAAAAAAAAAGAAAAACAATTAAATGCTGCAAAGCAATGGGGCCAAGACTGCAGTTCAGGACTGCAACACTGTATCTCTCCAGCTGTCCTGTACATGAGACCAGGAAAGAGGAAAGAGGAAAGAGGAGAGAGAGAGAGATAGAGAGAGAGAGATCATGATAATTAAAAAATTGTGAAACATTGTACACAAAAATGTTGCTGTGCTTTCAAACTTTCAGAGTCTGTAGTCAGTTTACAGTCTTACAGAATCAGGGTTGTATAGGTTGCTCTGAGTAAGTTTATTTGGCCAGCTGCCTTCAGATCTTTATATCACTTTTTTGGAATTTCCTTAAAATTTACTCTGTAAGACCATGTGACATTCATACAACAGACATACACAGACACATAATAAGCAATGAAACACAAGATAAAAACACAAAAAATGTTCTCTTGCAGAAACAATACCTACTAAAATAGTATTGACAAGGTGAGGTTAACTCCCTTTGCAGCCATTTAAATTGTCTCTTGGTAACAACATAAAACTAAGGAGGCTACTATGGAAGTAAAAATAATGACATATGTCTTTGAAACAGAAAAGCATGTTGAATTGCACTAACTGAAAGAAAAATGTTTAAAAATACCACCTATAATATTCGACACGCAAATTTCTGTCAATTTATTTTTATTTATTTTATTTTCTGTCGCTTTAAATATTTGCTTCCACAAATTCAATGGTTCAGATTTGGTTGGATATTCAACATTGCACATCAGGCTACTGCAGGAAAAGCAGCAGAGTACCGCTTGCATGATCTGCTAGTCCGTCTCCACCAGCAGGTAGTTCAAGCGGGTGTTGATGAAGACCAAAGAAACAGAGCGAGACATTCACAATCTGATTAGCTGAAATAGACCAAGCATTAAGTACAGGTTATGAAACTCAGTTTTTCACATATATACTGGGCCTGATAAAGACACGAAAATAGCGTTTACATTTATATTCAATGTCTTAGAGGTTACTCTTTATCCTCGTGTACATGTAAGCAGCTTTCTCCAATTACTTTAAAGGCATTTCGCAGACGCCCTTATCCTTATATAGCAACGGGGATATAACGTGATTCCCCCTGATGCGAACATCTGAGGAAGACATATTTTGCTCTACGTTGCTTTTGTTTATTTCACAATGTTTAATATTTGCTGCTGTGTTTGATTATTTAACTTTATATTGATATCGTTTACATCATTATCCATGCTGTGCTGCAATACAGGGGTTGCCCTCTTATGTCAGGATTTCCCCGCAGTGGGCGTTTACATGACGTTTTAGAATGCTACTGTCTACAAAACCCCCATAATAAGCCGAGACAGAGTGTTTTGTGTTTGTGTGTGTGTGTGCACGCGCGCTACAGAACAATTGCCTTCAAAAGTGACTGGCTAGGTCATCAGTGACAGGATACAACTCTGATGGCAGTACTGTTTTTTGTTTGTTTGTTTTTTTTTACATTATACATTTTAAAAATTATATCTCAAGTGCCATATCGGGACTACTCATCCTTGTCTTAATATTAAAGAGAACTTGTCCCCGCTATTGACCTGCATTTGCATGATTTACTTGACAACAGTGATGACGTGATGGATACATGATAGTGAAAGAGTATTCTTGTTATCTTGCTAAGCTACTCACCATCTTGCATCCATGTTGTGTTTGTTTGCCAAGGGAGACAATGAAGTGTTGAGATCAGCATGACACCTTGTGTCACTTTTGAGCAATTTTCAAAGACAAAGAAGGAAGAGCTTATGGGCCTTCTACAAGCCAGGATAGTAACAGGCATTTATTTTTTCATGCACTGTGTGCTTGAATGTCAACACATACATTATGACAAAGGCATGATTAAATCATTTTATGGTTTGTCACATCATCTCATGTCAACAGACAAAGAGGCCAACCTCAGGAGCCATCATCTATTCACACAGAAATGACCAGGTCAGCACTAAACTTTATATTGCATTCATAATATACATCTGGTTATGTATTATAGATCTGCTCTGGTAGTTACAACTATTTTTCTCAACAGGTCCTTTCCTGGATGGTTCTCAAATCGCAGAGGTGTACATGTGTACATGCCCAGTAAATAAAAACCATTTCGGGTCATGTTTCACCCACTGCTGACCCAATGTGAGCTGTCCCCTGGTGGTCCAGATCAACTACTCCATGCACAGGCAGGATTAGGATGCAGAACTGCCACTCTGGATGAAAACATGACTCATCAGGAGGTACAGTACATAACATGTATGTGCCATTACACTCCTTGTCAAAATGAATCTCTTCATATAATTGTAATCTTTGTGAATGGTCCTATAGAGCAGCAATAGCAGTTGGATTAATTAATCCTATTAACTAGATCCTAGTTGATCTAGTTGTTTAAATATATTGTTATAGTTATTATTCATGTGTGTGTGTGTGTGTGTGTGTGTGTGTGTGTGTGTGTGTGTGTGTGAGTGTGTGTGTATATATATAGTTGCAATCAAAATTATTCAACCCACATTGCAAATCGGGTTTACTGTCAAAATTTACAGACTTTCAGCTGTTTGCAATGAACAAATCAAACAAAAGCAATTGAGATAGTTCAACACAACAAATGCTTCAAGTGATTTCCCCAAATTCAACTGATATGCAACTTATAATGACTTCTCCAGTTTCAAAATTGTTCAACCCCTTCATGGCAAGCGTCTTTAGTACTTAGTAGAGCATCCTTTTTCTGTTATGACCTGCTGCAAACGAGATGCATAGCCAGACACCAGATTCTGGCAGCATTCCTTGAGGAATCTTAGCCCATTCCTCATGAGCAATGGCCTCCAGTTCAGTAATATTTTTGGGTTTGCGTGCTGCAACCGCCTTCTTCAAATCCCACCAAAGATTTTCTATGGGGTTCAAGTCAGGTGACTGTGATGGCCACTGTAGGATCTTCCAGGACTTTTTCTGCAACCAAGCTTCTGCTTCCTCACAGACGGCATGACGTTTTCTCCTAGGATTTCCTATACTTCAATGAATCCACCTTGCCTTCCACATGCTGCAGGTTTCCAGTGCCAGAGGATGCAAAGCAGCCCCGGAGCATCACCGAGCCACCATCATGCTTGACTGTGGGCAGAGTGTTCTTTTCAGTGTATTCCTCCAGACATACCACTGATCCATCATGCCAAAAAGTTCCAGAAAAGGGAAATTTTTGTTTCAAAAGTTGCTTCATCGCTCCACAAAACAGAATCTCAAACCTTCTGTGGCTTATTTATATGATTTTGAGCATATTGGACCAGACTTTTCTTGTGCTTTTGGGTCAGTAGTGGTGTATGACTTGGAGTTCTGTCATGGAAACCTTCTGTGTTTAGTATGCGCCTTACTGTGCTCACTGAAACCTCAATGCCTGTTGCCATCAAGTCTTGCTGTAGGACTTTTGCAGTCACTCAAGGGTTTTTCACAACCTGCCTTCTCAGAAATCTGGTTGCAGCCATTGATACTTTCCTTTTTCTGCCCCGTCTAGGTAGTGTAACCACTGTTCCCTCAACTTTGAACTTGCGAACTATGCTTCCATGGTGTCTCTAGGAACATTCAGTGCCTTTGCTAACTTTTTGTATCCTGTTCCTTGTTTGTGAAGGGTGATGATTTTTTCTCATAACTTTTTGGACCATTCTTTTGACTTAGCCATATTTCTAACATGCAGTCAAACATGACACTCAACTACCCAGTTCAAGCATTTCATGTGTTCCAGCTCAAGCACACCTGGTGCAACTAATGAAGCCCTTGATTAGTTGCATCAGGGGTGCTTGAGACAACACTTGTTTTGCATACTTGTGCTGTGGTGAAGGATTCTATTCAGGAGGTTGAATAATTTTGAGACTGGATAAGTCATTATAAGTTGCATTTTCAGTTGAATTTGGGGAAACCACTTGAGGCATTCATTGTGTTGAGCTATTTCAATTGCTTTTATTTGATTTGCTTTCATTGCAAACAGCTAAAAGCCTGTAAATTTTGATTGGCAATGGGGGTTGAAAACTTGATTGGCAATAGGGGTTGAATAATTTTGATTGCAACTGTATAAACAGGGTTTCCCTCATCAGCCTCTCTTTTTTCACTCTCAAGTTAAAAAGACCAAAAAAATGAAGATGGTCATGTTACAGACAAGCTGTCAGGGTTCCCCATCAGCCACTGCACCTCGCTGGTATATGTTACATTACTGTTTTGCACGGTCATGTATTTTTGGTATATGTCAAATTACTGTTTTGCACTGTCATGTTTTTTGTTAATGAGCACATGCATTTAAGTCACATCTTGCACGCTTTGTCTAGCATTTGTCTTTTGTGGTCATTGTTTTCTGTGTTGTATATCTTGTTCCCTTGCCTCTGCATTTCTTATTTTGCATCAGAGCCTTTTGGTTTTGCCCATTTTTCACCTTTAATAAAGTAAGTCTGCACTTGCAGCCACCTTTGCCTCCATTATGTGACAGAATGCTAGACCTACAACCATGGATGCAACAGGCTTGCATCAGTGTATTTGGGCCCAATAGGAGCTGATCCAAGAGAATCAAAGGCAGGTCGACAGGCTCAAGGCCCTCCTGGACCAACTCATGTCTAGGTCTGACGTCAGACTCCCCCTCGGGAATTTTTTTGGAGGGGGGTTCCCAGTCTGTCTGGAGGCGTCTCCCACCCTCCCTGCTCTGCTGAGAATATCGCTCTGCCTCCTTGCTCCACTGAGGACATCACTCTACCTTCCTGCTCAGTTGAGGTCATCATTTGCCTTCTTGCTCAGCTGAGAATGTTGCTCCACATCCCTGCTCCATTCTACTTCCCTGCCCCACAGAAAATGGCACTACAGATCACAGCCTCACCATGGGCATCACTCCATCACCGTGCTCTGCCTCGGACGTCACTACTCCCGGCTCCACTTCGGATTTCACTCCACCTTCCTACTCCACTGAGGACATCACTCTGCCTCCTTGCTCCGCTGAGGATATTGCTCCACCTTCCTGCTCAGTTGAGGATGTTGCTATGCCTTCCTTCTTGGCTGAGGATGTCGCTCCACCCCCTTGCTCTGCTGAGGATGTCGCTCTGCCTCCCTGCCCCACTGAAGATGTCTGCTGCGTGCCGTGTGTCACTCCCCCTTCTTGCTACGTGGAGGACTTCACTCCCCCTTCTTGCTTCACAGAGAACGTCGCTTCCCCCTCTGGCCTTGTGGAGAACGTCACTCCTCCCCAGGCTCTGCAAAAATTGCAAGGCTCCACCTTGAACTTCACTCCCCCGCTGGCTTCAAGGTGGCATTGAACTACATTTCCCATTAGCCACTGCACCTCACTGGAATATGTCACATGACTGTTTTGCAACTGTGTCATATTTTTCATTAATGAGCACATGTATTTAAGTAACATCTTGCACCTCACTCTTTGTCTAGCGTTTGTCTTTTGTGGTCATTGTTGTCTGTCGCTCTCTGCTACCCAGGTTATGTATATCTTGTTCCACTGCCTCTGTATTTCTTGTTTTGCATCATAGCCTTTTGTTTTTGTCTATTTTTCACCTTTAATAAGTCTGCACTTGCATCTGCCTTTGCCTCTATTACATGACACAATCTGGAAAACAAATTCTTCTGTCCTGAAGACTCCCATGGCAGAAAACCTATGGACTGTTACAAAGTGCTGACACCCCAGACTTCTTCCATAAATAATCATCTCCTTATAGAACGTTTCAACATATCAATGATTGTACAAAAAGAAAAATGTATAATCAATGATTACAACAAATATAAACAGTATGTCAGTGCAGGCTGGTTGATCACAGTCACCTGACAGGTTGTTGATTGTCTATAGATGGTTTTTAGTTAGTTGAGTGTCTACAGTGGGATATCAAAAAAAAATATTGACCAAATTTTAGCTCGTATACTCTCTTACACCTCCCAATTCACTCAGATTAGTGCTGTAAATCAGTGGTTCCTAAGCCTGTTCCCATAGTATACCCTGCACATTAGTGTTTTCCCCACTCATATAGCCTCAGAAAGGTTCTGCAATTAACTGCCTAATTAGCTGCTTACTGGATCAGCTCTGTGAGATAAAAAGAGGCAACAAAATCCAGCACAGGGATACTCTAGACTCAGAGTTGGGAATACAGTAGCTGCTTTTAAATATTTGACCTCTTACCCACATAGTTAATGATGAAACCCTCTCCCTTGCCGAAGATCAGGCCAGCTGGGTCAGAATGGAAGGTGATGGTAAGATCAGGACTAGAGGAGGTAAGCTTGAACGGACTGTTTCCTCCCACATATTGGCCCAAGATGCGTGTGGTGACCTCATCACCATCCAGAATGGTCAGCATATCACTGTCAGTAAGGTTCAGACTGGAGGGAGAGAATGTGAGACAGAGATATTCAAGAAGCCTACCAGTGCCAACAATCTGTAAATAGAATAAGTTTCTAAGGTAAATTGATGCACCAGATTTACTAGATTTAACCAGGCTACACCCTTTGTTCCATATAAAGTCCCATCCAAAAGTATTGGAACAGCAAGGCCAATTCTATTTTTTTTTGCTATACGTTGAAGACCTTTGGGTTTGAGATCAAAAGATGAATATGAGATGACAGATCAGAATTTCAGCTTTCATTTCCTCATATTTACATCTACATGTGTTAAACAACTTAGAACATGGCACCTTTTGTTTGAACCCACCCATTTTTTCAAGTGATTAAAAATAAAAAAGTGATTGATAGGTGTTTCTTGCTGACTTGTTTTGCCCTGTTAAACTGAGTGTTTAAAGAATTAATAACTTTAAATGTCTACTCTTGGTTTAATCCTTAGGTTTCGCCTGTGAAGCCTGCATTTGTTGTTAAAAATGATAAACCAACATGAAGACCAGAGAGCTGTCTATGGGAGAAAAGCAAGCCATTTTGATACTGAGGAAAGAGGGCCAATCTATCAGAGCCATTGCACAAGCATTGGGCATAGCCAGTACAACAATTTGGAATGTCCCAAAACCACTGATTTACTAACAACCAGACATGGAACAGGTCGGCCAAGGAAAACAACACAAGGTGATGGCAGAAAAAACCCAAAAACAACAGTTGGTGACATCACCAACAACCTTCACAGGGCAGGGGTGAAGGTATCACAATTCACCCTTTGAAGAAGACTTCAAGTGCAGAAATGTAGAGGCTATACCGTAAGATGCAAACCACTCATGAACAGTCAGAATCAGAAGGCCAGATTGGAATTCACAAAGAAATACAGACACGGGCCACAAAAGTTCTGGTACTTCTAATTTACAGAGAAATGCATCCAATCTAATTTGAAGGAACTTCATCATGCAGCAAGACAGTTATCCAAAAAGCACTGCCAACACAACAAAGGACTTCATCATGGGGAAGAGTGGAAGGTTTTGGACTGGCCAAGTCAATCACCAGACCTTAACCCAGTTGAGCATGCATTTCACCTCCTGAAGAGGAGACTAAAGGGAGAAACCCCCAAAACAAACAACAACTGAAAAACGCTGAAGTACAAGTCTGGAAAAGCAATGAAAAAGAAAAATTCAACAGCTTGGTGATGTCAGTGGGTCACTGGCTTGATGCAGTTATTGCAAGCAAGGGATATGCAATCAAATATTAAGTGTTATTTACTTTAAAACTATCTGTTCACCTTAAAATTGGGTTTAAGTTGTTTAACACATCTAGATGTTAATATCAGGAAATTAAAACTGAAATTCTGTTCCATCATCTCATATTCATCTTTTGATCTGAAACCCAAATGTTTTCAATGTATAGTGAAAAAGAACTGGCCTTGCTGTTCCAATACTTTTGGAGGGAACTGTATGTACTAAGTAGATCCCTGCAACAAAGTACTTCATTTTCTTAAAAGGTAAAGTACCAGCCTATTTAGAGAGAAGGAACACATTTTTCTAAACATGTATGTGTAATGTTTCAAAGTGATGTGAAAATGAACCCACAGCTGCACATCCAGCAGGATACGCTTTTCCTCACCGACATGAATTCTCCAGCTGCAGTCCTCACCTTCACCATACCAGTCAGGCCAGTTTGGGGACAAAATCAAGCCACTGGGTCCAGACAGGTCTCCCCCACATAAAGCTGCACACATAACACACACCAATTAATAACTCATCACTTTCCTGTTGGATTGCTCTATTCTCTCACTGTATCTCATTCAGTCAGTGTATTTCTGGGAGGTAACTGGTGCCAACAAAAAAAGAAGGCCAAAACAAGCAGTTATGCTTCCATTTGTTCAGAAGCAACTGTAGTTAGAGATTTTTAAATATATACTGTACATTTTGGGTTGTATTCAGAGTTGGTGATGCAAGCAAAAATTGCATGAATATAAATTGCAGGAAACGTTCCCCATATTCTGAGTCAGGTTACACAATTACCTTGATTTTCTGTGTGGCCTGCTCAGATTACTAAAAATACCCTTATGTAGTTCATGTTGCCAGACTTTTCTTGAGTAGAGGTGTCGAGATGGGTTATTAAAATCCATATAGACCACCGACTTTAAACCCAAGCACCTGCCTTTTAGTTTGAATAAAATCAGGGGATAAAAGCAGACTGAAGAAGCAGATTTTTTTTTTTTCTTTGCTGTTAAATGAAATATGAGGAAGCCTAAAACAAAAGACAAGATAGCAAACATTCAAAAAAAACATTGAATAAGAGTCTAGTCAATTTTATTAGGAACATCTGTACACCTGCACATTCATGCAATTATCTAATCAACCAAATAAACAGTATAAATTCCTGAGTTTTAATTAATTCTAATAATTCCCCTGAGGGGCTACTGTTGCAGCTCTGGTTAACAGTCTAACATGGCACACCTGGGCAACAAGAAACACCTGTCAGTCACGTTTCAATATTTTTGATCACTTGAAAAATGGGTGGGTTCAAACAAAAGGAGCCATGTACTAAGTAGTTTAATAAATATAGATGTAAATATAGATGTAATGAAAGCTAACATTTAGATCTATCAACTAATATTCATCTTTTGATGTCAAACCCAAATGTCCTTGGTGTATAACAAAAACAGTAGAATTGGCCTTCCCGTTCCAATACTTTCAGAGGGGACTGTATATGTTATGACCTTTTCCTTCCTAAACCTCTCCCGCCTCTCCCTTGGTGTTATGGTACCTTATGTTTTACAAATTAAGCACTGACCAGAACCCATAGTAAAAGTAAGGCCGTATCCTTATGCCATTGACCATCAAAGGCAAAAGAGTTGATATCCTACCCTCAGCACTCAAGTGCAGAACACCAACTTGGAATATCAGTCCTTGAAAGGCAACTCCAAAAAAATCTGTGTTCTGGAGGTACGGGGACATGAAAATGTGCATTGCCCCAATTTGCCCCAATGACAAAGTATGGAACTGCAAACATAAAAAACTCCTGGTAGTTATGTGTGTGTAACAGGAGGGCTTTAATGTCTCTGTCCCAAGCAAAACAAATTTCTTGAAACAAATGGGTTTGCCAGGCCCTGACCTGAAGGCAGGGATAGTAACAGAATTTAAATTTATACCCCTGCTGTTTAGTCATCAGAATCCACTGATCTGATGCAGTCACTGGCAAGATCAATAGCTCTTGTCCTTTATGGCTGGGCTCTGCAAGGCTCTCTAATGGTGGGGGCATCTTTTGATTTTGAACTATTGTGTTTGCACTGAAAGTGCCAAAGGCAGGTATGTGCCCCAGGCCATCCTGCTCACAATCCATGCTTTTAGTTAAATCATGCTCATCAAAACTTGGGCACAGTGCAGTAGACAGTTTAAAAACTTCAAGACTCTCCATCTAGTCTTTACATTGAGGCACAATGAAATTCCCTGTGGCTGCACAGCCCATTCAGTGCTATGAACTGCTCATCTGTTCCAGTCCAAGTCATTTGTTTGGAGCCTGCCAGCAGTAAATGTGAACTTCATGGTAAAGGCTAAATTGGCTAAACAAGCTGTTACACAGATAGATTGAAAAAGGCTAGATGTGTAAATGGTCTGCACTTATATAGCACCTTTTAACCTTCACAGTTCTACAAAGCACTTTACACTGTCTCATTCACACACCAATGGCAGCAGAACTACCATGCAAGGCACTTGTCTGCCATCAGGAGCAATTTGGGGTTCAGTGTCTTGCCCAAGTACAATTCAACACATAGAGTCATGTGGACCAGGAATCAAACCACCAACTCTATCATTGGTGGACAACCCACTCTACCCCCTGAGCCACAGCCAAGTTCTTATTTTCAAATCATTTGCCAGGAACTTGTTGCTTGTATCGGTGTTTAAATTATACTGTTCCTTTCTTTCTCATTAATAATTTCACAAATTCCATTTGTTGTTTGTTCCACTTTCCCTTCTGCCATTTTTAAATTTTTTCAAAGAACACTTTTGTTTCTTTGACTAAAGACAGCAAGAGGAGTCCATCCACATCAGATCCGCCTAAAATAATATCAACAAATCTTTGACTAAGGTACGTTAAACACTCAATATGGCAAACTTACAGCTTGTGTTGAGTGCAGGATGTTTAGTAATTCTTCCTCTGTCGTTAGTAATAACTTTATTTGTGCTAAGTGTATACTATTTAGCTCTCTGATGGAGAAGATTGCAGCATTAGAGGTGTGCATCCAGACTCTAGAGAGGATTAGTGAGAGTGAGAGCAGTGTAGTTTCTGTAGGGGAAAGTCTGGATGCCTCAGGCAGAGATAGCAATCTCCCAACTCCGGCATTAGAGCCCTCACAGTGGGGCGAATGGGTGATGACTCGGCAGCATAATCGCAAAGCCAAAGCTAACACTAAGGTTTGCTCATGGGAGCAGCACTCCTCTCCGCTTCACGTGTCAAACAGGTTTGCTCTCCTCAGTGAAACCTGAAAGAGCTCTGGTTATGAAGGCATGTGAAATTAACTAGGCCTTTAGGGGCTCCAGCAACTTTAGTTAGGTGTATACCGGGAGCAAGGGCGCCAGACATAGCAGGTAATCTTAGGATCCTAGGCAAGCACAGGTTTTCAAAGATAGTTATTCATGTAAGAGTAACATTGTAGAGGTGTGTAAATTAGCAAAGGCAATGTCTGATGCAGGAGTATGCTCTGGCCCCATCCCAATGTGGCACGGCAATGTAGCTTACAGCAGGTTATGGTCGCTGAACAGCTGGATGTCCAGGTGGTGCTCTGAAAACAGTGTGGGCTTTATAGATAATTGGAGTAGTTTTGAGGGCAAGGCTGGCCTGTTAGGGCAGGACGGTATTCATCCCACTCGGGAAGGTGCTGCTCTCATTTCTTATAGCATAGCACATAGTCTCAGAATAGGCCTAATTAATCGTTGACAATCCAGAGCCAAGGCCAGGGAGCAAACAAGCAGGCTAAACCGACCATCTGCTTGCTACACTGAGTCGTCACCTAGGTTCCACAATATCGAGACTGTGTCTGTTCCCTGAGCTAAACAAAAATGTAGAAATTTTCAGAAAGTTTGTTTCAGTAACCTAATTAACATAAAATTAGATAATACTGAATGCATAGCCAGCACATTTGATCTGAAGCTAGGACTGTTAAATATTAGATCTCTTACGTCTAAAGCACGTATTGTTAATGAAACCATTACTGACCAGGAGTTTAATATAATGTGTTTAACAGAAACATGGATTAAACCAAATGAGTACATGGCACTAAATGAAGCCAGTCCTCTTGGATACAGTTATGTACATCAGCCCCGTCTAACTGACAGAAGAGGAGGTGTCGTACTCATTTATAATGATAATCTAGGTGTCATACAAAAACCTAGTCATATCCTTTGAAGTTCTTCCTACTAGTATAACATATGTAGCCATAAAAAATGAGTCTACCGAGTCAATTCCACTAATGATTATTTACAAACCCCCAGGGCCATATTCTGAATTCCTTGGTGAATTTGCAGATTTTATCTCGAACCTGGTTGTTTCTCTAGACAAAGCATTAATTGTTGGCGACTTTAATATTCATTTTGATGACCCGGTAGACCCTATGAGAACAGCGGTTGTGTCTATTCTAGATTCAGTAGGGGTCAATCAGAATGTAATAGGACTCACTCATAATGGTGGTTACACTCTTGACCTTATACTAACATACGGATTAAATATGGAAAATATAGTCACATTTCCACAGTCTGAAGCTATCTCAGATCATTATCTCATCTCATGTAAATTGCGTACTGATCATAATATATGCACCTTGTCAAGCTACCACGTCAAAGTACATTCACATCAGGTACTGCACAGAGTTTTATCAATAAAGCTCTCCTTTAAGAGAGTGCTCCTAATCTCAGCTCGTTACCTGTGTAAAAGACACCTGGGAGCCAGAAATCTTGCTGATTGATAGGGGATCAAATACTTATTTCACTCATTAAAATGCAAATCAATTTATAACTTTTTTTGAAATGCATTTTTCTGATTTTTTTTGTTGTTATTCTGTCTCTCACTGTTAAAATACACCTTCCATTAAAATTATAGACTGATAATTTCTTTGTCAGTGGGCAAACGTACAAAATCAACAGGGGATCAAATACTTTTTTCCCTCACTGTACCTACATAGGAATAACATTCATGAAATGTATCATTCAGGATTTAGGCCTCATCATAGCACAGAGAAGGCGCTGGTTAAAGAGGTAAATGATCTACTCCTGGCCTCTGATCAGGGTTGTGTCTTCATGTTTGTGTTGCTTGGCCTTAGTGCAGCTTTTGATACAATTGATCATACTATTCTACTTGGTAGACTAGAAAATGATGTTAGCATCATTTTCAAGGGAACGACCTTCTCCTGGCCCAGGTCTTATTTGACTTATTGCTATCAGTTTGTACATGTAAATGGTGACTTCTCTATACATACTGAGGTAAAGTTTGGTGTCCCACAAGGTTCTGTTTTAGGCCCACTGCTTCTTTTTTTTTTATATATGCTACCTCTGGGTCAAATTATCTGTAAATATGGAATTATCTTCCACTGTCATGGTGATGACACACAGTTGTATGTTTCAGCAAAGCCAGATGACAGACACCAGCTTAATAAAGTTGAGGAATGTGTAAAGGACATTAGACACTGGATGCTTATTAACTTCCTCTTACTTAATTTTGACAAGACAGAAATACTTATACTAGGACCACATGCAACTAGAAGTAAGTTTTCTGATTACATAGTAACTCTTTATGGCCTTTCTGTTTCATCATGTAAAACCTCAGAAATATTGCTAAGATAAGAAATATAATGTCACTACATGATGCAGAAAAATTAGTTCATGCTTTCATCACCTCTAGGTTGGATTATTGTAATGCCTTACTGTCTGGATGTTCCAGTAGGTGCATAAACAAACTCCAGTTAGTCCAGAATGCAGCTGCAAGCGTCCTTACTTGAACCAGAAGATATGACCATATCACCCCTATCTTATCCACACTGCATTGACTCCCAGTGAAATTTTGCATTGGTTATAAAATACTGCTATTGACCTATAAAGCACTAAATGGTCTTGCGCCACAGAACTTTTGGTTTTTATGATCCACCACGCCTACTTCGATCAAAAGGTGCAGGCTATTTGTTGGTACCTCGAATAGTGAAGGCTACAGCAGGGGGGAGAGCTTTCTCTTACAAAGCCCCACAGTTATGGAACAGCCTTCCAATTAGTGTTTAGGACTCAGACACAGTCTCAGTGTTTAAGTCCAGGCTGAAAACATATTTGTTTAGTCAAGCTTTTTGTGAATAGTTTTTTTTCCTAGGTAAAGGAGCCGATCTAGAGGTCTCACAGGCATATAGAGTGTTGTGGTGAACTGGGATGTTTGGATGCTGTCGCCCCTCCACTTTCATGCGTTCACCCAGGTTTGTTGATGGTGGAGTGGCCTTATGTCCCAGGGCGCCCTCATGTCTGTTACCTTCTGGCTCTCCCTTTTAGTTATGCTGTCATAGCTAGTCTTGCCAGAGTCTCTGCTTACACTCACACGAAGTACATTGTCCTTAACCATTACGGGACAATAAGCATACCTAATAATATCTTCCTCTCCCTCTCTCTCTCCCTCTCTCTTTCTGTCGAGCTACACATGATACCCCTGAGATGCCAGTGATCCTGACCCCTTCTGCTCTCCAGACCTGCCTGATCCATCCTGATGCCCTACTTCTGGTTGGAGTTCTCATCAATTGGAAGTCACATGCTGCTGCTGAGGATGGCCCCACATGGTGCAGCCTAAAGATCATTGAGATTACTGAGGATGGTACCACTTAAACAAAGATGTCTTTTGACCTCAATTCATATGAACAGTTATGCTATGATGGCTAGGACTACAATAGCCTCAAACAGTTTTGCACTCAAGTCTCCATCAGTGAACCGTGATGTAAAAACTGTAATGAATTTTCCTGGTTACACAACTGCACTATTTGACCATGCAGTATTAGCACATTTATATAAGGGATTTATTTATTTATAATCGCACTATCCATTTTTACCCAGATGAGGATGGGTTCCCTTTTGAGTCTGGTTCATCTCAAGGTTTCTTAATCATATCATCTCAGGGAGTTTTTCCTTGCCACTGTCGCCTCTGGCTTGCTCATTGGGGATAAATTCATACATTTATAATCTATATCCTGAATTTATATATTCCTGTAAAGCTGCTTTGGGACAATGTCCATTGTTAAAAGTGCTATACCAATAAAACTGAATTGAATTGAATGTGTACAAGGCATGAAGAATAAAAGGGATAGATAGCTGCTGACATTGCTATTGTCAGAGGTGGGTAGAGAAGCCAAAAATTTTACTCAAGTACAAGTAAAAATACTTATAATAATAATCACTCAAGTAACAGTGAAAGTAATAATGTTAATAATTACTTGAGTAAGAGTAATAAAGTATTCAATGATAAGACTTACTCAAGTAGCAAGTTACTAGTTACTTTGGATCTAGGGTAACATGCAAAAATGTTTACAATCCCAAATTGTATTTTCAAGAAAAAATCATAAACCCACCCGATATAAACAAAGATTACATTTGATTCTGCTGCTGTAAAACAACCGTTTTTCACTAATACCAGCAACAACTGTCTAAGTCATAGTAGCCTAATGTTAAAAATATTGTGGTACCTCATTGTGTAATGTTTTTATATCACTAAGCCTAATCATTAACAAGTAACACAGATATGCACTGTTATCTATAAAAAAAAAAATCATGATAGTTAATAATGCTCAGAGGAAGCCAAATAACCTGCAAGCATAATGAGATAATGAGCCCAAATTTTTGGAAATAGACTGCTGAATCCTAGAAAGCAGGTGATAAGCAATTAGTCTCATGGGAAGAATCAGTCGATTTTATTGTTAATTCAAAATGTGTTCTTTTTGCATACTTATACCTTTACACAGAGGCTCTGTGTCATTCCAGTAGGGGTCTCGTGTGTTGATGCACACAATGACAGGAGGGCCTTGCTCCAGAGAATGGCCAGGTTCACAGGAGAACTGTACTATGGCTCCCACCCCATAGGATGAGTCTGTGGTGCTGAAGTTTCCATTCTGGATATATGGCTCATAGCAGTGGCCCTTCTCAAATGCTGTTCGGATAGAATTACAAAAGTCAGCATGGTGTGAAGGGCATTGTGAGGGGTTTATGTGTAATTCTGCAATCATTTTTTAAAACAGTTATCTTTCTAAATAAGAACAAACTTTGTAGGACTTTGTAGTCCAGTTGCCAGGGCTGAATACTAATTGATATTTTATATGCATGTTAAGAGGTAACTCACCCTCATAATGGATATTGAAACCAGTATTCTGGTTGTTTGGCTTGTCTGTTATGAACTGGATTCTGACTGCTGGGCCCTCACTTATGACTCCCTCAAATGGGATAGAAACCCCCTGACCAGAGTCAAACAGAACTACAGAGCCAGCATCCAGACCACTCCACAAAACAAGCCTGAAGCAAAAATGAGGGGTAAGACTCAAAAACATACAGTGCCTCCAAAAAGTATTTACCCCTAGTGATTATTTCTCTTTTTGTTGTATTGCAACATTATTTTTTGTTCCTTTTGAAGTGACCCTCTACAGAAATAAAATTAAATAAACTAATACATTAAAATTAAATAAAATTAAATAAATTATTTTAATGTCCTCAAAATTATTGAAAAAAAGAAAAGAAATCTAAAAAATAAACCCTGATTAATTGATAAATATTAACACCCTTTCTTTCAGTCTACATTAGGATTATTATTTAATTTTCTTAATTGAGCATTCAAACTAAATATGTTAAGCAAAGTACACCTTTTGGTAATTTCAAATCCACATGTGTCCAATTGTATGGTTGCAAAATAAATATCACTAACTTTGGGAGGTCTCACAGCTAAAATGGCAGATCAGATTAATCTTGCTGTCATAAGGACCAAGGAACTGCCTGTGAATAAAATAAAGAAGGTTATGAAAAGATCAGCAAAGCTTTGAACCTTCCTATAATCACTGTGAAGTCCATTATAACAAAGTAGAAAAATATGGCACAACCCATACACTACCAAGATCAGGCCATATACATATAGGTACACCTAAATTTTGCTAGAAGTCGCATGAAAATCTGAGAACTTTTGGAAAAAGATTTTTGAGATCTTTTGTGTAAAAGACAAGCATTATGTTTGGCACAGGCCAAATACAGCCCAAAGCCCAGGTAACACCATTCCTACCATCAAGCATGGTGGTGGTAGGTGGTGTTGCCTTTCACCAGGAGCAACTGGAAATCTTGTAGCCATCAAGAGCAAAAGGAATGGAGCCACATACAAGCAAATTGTTTAGTAGAATCAGTTACATTCAGCCAGAAATCTGTGTCTACTGTGCAAATTTATGTTCCAATAGGACAATGTCCCAAAGCACAGGGTAAAAACTATAGCATTGCACCAACATTCTTCAACAAATTTGGGAGCGTTGGAGACAATTGCATTGGGGAATGGCAAAATCAAAATGTGCAGAGCTCAAAGAGAGAACTCAAAGCCATAACTGAGGACAGTGTTCAGATTTCAGAGCCACTTCAAAAGGAGCAGAAAAAGTCCCAATCTCATCTACTTAAATCTGATGCTGCAACAGAGCAAAGCCAGAAATAATTACTAGAGGGTGAATACTTTGTAGAGGATATGTAAATATTATCTATGGCAAGTATATGGAAACAGGAACACACTCACCGGTCTGTTGGTCCCAGGACCATCCTCTCCAGATGGAGATGTAGTCGCTGGCCACTGGGAGCCTCTAGGGACCAGGAGCAGCTGTGGTCAAGAGTGCTGTTGAGACTCAGGTGAGGTGATGGTGACAGCACTCTGCCCACAGTGGCGTTTTTTACTGTACCTCCACAGGGAGCTGGACAGGGAGATATTTATGGATTTTTATTTCACCTCCTTAACATATGTAGACCTCATATGTTGAACCACAGTGCAGTCCACATCAGGTGTGAAAGCTATCCACTCTCTTTGATGCATTTCAAGTAACATGGATTGGTTCAACTCGTCACATTACTTCCTGTTTCAAGTTTCATGATGGCTATGATAGAGTTGTTATGGGCAGTGAAGGAGAGATTGAGATATATATATATATATATATATATATATATATATATATATATATATATATATATATATATATATATATAAATTATATAATAATATATATAAAACCAGACTTGGATAGGACTTCACTTTGCTTTCACTAAGAGCATCACAACAAATGCACATCTTGTGCCAGTCTGCATGGCTAAAATTGCCTTTTTAACCCCATTTACCCTTCACTGTTAAATCTCAACCACAATGCATCCTTTCGTTGATACTGTTGATACTATCAATTAGAGCTGCAACAACTAATCGATAAAATCGACTATTGTCGAAAATTGTTGTCAACGAATCTCATTATTGACTAGTTGGCCTGTGCATGGCACTGGGCACATTTACTCATTGCGTTACTTCTGTTACGAAAACATGCATCGGAGAGACACTATGCACGATGACTCTACCATCTAGTGCATGAATTTTAAAAGGGTAGTATTGTCTCAAATGGAACACTAGCATTTTTTTTTACTAACCAGAAGTATAAGCCATTTCCCACTCAAAGGTGCATGACGTGCATGACACGATGAGTCAACTACAGTGAATTTCTTCAGTTTACTGTTTGTCAGCATTGCCTTTTATGGCCAACATGACCTCAGTCACAATCAGTCACAAGGAGGCGTAATCGTCAAATGAGAGCAGAAAAAAAGGGTACAACCTCCAAGTCCTCTAAGGAAGGGGAGCATTTTATATTAAATGTATAAGATTGTAACCTGTAAACTTTACAGTTATACAGATATAGATATAGACTTACCACTAATGAGCAAGCCAGAGGTGATGGTCACAAGGAAAAACTCCCTGAGATGAAATGAGACAGAAACCTTGAGAGAAACCAGACTCAGAAGAGAACCCATCCTCTTCTGGGTGACACGAGATAGTGAAATTATAAATCATTACAATCTCTTCTACAAACATATACTATGGATTGAAGCAGTGTTAAGTGTACTAGAAAGATCTTCAGTATAAGCATCAGGGTCATTTATGTATTGCAGTAGCGGTTTAGCTTTAAGTCTATAATATCCAGGTGAAGTTATCCACTATATACGAATGACACTTGAGCATAGTTTTAGCAAGCGCAATAATTAGGCTGTCCAACATCCACAATTATATTTAGGGTATCTGTTCGGTACCATCCACAATATGCTGCTAGAAAGTTTGTGAACAATTTTCTGTATTTCTGCCTAAATTTGACCTGAAATGTGATCATATCTAAGTCCTATATAAGATTAAGATAAAGAATAGATAAAGAGAAGCCAAAACATTATAGTTTTTACATTTTTTTTATAGAGCAAAATTATCCAACATTAAATATCCTTGTCAGAAAAAGTATGTGAGCTTCTAGGAATACAAGTTAATTTAAAGGGTTAATTGAGGTCAGGTGTTTCAGTCAAGGGGATGGCAATCAGACATGAGATTAGCAGGCCCTCCCGTGTTTCAAGAACTTTGGTACATATCACAATAGAGTATTAAGACTAGAGAACATACAAACAACCCCCACAACAGATTTCCTTCAAATAACAAGTATATTAACAGAAATATATAATAAATAGTATAGTAAGTCACCTTGTAACAATAAACAACAAATAAAACAAACAGGCCATTACTCCAGGGGTAAGCAAATGCCAAAACAACAAACAAAACCCACCACAAGCACTATAGCAAAATCTACCTTCCATAAACAAACAAACAAACAAAAATAAATAAATAAATAAATAAAATTCTTTTTACTTACCTACCTCCCTACCTAATCCAAAACCCGGAGAAAAGATACACTCAAGAAAAAGCCAATTACCCCCTTCCAGCCAAGGTGACAAACACCCACAAACTAGACTTTACATTACTATCAAAGTCTGCTCTTAAGAAAACTATGTAACAACTTTTATACCAGAGAATATTGCTCAGGCCAATATACAAAGGGGTCAACCACATGGCATACAACATGGGGTGCTTCTCAATACTCAAATTGATGTTTCTTGTTTCCTTACTCCTCCATACCCACAAAAAAGTTATTAAGCTTGTATTATTTATTCTTAACAAACTTTCAAGAATCTCATATATGATGTATTGCCTTGAAGAATGTAATCCACTTGCAAGACTTGATAATTCTGCATGAGTCATATGTCAAAAAAGCCAACAATTTCCATGGGGTGTACTTATTTTTTCACATGACTGTATGGATATGGATCATGGATGGTGATACTGTCCAATGAGCTTATTCTAAGACTGGCTCAGTGCAAATCGTGTCCTGTACCAATCCTTTCTACAGCGGAGCTGAATGAGTCTTCTACTAAAGGAGCTCAGCTGTTTAACTAGTATGTCATGGAGGGGATGCTGTTCATTGTCCAGAATGGCTGTGAGTGGTAGAAGATCTTGCTGCAAACATTAAAGGACCTGAGTTTCCTCAGAAAGTAGAGTCTGCTCATCCCTTTCTTGTACACAGCCTCTGAGTTCACCTTCCAGTCCAGCTTGTTGTCGAAATGGACACCAAGGTATCTGTAGGTGTCAACCAGCTCAACGTCCTGGCCCATGATGGTAATGGGGCTGGTTGTGATCCTCTTCCTCCTGTAGTCCACCACCATCTCCTTGGTCTTGACCACACTGAGGAGCAGATGGTTCTTCCCACACCACTCAACAAAGTTGTTGACCAGGTCCCTGACTCCTCTACCTGTCTGTCCCTTATGTGCCCGACCACCACCATGTCAGAAAATTTCTAAAGATGGCAGAGATCTGACCTGTATTGAAAGTCTGTGGTGTTTTGGGTGAAGAGGAAGGGGAAGAGCACAGTTCCTTGTGGTGCTCCAGTGCTGCTCAACAGGCGCTCAGACAGGCAGGTTCCCAACCGCACAAACTGGGGTCTGTCCAGTAGGTAGTCAGTGACCAAGGAGATCATGGATGTGTCCACCTGCATTCTTATCTTCTCTCTCAGCTGAATAGGTTGGATGGTGTTAAATGCACTTGAGAAATCAAAGAAAGTGATTCGCACTTTGGTATTGTTATACAGGTGCATCTCAATAAATTAGAATGTCATGGAAAAGTTAATTTATTTCAGTAATTCAACTCAAATTGTGAAACTCGTGTATTAAATAAATTCAATGCACACAGACTGAAATAGTTTAAGTCTTTGGTTCTTTTAATTGTGATGATTTTGGCTCACATTTAACAAAAACCCACCAATTCACTATCTCAACAAATTAGAATATGGTGACATGCCAATCAGCTAATCAACTCAAAACACCTGAGCCTTCAAAATGGTCTCTCAGTTTGGTTCACTAGGTAAGCCACAAACATTCATTGCCAAAGAAGCTGGCTGTTCACAGATTGCTGTATCCAAGCATGTTAACAGAAAGTTGAGTGGAAGGAAAAAGTATGGAAGAAAAAGATGCACAACCAACTGAGAGAACCGCAGCCTTATGAGGATTGTCAAGCAAAATCAATTCAAGAATTTGAGTGAACTTCACAAGGAATGGACTGAGGCTGGGGTCAAGGCATCAAGAGCCACCACACACAGACGTGTCAAGGAATTTGGCTACAGTTGTCGTATTCCTCTTGTTAAGCCACTCCTGAACCACAGACAACGTCAGAGGCGTCTTACCTGGGCTAAAGAGAAGAAGAACTGGACTGTTGCCCAGGGGTCCAAAGTCCTCTTTTCAGATGAGAGCAAGTTTTGTATTTCATTTGGAAACCAAGGTCCTAGAGTCTGGAGGAAGGGTGGAGAAGCTCATAGCCCAAGTTGCTTGAAGTCCAGTGTTAAGTTTCCACAGTCTGTGATGATTTGGGGTGCAATGTCATCTGCTGGTGTTGGTCCATTGTGTTTTTTGAAAACCAAAGTCACTGCACCCGTTTACCAAGAAATTTTGGAGCACTTCATGCTTCCTTCTGCTGACCAGCTTTTTGAAGATGCTGATTTCATTTGCCAGCAGGATTTGGCACCTGCCCACACTGCCAAAAGCACCAAAAGTTGGTTAAATGATCATAGTGTTGGTGTGCTTGACTGGCCAGCAAACTCACCAGACCTGAACCCCATAGAGAATCTATGGGGTATTGTCAAAAGGAAAATGAGAAACAAGAGACCAAAAAATGCAGATGAGCTGAAGGCCACTGTCAAAGAAACCTGGGCTTCCATACCACCTCAGCAGTGCCACAAACTGATCACCTCCACGCCGAATTGAGACAGTAATTAAAGCAAAAGGAGCCCCTACCAAGTATTGAGTACATGTACAGTAAATGAACATGCTTTCCAGAAGTCCAACAATTCACTAAAAATGTTTTTTTTTTATTGATCTTATGAAGTATTCTAATTTGTTGAGATAGTGAATTGGTGGGTTTTTGTTAAATGTGAGCCAAAATCATCACAATTAAAAGAACCAAAGACTTAAACTACCTCAGTCTGTGTGCACTGAATTTATTTAATACACGAGTTTCACAATTTGAGTTGAATTACTGAAATAAATTAACTTTTCCATGACATTCTAATTTATTGAGATGCACCTGTAGTCCCGATGGGAGTGGGCCCTTTGAAGTAGATATATGACCGCATCATCCATGCCTACCTGTGGCTGGTAAGAAAAGAGCTGACTTGAGATCTTAGATGGAACAGCACTAGTCTCTCCAGGACCTTCACTGCATGTGACGTGAGGACTACTGGTTTATAATAATAAATGCAATAGCAAATGGACTTTGGCAGACACTGTACGTCCATGTAAATGAAATTGCAATTGGTAGTACACGATTTGCCTTTTCATTTGCATTATGTCACAATTTATGCGTCCAAAAATAGGAAACACAATTGCAAATACAGTTTTGCAAAGTGTCCGTAAAAAACCTCCATACTTCTGTTTATTTCCAATTTTAAATGAAAAAAAAAAATCTCAGATTTTCAGTGTGGTTCTGACTTTTCGGGCCCCACTGTAGATGTAAATGGTGACTTCTCTATGCATACTAAGGTAAAGTTGGGTGTTCCACAAGGTTCTGTTTTAGGCCCAATGCTTTTGTCTCTCTCTCTCTCTCTCTCTCTCTCTCTCTCTCTATATATATATATATATATATATATATAGCGAGGAGGAGGGCGTGGCCAGGCTGTGAAGACGCACACCTGGCACTGTTCTGTCTAATCAGTGGGAGAGAGAGATAAAGGAGCGGATGGAAGCACCAGAGAGAGAGAGAGAGACGCACGTGCATTTTGTGTTCAGTTTGTGTGTTTTATGTTTGGTTTCAGTTTCATTTACTGTTAAAATTTACGTTTATGTTCAGCCGGTTCCTGCCTCCTCCTTGACCGACCTTTAAATTGTTACACTGGTGCCGAAACCCGGGAAGGAGGAGGGACGCGCTGTCAGAGAGCTCTCGCTGCTGTGGGAGGACCGCAACACCGAGGAGGCGGTGGTGCTGCAGCGATTGCCGAGGAGGACGGAGGAGTCGCTGCCGTCTGCCGGGATGCGGAGGAACCGCTGCCGTCTGCCTGAAAGGGGAGGAGCGGTTGCCATCCGCCAGGAGATGGAGGACCCGCTGCTGTCCGCCGGGGAAGCAGAGATGTGGCTGCCATCCGCCTGCAAAAGGGGAGGAGCCTGACTTCCGCCCTCCATTCACAAACCGGTGCTCGACCACACCCCCGCCTCCACAATACATATATTGTGGATATATATATATGCCCCTCACATTTTTGTAAATATTTTATTATATCTTTTCATGGGACAACACTGACGAAATGACACTTTGCTACAATGTAAAGTAGTGAGTGTACAGCTTGTATAACAGTGTAAATTTGCTGTCTCCTCAAAATAACTCAACACACAGCCATTAATGTCTAAACCGCTGGCAACAAAAGTGAATACACCCCTAAGTGAAAATGTCCAAATTGGGCCCAAAGTGTCAATATTTTGTGTGGCCACCATTATTTTCCAGCACTGCCTTTGACTATGCAACATCACAGAGCTGGTGGATGTTAGAGACCTTGCGCTCCTCCACCTTCTGTTTGAGGATGCCCCACAGATGCTCAATAGGGTTTAGGTCTGGAGACATGCTTGGCCAGTCCATCACCTTTACCCTCATCTTCTTTAGCAAGGCAGTGGTCGTCTTGGAGGTGTGTTTGGGGTCGTTATCATGTTGGAATACTGCCCTGCGGCGCAGTTTCCGAAGGGAGGGGATCATGCTCTGCTTCAGTATGTCACAGTACATGTTGGCATTAGCTCCCCAGTGCCGGCAGCACTCATGCAGCCCCAGACCATGACACTCCCACCACCATGCTTGACTGTAGGCAAGACACACTTGTCTTTGTGCTCCTCACCTGCTGCCACACACGCTTGACACCATCTGAACCAAATAAGTTTATCTTGGTCTCATCAGACCACAGGAAAGGTTCCAGTAATCCATGTCCTTAGTCTGCTTGTCTTCAGCAAACTGTTTGAGGGCTTTCTTGTGCATCATCTTTAGAAGAGGCTTCCTTCTGGGACGACAGCCATGCAGACCAATTTGATGCATGCAGTGTGCGGCGTATGGTCTGAGCACTGACAGGCTGACCCCCCACCCCTTCAACCTCTGCAGCAATGCTGGCAGCACTCGTACGTCTATTCTGCAAAGTTAACCTCTGGATATGATGCATATGCACTCAACTTCTTTGGTCGACCATGGCGAGGCCTGTTCTGAGTGGAACCTGTCCTGTTAAACTGCTGTATGGTCTTGGCCACCATGCTGCAGCTCAGTTTCAGGGTGTTGGCAGTCATCTTATAACCTAGGCCATCTTTATGTAGAGCATCACTTGTTTTTTCAGATCCTCAGAGAGTTCTTTGCCATGAGGTGCCATGTTGAACTTCCAGTGACCAGTATGAGAGAATGTGAGAGCGAGAACACCAAACTTAACACACCTGCTCCCCATTCACACCTGAGACCTTGTAACACTAACGAGTCACATGACAGCGGGGAGGGAAAATGGTTAATTGGGCCCAATTTGGACATTTTCACTTAGGGGTGTACTCACTTTTATTGCCAGCGGTTTAGACATTAATGGCTGTGTGTTGAGTTATTTTGAGGGGACAGCAAATTTACACTGTTATACAAGCTGTACACTCACTACTTTACATTGTAGCAAAGTGTCATTTCTTCAGTGTTGTCCCATGAAAAGATATAATAAAATATTTACAAAAATGTGAGGGGTGTACTCACTTTTGTGAGATACTGTATATATATATATATAGATGCTACCACTGGGTAAAATTATTCGTAAACATGGTATTAGCTTTCACTGTTATGCTGATGACACACATTTATGTTTCAGCATAGCCAAATGAGACACCAGCTTAATAAAGTTGAGAAATGTGTAACAGACATTAAACACTGGATGCTTACTAACTTCCTTCTACTTAATTCTGACAAGACAGAAGTACATGTACTAGGACCACATGCAGCTAGAAGTAAGGTTTCTGATTACATAGTAGCTCTCGGTGGTCTTTCAGGCTCTTTGTTGGTACTTTAAATAATAAAAGCCAACAGCAGGGGCAGAACTTTCTCTTACAAAGCCTCACAGTTATGGAATAGCCTTCCAATTAGTGTTTGGGACTCAGTGTTTAAGTGTAAGCTGAAAAGGTATTTGTTTAGGAAAGCCTTTTGTTAATAGATTTTTTTCTTATGTAAAGGCATCTTGAGGGTTCTTGGGCATAGAGTGTTTTGGTAAACTGGGATGCTTGGATGCTTTTGCCCCCCCCTCTCTACTAGATACCAGTAATCCTGACTCCTTCTGCTCTCTGGACCTGCCTGATCCATCCTGATGCCTTACTATTGTTTGGAGTTTTCGTCACCCGAAAATCATTAGCTGTTGCTGAGAATGGTCCCACAAGGACAGCCTAAAGATCACCATGAGATTACTGTGGCTGGTACAACACAGAAACCATAATGATGGCTGTAGATTTTCTTCCTTGGACAGCCTTAGGAATGCAATTGCCAAGAACAGTTTGCATTCAAGTCTCCATCATCAAACAGTTAATAACTTCAGTTCAGTTATACAACAAACTTTAAGTTAAAACTATAATGAATTCAGAAATTACTCTGATGCTCATAATCAAGTTCCTGTTAACACAATTAGCTCTCTTTGACTATATACAGTGAGGGAAAAAAGTATTTGATCCCCTGCTGTTTTTGTACCTTTGCCCACTGACAAAGAAATGATCAGTCTATAATTTTAATGGTAGGTGTATTTTAACAGTGAAAGACAGAATAACAACAAAAAAAATCCAGAAAAACGCATTTCAAAAAAGTTATAAATTGATTTGCATTTTAATGAGTGAAATAAGTATTTGATCCCCTATCAATCAGCAAGATTTCTGGCTCCCAGGTGTCTTTTACACAGGTAACAAGCTGAGATTAGGAGTACTCTCTTAAAGGGAGTGCTCCTAATCTCAGCTTGTTACCTGTATAAAAGACACCTGTCCACAGAAGCAATCAATCAATCAGATTCCCAACTCTCCACCATGGCCAAGACCAAAGAGCTCTCCAAAGATGTCAGGGACAAGATTGTAGACCTACACAAGGCTGGAATGGGCTACAAGACCATCGCCAAGGAGTTTGGTGAGAAGGTGACAACAGTTGGTGCGATTATTCGCAAATGGAAGAAACACAAAATAACTGTCAGTCTCCCTCGGTCTGGGGCTCCATGCAAGATCTCATCTCGTGGAGTTTCAATGATCATGAGAACGGTGAGGAATCAGCCCAGAACTACACGGGAGGATCTTGTTAATGATCTCAAGGCAGCCGGGACCATAGTAACCAAGAAAACAATTGGTAACACACTACGCCGTGAAGGACTGAAATCCTGCAGTGCCCGGAAGGTCCCCCTGCTCAAGAAAGCACATGTACAGGCCCATCTGAAGTTTGCCTGAATGATTCAGAGGAGAACTGGGTGAAAGTGTTGTGGTCAGATGAGACCAAAATTGAGCTCTTTGGCATCAACTCAACTCGCCGTGTTTGGAGGAGGAGGAATGCTGCCTATGACCCCAAGAACACCATCCCCACCTTCAAGCATGGAGGTGGGAACATTATGCTTTTTTGGGTGTTTTTCTGCTAAGGGAACAGGACAACTGCACCGCATCAAAGGGAAGATGGACTGGGCCTCAAATCTTGGGTGAGAACCTCATTTCCTCAGCCAGAGCATTGAAAATGGGTCATGCATGGGAATTCCAGCATGACAATGACCCAAAACACACAGCCAAGGCAACAAAGGAGTGGCTCAAGAAGAAGCACATTAAGATCCTGGAGTGGCCTAGCCAGTCTCCAGACCTTAATCCCATAGAAAATCTGTGGAGGGAGATGAAGGTTCGAGTTGCCAAACGTCAGACTCAAGACCTTAATGACTTGGAGAGGATCTGCAAAGAGGAGTGGAACAAAATCCTTCCTGAGATGTGTGCAAACCTGGTGGCCAACTACAAGAAACGTCTGACCTCTGTGATTGCCAACAAGGGTTTTGCCACCAAGTACTAAGTCGAAGGGGTCAAATACTTATTTCACTCATTAAAATGCAAATCAATTTATAACTTTTTTGAAATGTGTTTTTCTGGATTTTTTTGTTGTTATTCTGTCTCTCACTGTTAAAATACACCTACCATTAAAATTATAGACTGATCATTTCTTTGTCAGTGGGCAAACTTACAAAATCAGCAGGGGATCAAATACTTTTTTCCCCCCACTGTAGTATACAATTATAGAAGAAAAGTTCTTTATAATTACACAATCTGGTGTCACCCAGATGAGGATGGGTTTCGTTTGGAGGCTGCTTCCTCTCAAGGTTTCTTCCTCATGTCATCTCAGAGAGTTTCTTCTTGCCTCCATTGCCTCTGGCTTGCTCATTAGGGATAAATTTATAAATTTTAAATTTATGTTCAGAATTTATATATTTATGTAAAGCTGCTTTGTGATATTATATCCATCATTCAAAGCTCTATACAAATAAAGCTGAATTGAATTATTATTATTATTATTATTATTATTATTATTATTATTATTATTCTACCTTTTCTTATTAGGGGGCCAAATACCAAAAGTGCGTAACACCCTATTGTTATTCTACTTTTTATTTTTTTTCTTCTTCTTCTTCTGGCTAGGGTGTCTATGGCTGGTCAATCTTCACCAAATTCACATCATATTGAGACCTGTCTAAACAAAAGTTATCAAAGGAACTCTGATAGTGAAAACTGTTCTCCCATAACAGACTGGCAAATGCATGAAACTACAAATCATTCTTGAATCCCTTTGCCTATAGTTCTTCTCATCCTGCTCCTTCTGGGCAGCCCATAGAACCATCTGGTAAAAAGTTGTGAAATTTGGCACACTGATTGAGGAGGGTCTAAGGATTATTCTGACCAAATTTGGGCCAAGTGCTGCCAACACTCTAGCAGCACTATCAGGTCAAATTTTGTTTGACCTAATTTGGAAGTATGTTTATGGTCATAAGACACCAAACAGGATGTGTGGCTATATCTCAGCAGCAACCTTGCATGCTGATACAAATCTTGGTAGGCATTCTCAGGACCATGCCCTGAGGCTATGCAACAAATTTCGTGACAGCGCTACTTACTGGTCAAAAGTTATAATTACATGCCTAAAATGCTTCCATCTAACTTCCATTTTTGCTATTCCTCCTCCAAATATTGTCCAATCAGCACCAAATTTGGCTCACATCATATTGAGACAGCAATGCCACCCTGCTGTGTATTTGTTCATCTAGACCTTTCCTCCATAAAGTTATGGCTCTATATTCCTGTGATTGCTTAGGCATCAATTGGGCATCTGTGAATTTATAGCTCACCGAGTCTGGGGGCTTGGCCCTCAAAAATGCTGCTTGCATCTTTATTTGTTTGTTTGTTTGTTTGTTTATTTATTTATTTACTTATTTATGTAGTAGTAGTACAGGGGAGCTTGAAAGTTTGTGAACCCTTTAGAATTTTCTATATACAGTTGCAATCAAAATTCAAAATTAATGATTACTTTCAGCTGTTTGCAATGAACAAAATAAAACAAAAACTATTGAAATAGTTCAACACAACGAATGCTTCAAGTGGTTTCCCCAAATTCAGCTGAAAATGCAACTTATAATGACTTCTCCAGTCTCAAAATTATTCAAGCCCCTGAATAGAATCCCTCACAACAGCACAAATATGCAAAACAGGTGTTGTCTCAAACACACTTGATGCAACTAATCACGGGCTCCATTAGTTGCATCAGGTGTGCTTGAGCTGGAACACATAAAATACCTGAACTGGCTAGGGGCAGAAAATACATGAAATACTTGGACAGGGCAGAAATATGATGCTATCAACGGCTGCAACCAGATTTCTGAGAACGCAGGTTGTGAAAAACCCTCGAGTGACTGCAGAAGACCTGCAGCAAGACTTGGTGGCAAAGGAACTGAGGTTTCAGTGAGCACAGTATGGCGCATACTAAACACAGAAGGTTTCCATGCCAGAACTCCAAGACATACACCACTACTGATCCAAAAGTACAAGAAAGGTTGGATGAAACCATATAAATAAGCCAAAGAAGTTTTGGGATTCTGTTCTGTGGAACGATGAAACAAAACTGGAATTTTTCGGCACGATGGATCAGCGATATATCTGAAAAAAGAAGAACTCTGTCCACAGTCAAGCATGGTGGTGGCTCGGTGATACTCTGGGGCTGCTTTGCATCATCTGGCACTGAAAACCTGCAGCGTGTGGAAGGCAAGATGGATTCTTTGAAGTATCAGGAAATCCTAGGAGAAAACATCATGCTGTCTGTGAGGAAGATTGGGCATCATTGAACCTTCCAACAGGACAATGATCCCGAGCATATCTCAAATTCCACCAAGGCTTGGTTGCAGAAGAAGTCCTGGAAGATTCTACAGGGCCATCACAGTCACCTGATTTGAAACCCATAGACAATCTCTGGTGGGATTTGAAGAAGGTGGTTGCAGTACACAAATCCAAGAATATTACTGAACTGGAGGCCATTGCTCATGAGGAATGGGCTAAGATTCCTCAGGAACGCTGCCAGAAGCTGGTGTCTGGCTATGCATCTCATTTGTGGCAGGTCATAACAGCAAAAGGGTGCTCTACTAAGCACTAAAGATGTTTGCCATGAAGGGGTTGAATCATTTTGAATCTGGAGAAGTCATTATAAGTTGCATTTTCAGTTTGTTTTTGGGGAAACCACTTGAAGCATTCATTGTGTTGAACTATTTCAATTGCTTTTGTTTAATTTGTTCATTGCAAACAGCTGAAAGTCTGTAAATTTTAACAATAAACCTGATTTGCAATGGGGGTTGAATAATTTTGATTGCAAATGTATCTACATAAATATGACCTTAAATATCATCAGAGTTTCACACAAGTCCTAAAAGTAGACAAAGAGAGCCCAATTAAACAAATGAGACAAAAATATTATACTTGGTCATTTACTTATTGAGGAAAATAATCCAATATTACATATCTGTGAATGGCAAAAGTATGTGAACCTTTGCTTTCAATATCTGGTGTGACCCCCTTGTGCAACAATAACTGCAACTACTGTACACATTTCTGGTAACTGTTGACAGTAACAGTCCTGCACATCGGCTTGGAGGAATTTTAGCCCATTCCTCAGTACTGAACAGCTTCAACTCTGGGATGTTGGTGGGTTTCCTCATGTGAACTGCTTGCTTCAGGTCCTTCCACAATATTTCTATTGGATTAAGGTCAGGACTTTGACTTGGCCATTCCAAAACATTAACTTTATTCTTCTTTACCTATTCTTTGGTAGAATCACTTGTGTGCTTAGGGTTGTTGTCTTGCTGCATGACAAATGTCCTGACATTTTCATTTAGAATTCATTGGTATAATTCAGAATTCATTGGTCCATCAGTGATTACAAGCTGTACCGGCCCAGACGCAACAGAACGCTTCTCATTTAAACCAAAAATTCTATTTTGGTTTTAATTGTCCACAAAACATTTTCCCACTAGCCTTCTTGCTTGTCCATGTGATTGTTAGCAAACTGCAGACAGGCAGCAATGTTCTTTTTGGAGAGCAGTGGCTTTCTCCTTACAACCCTGCCATGCACAACATTTTTGTTCAGAGTTCTCCTGATTTTGCACTCATGAGCATTAGCCAATGTGAGAGAGACCTTTAGTTGCTTAGCAGTTACCCTTGCTCTTGGAGTGATCTTTGTTGGTCGACCACTGCTGGGGAGGGTAACAATTGTCTTAAATGTACTCCATTTGTACACCAATCTGTCCAAACTCTTTAGAGGTGGTTTTGTAACCTTTACCAGCCTGATGAGCATCAACAACACTTTTTCTGAGGTCCTCAGAAATCTCCTTTGTTCGTGCCATGATACACTTCTACAAACATATGTTGTGAAGATCAGACTTTGATAGATCCCGGTTCTTTAAATAAAACAGGGTGCTCACTCACACACCTCCATGGATTGAAAACTGAACTCTAAATTCACCTTCAAATAAAATGCTAATCCACATACTTTTGCCACTCACAGATATGTAATATTGGATAAAATATCATTTTCCTTAATAAATATATGACCATGTATAATATTTTTGTCTCATTTGTTTAATTGGGTTCTCTTTGTCTAATTTTAGGACTTGTGTGAAAATCTGATGATATTTTATGTCATATTTATGCAGATATATAGAAAATTCTAAAGTGTTCACAATCTTTCAAGTACCACTGTAGTAGTAGTAGTAGTTTATGAGTAGTAGCAGTAGTAGTACTGTTCAGAGGCAGTGGTAATTCAGTGGTTAAGATGTTGGCCTACTGATTAGAAGGTTGTGAGTTCAAATCCCAGTACTGCCAAGCTGCCACTGCTGGGCCCTTGAGCAAGGCCCTTAACCCTCAATTGTATAAATTAGATAAATGTAAGTTGCTCTGGATAAGGGCGTCTGCCAAATTCCATAAATATTCTAACTTTTTCCCCTTGTGTCTGAGAAAACCACTAGACAAATAAAAATACCATTGTTATTAAAGTTTCTAAAACTTTTTTTGTCTGTGTATGACTCTTGGGCTCTTTCTTACCTCTACAGATGGGTTCACGCTGGTTCCAGGCAGGTAGAGAGGCATTGAGGCAGGTCACCAACATTGCACCCTGCAGATGGTAACCCATGTGGCAGGAGAAATGTGCTGTACCTCCTGGGCGCAAATCCAAAACTGACACCTCCCCAAAGTGAGGCCGTCGTGGCAAAGGGCAGCTCAGATGGAACACTACCCAAGAAAGATTTGAATATTGTGTGTTTTAGAAAAAGGACACTAGACCTCATGTTCCCATTTAAATTTTATAAAATAAAGAATAATACATAAATAATATAATAAATCAATATAATAGCAATGATATTAAACTATTTTATATTATTAAAAGTTGAGAGGAAGTTCAGATATATAGTATTTGGTATTATAAAGTAGTTTTTAACAGGATCAGGAAAAAGGGGATTAAACGGGATTATACTCCTTTGTATCAGTGTTCATATCTACATGAATCTTCCAGCATAATTACAACACATCTTAAGTGAGTACAATACAGTTTACACAGCAAAAATTGAAGATAAATATTCTCATTGATAAGATAATAATCGAAACTAATTGACACACAAGAGAACATGGGTAAATTGTTAATTTAATTATATCACGCACAGCAAATTAAACTAAATGGGAAATCACGCAGTTAAGAGGAGGTAATGGAAGTTGAACAGCATTTCATGACATTTAAATTTTCACTCACACTGGTAATGAAGCTGGAATGTGCCCATGCTACCCTCAGGTGAAGAGCGGTAAAATACTGACATAGTATTGGTTGGGCTGCGGATCACCTGACCCTCCACCAGCAGCGTCTGATTGGCGAGTACCAGCAAAGTGCCATCCTTATCTACCCCTCTAATTGACAGCTGCTCACCTTCTGATAGGTTAACACTTTTGACCTATGATGACAAAAACGTATTCTGTAGAGTTCTGTATTAAGTGCACATTCCTTACTCTGATTATAATTCTTTGTAATTTGGGAATAATTCTTTGTAACAATTTTATAAACTTTAAAGCTCCAATAAATGCTATTCAAAGTTATTAATCACCCACATTTACAGTGAAACTAAAGGTCATTATTAACTCTCAATAAAATCTTCCACTTTCCTCTATGAGTGAATATTATGTGGTTGCCAGTGTTGTGTTATAGCAATCCATCCTTATGCATGCACACAACACATTAACTACTACAGTGGGTATAGAAAAGAATCACCCCCTTTAAAATAACCACATTTTGTTGCTTTTCAGCCTGAAATGAAGGCGGACAAAGTTTTTGTTTTATCCAGCTGTATTTATTCAGGGCATCTTAAAACATCCAAGTGAAAGATATAACACCAACATGTCAGAAAAAATTAAAAAACAAAATCACTGAGTTGGAAAAAGGATCACCCCCTTGCTTTAATTTGCCCACTCTTATTTGCAGAACTGCTCAAGTTCAGTTCAATTTAATGATGACCGTTTGTGGACTGCAGTCTTCAAGTCATTCCACAGATTTTCAATGGGGTTTAAGTCTGGGCTCTGACTGACTAGGCCATGCAAGGACATTCACCTTTTTCTCAGACGTCCTGATCCAGGGAGGGTCTGTGTTGTACCAAATACATTCCACTTCTTAATAATAGACTTCACTGTGCTTCTAGGCATTGATAAAGCCTTTGAATTTTTTTTATATCCCTCTCCTGACTTGTGCCTGTCCACAACTTTATCCTGGAGATCTTTTGACAGTGCCTTGCCACCCATAGTTGATTGTTTGCTTCAGTTGCACTACAAAATGCTCCAGGAAAGCTATTTTCATGCTGAGCTAATCAAAATGACCACAGCTGATCACAGTTGAAAGTCAAATGGCTTTGTGTGCCACTGAGAAGGTGATTAGCTACACCTTATTGAGTTTACAAGTCATTTTTAGGAGGGGGGTGATCCTTTTTCCAACTCAGTGATTCCTTTTTTTTTTTTTTTTGTTTTTTTTTTCTGACATGTTGGTGTTATATCTTTCACTTGGATGTTATAAGTTGCACTGAGTAAATACAGCTGGGTAAAACAAAAACTGTGTCCATCTTCAATTCAGGCTGAAAAGCAACAAAAAGTGATTATTTTAAAGGGGGGTGATTCTTTTCTATACCCACTGTAAACTCAGTCAAACTCAGGGGGTTAACACATGCATATAGAGCCCAGGGGATTAAAGTGTAATTGAATATTATGTTGTGGTGTGACGGACTGGCACAGAGAGAGCATTTGATGACATGGGATTATAGTAATTTGGCAGGTGAAGTAAGCAGCTATCATTAACGTAATTGGGTGGGAGTGGCTGGTGAGGTTGTGATGCATACATGAACAGTAATTGCAGGCCTGCACTACCTAGATTGACCACTTGAGGTCACATTCTACCCAATTTCACTACTTCAGGCTCACATAGCCAAGAAACATCCACGTTTAAAAGCATATTCCTCCTATTCTGCAATAGAAAAAAAAAATCCTCATTGAATTTCTGATTAGCTGGAAGCTAAACATCATACACAAAAAAGCAGATCAGGAGATTTTTTTTAAGCATGCCTGTAGTTCCACCCCATAACCTGTATACACAGTCACTGTGTAAGTGCACTGCAGGAAAGTGCCATCTGGAAGCGGCAGATCATCTGACGAATCAATGTAGCCCACAGGGTCTGAGAAATTGATCATACAGCTTGATGCAGCTGAGAAGAAATGGAGGATATAGTACATTAAAATATAACAGTAAAAGTGTGAAATAGTACAGAAGTCTTAATAATACAGCATTAGAATAAGAATATAATAGATAATAAGAAAAGAAAATGATGCAAATGGAAGACCATGTGAAACTCAGCAAACAGAATCAATTACTTTAACCCTTCTGTTCTGTATGAGAACCATTTAAAATTTCTATTAGGGTCAATCCATGGGAAATCAATGGAGGCCTCCTGACTAACCATCTCAGATTTGCTTCATACAAATAATACCACTATTCACAAACAGTGTGCAAAATTTCAGGCTTGTATCTGAAATAGTCTCTGAGATATAGAGGCTTTAAAAAAGTAGGTGTGGCCTTGTAAAAAAATGAGTGCTAAAAAGTTACAAAGTCCCATAAGTCATTACTTTTAACTATTCATGCTAGATGCATGAAATCTTCAGAGATTGTTGTCTAATATAAGATGTCTTTAACTTCTAAAATGGTCAACAGTTGAATGTAGCCTGCTGAAAAAAATGCTTTGGTTCTCTATACCTACACATTAAAAATATCATATCTATTTCATATCTATTAATCATGTTATAGTTGTTTTTGTTTTAGCAACTAGGTATAAGCCTATAGGAATGCAAACTTTCTGATTTGTGAGGTGTTAAAACTGAAAAAAGAAATCTATATTTCAAATGCATATTGCCCATGTATGGCAAGGTCTGCCACAAAAAAAGAATCACACCACTTGGAATAGCATGTTGTAATTAGCAAATGCACAAAATATGAAGTCTTCAGTACAAATTGAATATTTCTACAATGGAGCATGTTGCCAAAGATGTAGCCATGTTACATATAAAACAGGTGTATGCAGCAATAAGCTTTTCTAAAACTGTCATTGACTGCAAAGGATCTGTATCTAAGCATTAAAAATAATCCTTATATTTTAAATTATGTTAGTTTGTCCATTTTTTTGAGCCTATTTGAAAATGGAGGGACTATGTAAAAAAATGGCTATGATTCCTAAACGGTTAAAGCAATATGTTTGTTAAACCCCTTGAATTAAAGCTGACATTTCAAAGTCTACATGTCAATCACATCTTGATTGGTTAATTTCAAATCCATTGTGGTGGTGTACAGAGGCAAAATTACGAAAATAGTGTCACTGTTCAAACATCAAATATTTTTGGACTCGATATTGTGTGTGTGTGTGTGTGTGTGTGTGTGTGTGTGTGTGTGTGTGTGTGTGTGTGTGTGTGTGTGTGTGTGTGTGTGTGTGTGTGTGTGTGTGTGTGTGTGTGTGTGTGGTCATGCAAAGGTTTGGGCACACCTGGTCAAAATTTCTGTTACTGTGAGTAGTTAAGTGAGTAGACAATGAACTGATATCTAAAATGCATAAAGTTAAAGATGAAACATCCTTTTCAACATTAGTTGATTAGTGTATTATTTTTGTTTTGTACAATTTTATAATAAAATATAAATACAAAAAAAGGAAAGGGGCACCATGCAAAAGTTTGGGCACCCCAAGAGATTTGAGCTCTCAGATAACTTTTTACCAAGGTCTCAGGCCTTCATTAGCGCATTAGAGCTATGGCTTGTTCACAATCATCATTAGGAATGGCCAAGTGATGCAAATTTCAAAACTTTATATATATTCTGACTCTTCAAACCTTGTCCCAACAATTGGCAACCATGGGCTCCTCTAAGCAGCTGAAAAATAAAATAATTGATGCCCACAAAGCAGGACAAGGCAATAAGAAGATAGCAAAGTGTTTTCAGGTAGCTTTTTCCTCAGTTCATAATGTAATTAAGAAATGGCAATTAACATGAATGGTAGAGGTCAAATTGTGGTCTGGAAGGCCAGGAAGACTTTCAGAGAGAACTGATTGTAGGATTGAAAGGCAAATCAAAACCCGTTTGACTGCAAAAGATGATTTAGCACACTCTGGATTGGTGGTGCACTGTTCTACTGTGCAGCAACACCTGCACAAATATGGCCTTCATGGAAGAGTCATCAGAAGAAAACCTTTCCTGTGTTCTCACTACAAAATTCAGCGTCAGAAATTTCCAAATGAACAACTAAACAGCCTGATGCATTTTGGAAACAAGTCCTGTGGACTGATGAAGTTAAAATAGAACTTTTTGGCCACAATGAGGAAAGGTATGTTTGGGGAAAAAAGGGTGCAGAATTTCATGAAAAGAACACCTATCCAACTGTTAGGCAGGGGGGTGGATCGATCATGCTTTGGGCTTGTGTTGCAGCCAGTGGCACAGAGAACATTTCACTGGCAGAGGAAAGAATCTATTCAATTAAATACCAGCAAATTCTGGAAGCAAACATCACACTGTCTGTAAAAAAGCTGAAGCTGAAAAGAGGATGGCTTCCACAACAGGATAATGGTCCTAAACACACCTCAAATTGCACAATGGACTACCTCAAGAGGCGCAAGCTGAAGTTTTGGCATGGCCTTATAGTTCCCCGACCTAAACATCATCAAAAATCTGTGGATAGACCTCGAAAGAGCAGTGCATGCAAGATGGCCCAAGAATCTTACAGAACTAGCAGCCTTTTGAAAGGAAGAATGGGTGAAAATCCCCCAAACAAGAATTAAAAGACTCTTAGCTGGCTAAAAAAAGTGTTTACAAGCTGTGATACTTGCCAAAGGGGATGCTACTAAGTAGTACATGCAGGGTGCCCAAACTTTTGCTTTGGGCCCTTTTCCTTTTTTGTTATTTTGAAACGGTAAAAGATGGAAATAAAAAAGTAATACTGCTTAAAATATTAAAGAAATGTGTCATCTTTAACTTTATGCCTTTACTCACTTAGCTATTCACAGTAATGAACAGTGCTGTGAAAAAGTATTTGCCCAATCCTGATTTCTTCTTTTTTTCTCATACTAAATTGTTTCAGAAATTAAAACAAAATCTAAGATAAAACAAAGGCAACCTGAGTAAACACAAAATACAGATTTTAAATGATAATGTTATTTATTGAAGCAAAAAAAATTATCCAATACCAACTGGGCCTGTGTGAAAATGTATTTGCCCCCATAGTTACTAATTCCCAAATCTATGAAACTGCATTCAAAAATGGGGTTCAGCTAGACTAGACGCAACCAGGCCAAATTACTACAAACCCCGTTCAATAAAATCAACACTTAAATAGAACTTTTTCAACAGCATGAAGTTTGTTAAAAGGTCTTACTCAGTAACACACTATGCCAAAATTGAAAGAAATTCCAGAAATGATGAGGAAGATGGTGATTGAAATACATCAGTCTAGGAATGGTTACAAAGCTATTTCAAAGGCTCTGGGACTCCAAATGACCACAGAGAGAGCCATTATCTCCAAATGGAAAAAAATCGGCACAGTAGTGAACCTTCCCAGAAGTGGCCAACCTTCCAAAATTCCTCCAAAAGCACGGCAATGACTCATCCATCAAGTCACAAAAGAGCCAAGGACAACATCAAAGGACCTACATGCCTCTCTTGCATCAATAAAGATCACTGTTCATGACTCCACTATCAAACACTGGGCAAAAATGGCATCCATGGAAGAGCAACAGAGTGAAAACCACTGCTAACCCAGAAGAACATTAAGACTAGTCTGAATTTTGCCAAAGCACACCTTGATGATCCTCAAACCTTTTGGGAGAATGTTCTGTGGATTGATGAGTCGAAAGTGGAACTGTTTGGAAGACAGGGGTCCCGTTACATCTGGCATAAACCAAATAGACTTCCGCAAAAAGAACATCATACCTATAGTCAAGCATGGTGATAGAAGTGTGATGGTGTTGGGATGCTTTGGTGCTTCAGGGCCTGGGCAACTTGCAATAATTGAGGGAAACATAAATTGTGCTCTATTCCAGAAAATCCTAAAGGAGAATGTCCAGTCTTCAGTCCGTAAGTTGAAACTCAAACGTAATTTTGACCAGGGGCCACCGTATGTGTATGTGTGTGTGTGTGTGTGTGTGTGTGTGTGTGTGTGTGTGTGTGTGTGTATACACAGTTGCAATCAAAATTATTCAACCCCCATTGCAAATCAGGTTTATTGTCAAAATTTACAGTCTTTCAGCTGTTTGCAATGAATACAAATCAAACAAAAGCAATTGAAATAGCTCATCACAATGAATGCTTCAAGTGGTTTCCCCAAATTCAACTGAAAATGCAACTTATACTGACTTCTCCAGTCTCAAAATTATTCAACCCCCTGAATAGAATCCCTCACAACAGCACAAATATGCAAAACAGGTGTTGTCTCAAGCACACTTGATGCAACTAATCAAGGACTTCATTAGTTGCACCAGGTGTGCTTCAGCTGGAACACATGAAATACCTGAACTGGCTAGGGGTTTGTTAAATGTCACGTCTGACTGCATGTTAGAAATATGGCTAAGTCAAAAGAATAGTCCAAAAAGTTCATCGCCCTTCACAAACAAGGAACAGGATACAAAAAGATAGCAAAGGCACTGAATGTTCCTAGAGACACCGTTGGAAGCATAGTTTGCAAGTTTAAAGTTCAAGACGTACACCACTACTGACCCAAAAGCACAAGAAAAGTTGGCTCAAATATGCTCAAAATCATATAAACAAGCCACAGAAGTTTTGGGATTCTGTTCTGTGGAGCGATAAAAAAACTGGAATTTTTCAGCACGATGGATCAGCATAATGTTTGGAGGAAGAAGAATGAGGCATATGCCGAAAAGAACACTCTGCCCACAGTCAAACATGGTGGTGGCTCGGTGATCCTCTGGCACAGCAAACCTGCAGCCTGTGGAAGGCAAGATGGATTCATTGAAGCCATCTGTGAGGAAGCTGAAGCTTGGGTGTCATTGGACCTTCCAACAGAACAATCATCCCAAGCATACCTCAAATTCCACCAAGGCTTGGTTGCAGAAGTCCTGGAAGATTCTACAGGACCATCACAGTCACCTGACTCAAACCCCATAGAAAATCTTTGGTGGGATTTGAAGAAGGCTATTCCAGCACGCAAACCCAAGAATATTACTCAACTGGAGGCCATTGCTCATGAGGAATGGGCTCAGAGTCCTCAGGAACACTGTCAGAAGCTGGTGTCTGGCTATGCATCTCGTTTGTGGCAGGTCATAACAGCAAAAGGGTGCTCTACTAGCCCCCTGTCCCAAATGGCACACTCCAACCTTGTGGCCCTCCTCAGAGTCCACACTTTGATGATGTCAGCTAATGCAGACATATGGGGCTCTAAGGCGCGAGTCCACAAGGGCGATGGGGATATAAATAGACGGCTTTTGGGACGGACTCGACGTATTGATGCCGGAAAGAGGAAGATGTTGCCGGTTGTTGTTGTTTTCACTGTGGGGCTAGCCAGATGGCTTGCTAAAGGATATTCTGAAAGTAGTAATGAACCATAAATACAAAATCAGCATCGTTTTTATCAGATAACCACCGACAATGGTCATAGCCTGAAGTTCCATTCCATTTTAATTGACTATAATTTCACGTTTTTAATCATCAAACTATATAATAAAATATTACTAAAAGCTAGAGCTATAGTTCAATTACATTGTAAATCATTGTTAATTATAAAAACAAAAACTTGCACTTAAAAATCCTCTTCTCTGTCATGTTGGCTATAACCTGCAATCGAAACTCCTCCTCCACTTCCCGCGTCAATGAAACTCCTCCTCTGCTTTCTGATTGGTCTGTCGCAAGGACTGTTGGGTAGCAGACTGCCGTTAGCCTGCTGCAGTGCGGGCTTCAATGAAGACCACATCAAGGGCACAAAGGGGGCACTTGCGACAACCCTCACAAGCGCTAAAATCACAAATGGGACACACTATGGACTCGTAGACAACACACGCATGCGTAACTGAAGGCCACGAGACCGCAAGTCCACAGGAAGTGTGCCATTTGGGATAGGGGAAAAGTACTAAAGATGCTTACCATGAAGGGGTTGAATAATTTTGAGATTGGAGAAGTCATTATAAGTTGCATTTTTAGTTGAATTCAGGGGAAACCACTTGAAGCATTCATTGTGTTGAGCTATTTTGCTTTTGTTTGATTTGTTCATTACAAACAGCTGAAAGTCTGGAGGTTTGATTGCAACTGTATATGCATATGCATATATTTATATATATATATATATATATATATATATATATATATATATATATATATATATATATATATATATACACACATACACAGTACTGTGCAAAAATTACTGTGCAAAGTTTTATGCACTCTATTTTTCATTTTTTAGTACAAACTTTGTTATAGGTTTTTATTTTATGATTTCTACATTATCAATTCAGTACAAAAAAAACATTTTACATTCCCAAACATTATTTTCTAGCACAAAATTAAATGTTACAGAATTATATATATATATATATATATATATATATATATATATATATATATATATATATATATATATATATATACATACAGTCATGTGAAAAAATAAGTACACCCCATGAAAACTGTTGGCTTTTTTGACATATATGGACAAGCAAACATTTGATCCTTTTTGAAACAGTGCCTATTAATAAAGTTGATACACTCTATCAAATGACCTAAAATCGACATTTTGTAGTAATTTTCACAATTTAAATGAACAAAAAACAGATCAGTCACATGGAAAAATTAAGTATACCCCTACATTTATCACATCTACAAATCCATAAAATTAGAATCCGGTGTTCAAGATTGGGTGACAGTCATGGGTGTAGAATCCGCGGGTGTACGTGTACGCGTCTATAAGTCTTTACGTGACCTGACATTGCCATGACAATTGGTCACTCACATCATATGTCATGCCCATGCTCACACCCTCGCTGAGTGTGAGTCGTGATGAGCACAAAGTGGCAAAAAAACATTCACTCCTTCACAGTCGAGCAGTGTAAGTTCTTTTGGCATGTTGCACAATGATGAATAGTTTGCTAAATATTTCTTTTTAAAAGCTGCCTATTTCCACTGATGAATAATTAGCAAGATTTGATGGTAATAAACTCTTTTGTAACAACTTTTATTTTTATTACAGATGTGTTATCTGAGTCCTTCACATTAGAATAAGATGGTGAATTTGGATTTGCCTCGATTACATATGTCTTTATCTAATTTTTTATGTTATGTTTTTTATGTATTTATAAAATGAAAATGTGTTCTATTCTATAATATGTATATTAATATTTAGACACGACATAGTAAAATAAACCATTATATAACATGCAATGCTGCCTGATCCATAATGGGTTCTTTTACTATGTTAATAGTGTCTAAATATTAATATACATATTATAGAACAGAACACATTTTCATTTTATAAATACAATGACTGAGTCATAACAGGCTGCTATAATAACTGAAATCAATACGCAGCAGTTTAAGTGAGTAGTAGGTTAGTAGTATAGGGGGAAAAAAGTATAACCCTGCCATTTTTACATTACTGTATACAGTGGGAATAGAAAAGAATCACCCCCCTTTAAAATAATTACATTTTGTTGCTTTTCAGCCTGAAATGAAAACAGACATAGTTTTTGTTTTTTCCAGCTGTATTTACTCAGTGCAATTTATAACATCCAAGTGAAAGATATAACACCAAAATGTCAGAAAATTAATAAATTAATTAATTAATGAAAAAACAGAATCACTGAGTTGGAAAAAGGATGCTTTAAAATCCCTTGCTTTAATTTGCACCTACCAGGCTCTGGCTCTGCTTTCATCTCCACTGTTGTAATGACTGATGAAGTGAGGGTTGGCTTGGTTTTGCTAGCAGTCTGTGTCATTGTGGTAGAATTGTAAGTATTAAGTGTAGTAGGGGTTTCATGTGCTTCTACTGGAGACCAAGTTGGATGCAAAGCTTTGTTGTGACCAAGCAGCATCTTTCTTAGGAGGTGTTGCTGCTCAGGAGGCAGTGTTTCATCCTCATGTCCAAAATCAATGTCCTTCTCAAGCATGGGGTGCAGATCTGTGGGGATTTCCACCCCTTTCTGATGCCTTATGATATCTTGATCTTGGCTTTCTCTGGGAGTTGCACCCTGGAACACTGCACGAGATGAAAGTGGAGTCGTTTGAACAGCCTCATCTACAGAGGGAAAGAAAGCCAGAGAGGGGTGACCTGAGGTGATTAGCACACACTACATGCTGATTTCAAATGGCATTTTTCATTGTACCCTGGTTCTCAAAAGACAATAATTCTTTCTCTCTGTAATATTGATTTATCTCATTTCATGATTTCCTCAGTAATATCTTATACAGAAATGGGAATCAGTATTCTCTCTCTCTCTCTCTCTCTCACTTTCACTCTGTGCGCATGTGCGGTGGAGGAGCGAGTGTGGCGTGTTGAGCGCGTGAGAGCGGTTGGCGTTTTTTTTTCCCGTCTAACATCTCGGATTAATTACTTTTGTGGTGTGAGCGAGTGTGTAAGCGAGTAACTGTGTGTGTGTGTGTGTGTGTGTGTGTGTGTGTGCGTGTGTGCGTGAGCAGCGTGTTGGAGGAACATGGCGGCTCTGAGTGCACGGCTGTGAGAGTTTGACTCGCCGGCATGGTGTGCGGGTGGTGTGCGGGGCGAGTGTAGAGGAGTGTGTTTTATCAGTTGGAGATGTGGTGGGGCATGAGAACATTGTCTCTGCCTCCCGCATGAACAATGCAATTGTAGTGTTTTTGAATGACGTCAATAGGGTAAACAAGCTAGTTCAGCATGGTATTGTAATTAATAACGAACTTACAATGGTTTCTCCCCTTAGTTCCCCATCAAAAAAGATTGTGATGTCTAATTTCCCTCCTTTTATCTCTGATGAGGAACTGTCTAGATACAGGCAGCTGGTCTCCCCCATAAAGAAAATCCCCACTGGTCAAACACCTGGTTTCTTTTAGGAGAATGGTTTTTATGATTCTTAAAGATGGAGTAGAAGAACTAAACCTAGTTCTTCTACACTGAACTAAACATTCAGTGTGGATGGCTTTGACTACAGTATCTTTGTATCTTCGGATATGGACATAAAATGTTTTAAATGTGGTAAAACAGGTCATCTTGTTCGGGTCTGTCCTGAGAGACAGAGTGACCCCGGTGTTTCTGAGCGGCCAGGGCAGGACGTAGCTGAGCCTGCTGGAGCCGTTCCCCCTGCGGCTGCAGCTCAGCCTGCTGCTGAAAGCCCCGGAGCTGCTGCTGCACCACAGACCAAAGAGAGTGAACCCCAAGCCCAGCCCACAGCCCAGGAGCCCACTATGGCTGCAACAACCCCAGAGAGGCCCTGCTCGGCTGAACCGGTCCAGGAGAGGCCTTGCTTGGCTGATAAAGACACGGTGGATTCTGGCACAGTGCTGGAGCTGCCTGCGCTGTAGAGGCAGGTACAGGGGTGCAGAGAAGTCGCTTGGAAACACCAGTCACTACGGCAGGGGGACGGGGGAGACATGGAGATGGAGAATGTGCCCATGTTTAAAGTGCCAAATAAGAGGAAAAAACGAGGTAAGGGACAAGGGAGCAAAAAGGCCAAAAAAGACATTAAGGTAGATGACAAGGAATTAGACACTATATGTCAGACTCCATTTTTAATTTTGGCTCTTAGGAAGAACAGCTATCAGTTGTATACCGTGCTGAAGACATAAAAGAATTCTTAAGAATCACCAAGTGGCAGAAAAATGTTGTGGTAGAGGAATATTTCCCAGATCGGAAGCAGTTTATTCATGATGTTAAACATTTTAGAAGACAAGGAGCTTTTATTGATGTAGAAGTCTTTCGACTGAAGAAACTGATCTCACTAAAGCAAACAAAGAAACTTCCGATGATGACTAGTAGAGTGCTTGGTGTTTTTTATGCTACAATGGTTTTCATAATCTGCTTGTTTTATCTACACTATTTTTTAATGACTGGGATTCAAGTTGTAAGTCTAAACATCAATGGGGCAAGAGAACATGAAAAGCGAGTAAAGTTATATGAACTAGCGAAACAGAAGCATATCGATGTAACCTTGTTACAGGAGACACACAGTGATGTCAGTAATGCTGCTGATTGGGTGAAGGAGTGGGACGGGCTGGCAATTTTAAGTCATAATACATCACTTAGTGGTGGGGTCGCCTTACTGTTTGCTCGCAATTTTATCCCTACTTCTTACACAGAAGAAGAGCTTTTAAAGAGTTTTTTTTTTTTTTTTTTTTTTAAAGTGAAAGCTTTTTATGAGAATGAGATTTTTATTTTTATTTGTGTGTATGCTCCCACCAGTGCAGTGGAGAGACTAGGTTTTTTAGATAAGTTAAACAATGTAATTGCTAACTGCAGCACTGCCGATATTTTAATTTTGGGTGGGGATTGTAACTGCACAACTGACACAACTGACAGGAACCACATAGAACCTCATGTGGCCTCCCGTAAGCGCCTGTGGGAGATGATGGAGGCTCAAGAATTAAGTGATATATGGAGAACTTTAAATAAAAATCAGAGACAGTACACATGGGCCCACTCTACAGACAACACACTCTCCCTGGCAAGATTGGATTGGTTTTATGGTTTTCAACATCAACTGATGTTTTTTACAAAGTGTTTTATTGTTCCAGTAGGCATCTCTGATCACAGCATGGTGCAGTGTATTATTATTAAAAAAATGTAAAACCAAGGAGTGCTTACTGGCATTTTAACACTGCACTTTTAGAAGATACTAATTTTAGAGAATCCTTTATTTATTTCTGGAATGGTTTTAAATCAGAGAAGGTGGCTTTTAGTTCTATACAACAGTGGTGGGATGTGGCTAAAGCACAAATTAAAGCATTCTGTCAACAGTACACTTTTAACGTCACAAGACATATTGTTAGATCCCTGAAAGCTCTGGAGATAGAAATAGTGGAACTCCAGTGTTCGGAGACCACAGGAGATCGAGGGCATATTGAAGCCCTCAAAAGTAAAAAAGCCATAATGAATGACCTGTTGGGCATTACAGCACAGGGGGCGCTGGTCCACTCACACTTTAAAAGCATGACTGAGATGGATGCTCCTTCCAAGTTCTTCTTTGGTCTAGAGCAAAAGAATGGACAGAAAAGATTCATACATGCTGTGCGAACAGAATCAGGGGATCTCTTAACAGAGCAAGCAGGCAGTCAGCTTCTACTCGAAGCTGTACAGCAGTGAGCGGTCAGGGGCACAGAAGGTGGAGGAGAGCTTTCTTAAAAACCTGCCAAAACTTTCAGAGCAAGTGGCCAGAGAAATGGACAGAGAGCTGACACTAGGAGAGCTTTGTGAGGCTCTCCAGGGTATGGAGAACGGATGGGCGCCAGGCATAGATGAACCCTGTAGAGTTCTACAAAGCCTTCTGGGCAGTAATAGGGCAGGATGTGCTAGAGATCCCAAAGATGTCTTACAGGGGGCGAACGCTGGTCATCAACAACCTAGCAGCATCATCCCTGTGGCACAAGCTGGCATGTGTGGATCCACCGCCAAATCTGCTAGCAAATATCCAGGCCCTTCAAGTGGACTTCTTCTGGGACAGTCTACACTGGATTCCTCAAAGTGTCCGTCATCTGCCTAAGGAGGAGGGGGGGCAGGGGCTGGTCCAGTTGGCCAGCAGAACTGCAGCCGTCTGTTTCCAGTTCATCCAGAGACTCCTCACTGGACCTAGGAATTTTGTATGGAGAGCAGCAGCCTATGGACTGTTGTGCATGGTAGGAGGACTGGGGTTAGACAGAACTTTGTTTTTAATGGACACAAGAATGCTGGACGTTACTAGACTACTGGATTTTTATCGTGGGCTTTTTAAAATTTGGAACTATTTAAAAAACAAAATAAGGGGTGCAAAACATTACACTGGCTGTTGGAAGAACCCCTGGTTTACAGTGGGTGTTTGGACAGCTCTGGTGTGATGACTCCTGCACTGTCTAGGGTTCTGGCCTCCTCAAGGATCGTGACACTCGGGTAGAGGACTTATGGCACCAAATTCTAAATTTGTTTATATTTACAAAATACAATTAAGTTGTTCAGTGAAAACATTGAAAATCTTTTTTGCATTTTTGTCAGTTAATTAAAGTTTCAAGAGACTTAAGAAATCACAGATCTTTGCATTGCTGAGATACACCCTCACATCCTGTTTTTGGCATTTTATCCCCAATCAGTTTGCCAAATTTCACTTTCCCAACTTTTCCCAACTTACAAGTTCAATGGGCTGCCATAGGCACCCTAGCCAGAAAAAGAAGAAGAAGAAAAAGAAGGTAGAATAACAAAAGGGTGCCTACACACATTCAGTGCTTGGCCCCCTAATAAATATAGCTGCAAGCAGCAATTATGGGGCCAAGCACAAAAGAGGCAAAGTAAGATAAGCAAGCATCACAGCATGGTCATGATTTTACATATCAAGTTTCACTGCAATAGGCAGTAGTGTTGCCAAAGTTTTGCATAAAAGACTATTCGGCATTTATGTCGGTTATATGGTAACGGTTAGACTTTCAGCTGTTTGCAATAAACAAATCAAACAAAAGCAATTGAAATAGTTCAACACAATGAATGCTTGAAGTGGTTTCCCCAAATTCAACTGAAAATACAACTTATAATGACTTTTCCAGTCTCAAAATTATTCAGCCCCCTGAATAGAATCCCTCACAACGCCACAAATATGCAAAACAGGTGTTGTCTCAAGCACACTTGATGCAACTAATCAATAATGTGCTTAAGCTGGAACACATGAAATACCTGAACTGGCTAGGGGCAAAAAATACATGAAATACCTGGACGGGGCAGAAAAGGAAGCTATCAATGGCTGCAACCAGATTTCTGAGAAGAAAGATTGTGAAAAACCCTCGAGTGACTGCAAAAGACCTGCAGCAAGACTTTGTGGCAACAGGCACTGAGATTTCAGTGAGCACAGTATAGTGTGTACTAAACGCAGAAGGTTTCCACGCCAGAACTCCAAGACATACACAACTACTGACCCAAAAGCACAAAAAGGCTCAAATCATATAAATAAGCCACAGAGGTTTTGGGATTCTGTTCTGTGGAGCAATGAAAGAAAACTGGAACTTTTCAGCACAATGGATCAGCGTTATGTCTGGAGAAAGAAGAATGAAGAAAGAACACTCTGTCCACAGTCAAGCATGATGGTGGCTTGGTGATGCTCTGGGGCTGCCTTGCATCCTCTGGCACTGGAAACCTGCAGCGTGTGGAAAGCAAGATGGATTCATTGAAGTATCAGGAAATCCTAGGAGAAAACATCATGCCGTCTGTGAGGAAGCTGAAGCTTGGGCATCATTGGACCTTCCAACAGGACAATGATCCCAAGCATACCTCAAATTCCACCAAGGCTTGGTTGCAGAAGAAGTCCTGGAAGATTCCATAGGGCCATCACAGTCACCTGACTTGAACCCCATAGAAACTCTTTGGTGGGATTTGAAAAAGGCAGTTGCAGCACGCAAACCCAAGAATATTACTGAACTAGAGGCCATTGCTCATGAGGAATGGGCTAAGATTCCACAGGAGTTGCCAGAAGTTGGTGTCTGGCTATGCATCTCGTTTGCAGCAGGTCATAACAGCAAAAGGGTGCTCTACTAAGTACTAAAGATGCTTGCCATGAAGGGGTTGAATAATTTAGAGACTGGAGAAGTCATTATAAGTTGCATTTTCAGTTCAATTTATGGAAACCAATTGAATTGTGTTGAACTGTTTCAGTTGTTTTTGTTTGATTTCTTCATTGCAAACAGCTGAAAGTCTATAGATTTTGACAATAAACCTGACTTGCAATGGGGGTTGAATAATTTGGACTGCAACTATGTCCCAAATGGAGGGGTTCACCGGTAGAAAGGGAGCTACTGGCGAGCCAAACCCCCCATATCTCCCAGTCCCGGTTCCAAATTCCGGCCACCCTACACCACAAGCAACCTCTGTCCCTTTGCTGGCCCCGATTGACTCTGGCACAGAAGATGGCGTCCTCGATTAGGAGCTAGCTTCCCAGGCCGGGAACAACTAGACCCACCCGTGACAGTAAATGCTCTGGATGGTAGACTCATGGCCTGGGTCACCCATCGCACATCCCAACTGCTCCTGGTCCTCTCTGGCAACCACTGCGGGAAGGTCCGACTTAACCTCATCTCCTCTCCGGGTACCCCGCTGGTGTTGGGCCACTCCTGGCTGAGAAGTCACAACCCCCAGATCGTTTGGGTGGCTGGGAGGGTCATTACCTGGAGCCCCTTCTGTCACTTATCATGTCTGAAGTCAGCCCTTACCCCCTCCCCTGCCACTACAGCTCCTCCAACCGTTAAACATCCCGACCTCTTGTCCGTGCCCCCTGAGTATCATGACCTAGGAGAGGTCTTCAGCAAGAGCCGGTCCCTCTCACTACCACCTCACTGGCCCTACAACTGCACCACAGACCTTCTTCCTGGCCCCCCTGCTATCCGGCTGCTTATACAACCTGTCCCGTCCCAAGCGAGAGGCCATGGAGCAATACATTAATGACTCCCTTGCCACGGGCTTTATCCGCCCATCCTCCTCACCCCTAGGGGCAGGGTTTTTCTTCATAGCCAAAAAAGATGACACTCCACCCCTGCATTGAATAACATTACTATTAAGAACAAGTACCCCCTGCTGGTTCTTAATTCCACCTTCGAGCCATTACATGGGGCCACCATCTTTACAAAGTTGGACCTGTGGAACGCTTACCATCTCGTCAGGATCTGGGAGGGGGACGAATGGAAGACTGCATTCAACACTCCTTTGGGCCACTTCGAATATCTGGTCATGCCCTTCAGCCTTACCAATGCCCAAGCAGTCTTCCAAGCTCTGATCAATGACATTCTCCGGGATTTCCTGAACAGATTCGTCTTTGTGTACCTTGACAATATTCTGATCTTCTCCCGCAGCCCTGATGAACACATCTCCCATGTCCATCAGGTACTCCAGAGGCTACTGGAAAATTGCCTATTTGCCAAAGTGGAGAAGTGTGAATTCCATGCCAGCTCAGTCAAGTTCCTGGGGTTCATCATTGAGAGCAGGTGAATCAGGGCTGACCCTGAGAAGATCCAGGCAGTTACAGAGTGGCCCAGGCCGACCACCCAGAAGCAACTCCAATGATTCCTGGGGTTTGCCAATTTCTATTGCCGGTTCATCCGGGACTATAGTTGAGTTGCGGCACCACTCACCAGGCTAACCTCCACCTCGACCTCCTTTATATGGACCCCAGAGGCTGAGACTGCCTTCTCCAGACTCAAGGAGTGATTCACCTCAGCCCCCATGCTGAACCAGCCAGACCCCTCCCAACAGTTCATCGTAGAGGTGGACGCTTCCGACTCTGGGGTGGGTGCCATGATCTCCCAGCGATCCGGTCCTGACCAGAAGATCCATCCCTGTGCATTCTTTTCACAATGGCTCTCCCCCGCGGAACGCAATTATGAGGTGGGAAATCGAGAGCTGCTGGCTGTGAAGTTGGCCCTGGAGGAGAGGCTCAAAGGGGCCAAGCGCCCATTCTTTGTCTGGACGGACCACAAAAACCTGGCCTACATCCAAATCACTAAGCGCCTCAACTCACGCCAGGCTCGCTGGGCCCTATTCTTTGGGCGCTTTAACTTCATCATCATCTATCGTCCCAGCTCCAAGAACGTCAAACGTGATGCCCTCTCGTGCCAGTTCTCACCTGATGAAGAGGAGATCTAACTCCGATCCCATTGTTCCACTGACCCACATGGTAGGGTCAGCCATATGGGAGCTTGAGTCTATAATCTGGAGATCACAGCACACCCAGCCCGACCCAGGCAATGGCCCCCCTGGTCACTTGTTTGTTCCTGACTCTGCGTGTTCCCAGGTCCTCCAGTGGATTCATAGCTCCTGCTTTGCCTGTCACCCTGGCTCCACCCGCACCCTGGGCCTATTAAAATGACACTTCTGGTAGCCTTCCATGGATGTGGACACCTGAGCCTATGTCATGACCTGCACCATATGTGCCCATAGCAAGTCCCTACACCGCCCACCAGCCGGACTGCTTCAACCTCTCCCTATTCTCAGTCACCCTTGGTCACACATAGCTCTCGACTTTGTCACCGGTCTACCTCCATCTCAAGGCAACACCATTGTCCTCATTATCATAGACCGGTTCTCGAAGGAGGTCCATTTTGTGGCCCTCCCTAAGCTTCCTACTCCCCAAGAAACTGCTGCTTGACCCACATCTTCTGGGTGCACAGCATTCCGCAGGATATCGTCCCGGGCCATGGACCCCAGTGCATTTCCCAAGTCTGGAGAGCCTTTTGTAAGGCTCTTGGGGCCACGGCCAGCCTATCCTCAGGGTTTCACCCCCACACCAATGGCCAGGCTCAACGGGCTAACCCGGAACTGGAAGCAGCACTACGGGACGTCACAACCCACAACCCCACCACCTGGAGCTCCCAGCTTCCCTGGGTCGAATACGTCCAGAAACTCACTAACCAGCACCTCCACTGGCCTTTCCCCCTTTGAGTGTTCCCTGAGCTACCAGCCTCCCCTATTTATGGCCCAAGAGGATGAAATTACAGTCCCCTCTGTACAGGCTTAACTCCGTCATTGCAGTAAGCTTTGGGGACAAGCCCGCTCCACCCTATTCCACTCTTCCAAGAGCAACCGTCACCTGGCTGACTACCGCCGGGTCCCAGCCCCCAACTACCAGCCGAGCCAAAAGGTGTGGCTGGCAGCCAAGGACATTATCCTCAAATCAGAGGCCAAGAAACTCTCCCCCTGCTATCTAGGGCCCTTCAATATCGAGAGCATAATCAACCCCACCGCCATGAAACTCAGGCTCCAGAGGTCTCCTCCCAGCTCAAACCTGTGCACGTCATCCCCCTGAGCATGGCGCTCCATGGTTGAATCATTGGTCTCACCTGCTCCTCATCAACTCAGCTCATCAGCAGAGTATAAATACCCCGGTTCTTCAGTCACTCTCCACCACATTGTTCCGGCTCTTAGTACGGTAACTTCCGACTGTACTCGCATTTGTTTTCGATGAGTATTCCGCATGTTTTTCCTTGTGCTATTCCCCTGTGTTCACCGTGTTTGTCTACTCATGCCCCAGGTTCAATGCTCGAACTTCCTATTGTTCGCTCCCGGCTTACTTCCTGTTATGCCCAGCCCTGCCTCACCTTCCCAGTGGTTCTCCAGCTCAGCACTCGGCTCCCACGCCACCAACCTGAGTTTGAGCCCTGTTCTCGACAACACTCAAGCCTGGTCACGCTCAGTCCCGCTCTCTCCTCGCTGAGACCCAAGTTCAAATCCCGTCCTCGAACACACTATACCTTCATCTTCCCATACACACCCTCACTCCTCCAAGTCCTCAATAAAACTTATTTTCCTCAATCACTGAGTCTGTGTTCTGCATTTGGGTTCTCTTTGTCTCTGTGTTATAACAAGTGATTGGTCGCACACACATATACATCAACACAACATTCAGTCAGTGCATGGAGTGTGGACTGTTTATTCTGTTTTTTTTATCCTAGCCTTGTTAACGACCTTGGAATATTGTCTTTGCCCTCTGGATATTGTTTGCTGATCGCACAACCCTGGACTGTTCACTATTTCTGCCTTTTGCCTAGCACTTTACCTGTTCCTATATTTACAGAGTTTCTAATAAAGTGACATTTCCCTGCACTTGCATCCCGCTCTGATTCTGTGTGCTAACAGGTAGGACAATCTGATAGGGTATTTTGCACTGTAAAATCATCCTACCACTGCCTAATAAGAATCTTCAGCAAAGTTACACTGAATTATCACAGACGGAAAGCAGAAACCTGCAGTAGGATTTTTCGATGTGGTAGGATGGGTGGATAGATATAGCTATAATTCTGCGCTATGGTGGGAAAATCTGACAAGGTAGGACACACAGAGCCAACTCATTACTCATTACTCATTAGCATTACTGCGGAAAAAAAGTTGAGGCATTAGAGGCAGATGCTATGAAATGTTTTAAATTAACATTTGCCTTTGGCATGAAGGCAAGTTGCAGTTCTGCAGCCGAGCTGATTATTATAAACAGATTATTAATGCTATACTCTAGCATTACAGTTCATTCTCTCTCTCTCTCTCTCATACACACAAACTCTCTCATGCACATAGACATGCTCTTTCAAATATACACTTTCTCATCCACACACACACACACACACACACACACACACTCATATGTATACACTCCTCTTTTCCTCCTCCTCATTCCCTCCTAAAGCTCTGCTGACCTGCTCCCAAGAGAAACCCTGAACTATGCAGACATGATCATAGGTGATTTTAATATCACATGATGATGGTGTGCCATTCAGATGTGGATTCATGTTAAAAAATAAAGTTTCAGTCCTGACTCGGAAGTTGGACAGCTGAGTGGTGCAGCTCTCCTACACTGCACCCAGATGATGCCCCCTTACTAGCTAACATGCTGTCTTGATAGTTTTATATTCTTTGTCACACTGTTCTTCTGTTTCTGTTTGCCTGTTTTACAAGTATGACTTGATATCTGTTCAGTGCTACTTCAAATAAATATGTTTAAATAGCATTCATGTTTCTGTCTTGTGTTATATTTTTATGCTAGTAAGTGGTGTTAAAAATTGGTCTAACCATCAATGAGCCAGTGTGTTATGATGTGGCATGTTGTGGACTGGGTGTGGTGGTCCGCTCTGGGCCAGAACGTCCAGGGCCCTTTTTGGTCCCAGTCTGCCCTTGCTTAGACATAAATTATAAATCATAAAAAATATGTCTAATATCCTTCTCTGCTTTGAATGTCAAATGAACTAGCCTGTCTGATTGAAATTACTTGTATCAAACAGGCAAATATTGCACTGCAGTAACAATGCACATCAACAGCGCAAAAGCCCAGCTTTCACCCGACAGCAGAATATAATGAAACTCTCCAACATTCAGCAGCAAACCACTAGAATACACAGCAGTTACCAAGGACAGAGTCTTAAAGAATCCAGCAGGCAATGTGGTGTAAGGCAAGCACTGATAATGTGTGTGTGCGTGTGAGATCATGAATCTTTGGTGGCTGTATTTTAAGGATCATGTGTTCCATAACATACAAGTTAGCTGTTTTATGCTGAAAGATGCATTTACAATAATACAGACCTCTCCTCTAGTCTCACGCTTACCCTTTGTTATTCTGTCCAAACCACCAAACCCTGTAATTTTTAGATTTTACCCCTCAGTGATATTGTATGATATCACTGAAGGACTGGCCTTCTGTTACACATTACAAAAGGGCAGCCTTTGATTCATATTACACTGGTCTCTGCACAAATCATCTTCAGTTAAAGTGCCCTCAACAGAACAATAGCATTGTCACTTAGTCATAGCTTTTTGTATAATTGCAGTAACATAACCCAATGTTAAAAATATCTTTATTACAGTCACATAAACAAACATCATTACACATCATTACATTCCAGGCTTTTTGAGGGTGGTCCCAGTGTTAGGTTCCTGATAGTCAATACTTTTATAAAGGCTTTCAGTCATCTACAGTATCTTAAACATCTCCAACATTATCTCTAGTCACACTGAGCTACTACTATTAGTCAGCCTGGCATGGTCTCCCCATGTGATGCTGACAAAAGGTATAAATTAACTAATGTGGATCAGAAAGCAGTCCAAGATCCTGTCCTATCACATGCTTGGCAAACTCTGTCCCAATTCTGTGGATCAATCCCCGAATTCCAAGGTGGAAATTTGTCATATAAATTTATCTTATAAACTTACACTATCACTTTAACAAGCTCATTTTATAGAGAATTTGTTTGCTCTTGAACAAACAGCAGCTTATTTATACCACCTGAAAATATTAAAGCATTTTTAATAATTGTAAGACAGAAGAGCTACAAATGAAATAAATTGCTTAACCGGCATGGCAAACAAGCAGTACTTTTCTTTTACATGCAGGTTTGGTACCCACTCATTTTTTCCCCCTTTTTTCTCAGAGCATGTTATCACAGTTTAGCACTGTGACGATGAGCTGACTCATTAAAGGTGTCAATGATCCCACCACTGTATAGGGTGTGTGTTTGTGTGGTAGGGGTGGGAAAAATGTGGGATGCTTGATTGTATGACAAGCTGGCACAAACATGAAACAAATGCTGAACTCATTTATTGGAAATGTAATTTATATGAGAGCAAACAACTACAAATACAGTCCCCTTTGAAACTATTGGAACGACATGGCCAATTCCTTTGTTTGTGCTATACATCAAAGACATTTGTGTTTGAGATCAAAAGATGGCTATGTGATGAGAGTTTAGGATTTCAGTTTTTATTTCCTGATATTTACATACAGATGTGTTAAACAACATAAAACATAGAAACGTTTGTATCAGACCACCCAATTTTTAAGCAAGCAAAATATAGAAACAGATCTTGAAGTAAATGAAAGTAAACAACACTTAATATTTGGTTGCATATCCCTTGCTTGCAATAACTACATCAAGCCTGCGACTCATTGACATCACCAAATTGTTGGTTTCTTCTTTTGTGATGCTTTTCCAGGCTTTTACTGCAGCCTCTTTCAGTTGTTGTTTGTTTCAGGGGGGTTCTCCCTTCAGTCTCCACTTCAGGAGATGAAATGCATGCTCAGTTGGGTTAAGGTTTGGTAATTCACTTGGCCAGTCTAAAACCTTCCACTTTTTCCCTCTGATGAAGTCCTTCATGAGTTGGCAGTGTGTTTTGGATCATTGTCTTGCTGCATGATAAAGTTCCTCCTGGTTAATTTGGATGGATTTCTCTAAAAATTGGCAGACAAAATGTTCCTGTAAACTTCTGAATCCATTCTGCTGCTACCATTATGCGTTACATCATCAATAAAGATTAGTGAGTCTGTTCCAGGAGCAGCCATGCAAGCTCTGTCATGACACTACCTCCACCATGTTTCACAGATGAGCATGTATGTTTTGGATCTTGAGCAGATCCTTTCTTTCTCCACACATTGGCCTTTCCACCACTTTGGTAAAGGTTAATTTTGGTTCCAATTTTTGTGGCTCCTCTTGGTATTGATTTCTAATTCTTACTGCTGATGAGTGGTTTGTATCTTGTGGTATGGCCACTATTTTTCTGCTCTCAAAGTCTTCTTCGAACAGTGGATTGTGATACCTTCACCCCTGCCCTGTGGAGGTTGTTGGTGACGTCACTGACTGTTGTTTTTGGGTTTTTCTTCACAACTCTCACAATGTTTCTGTCATCAGCCGTTGTCTGTTGAGACATATTTGGTTTCAGTACACCAGTGGTTTCTTCCTTTTCCAGGACAATCCAAATTGTTGTATTGGCTATGCCAAAGTTTGCCCTTGATTGATTGTTGGCTTATTCTATTTAACAAAAATTGCAGTCTTCACAGCTGAAACCGAAGGCTAAAACCAAGATTAGATGTTCAGAGCTATTTATTGTTTATACAAGCAATCTAACAGGACACACATGGGTAACAAGGAACACCTGCCAGCCACATGTTCCAATATTTTTACTTGCCTACAAATTGGGTGGTCTGACACAAAATGTGCTATGTTCTATGTAGTTTATACAAAATCTATATCTATATAAACATCCAGGAAATAAAACTCTCTTCTCAAGATCTCAAACCCAAATAGCTTCAGTCTACAGCAAAAACAAAAGAATTGGCCTTGCCATTCCAGTAGTTTCAGAGGGGACTGTATATTCATATATACATATCTACATACCTGAGAACATTCATATCTACATACTACATATCTGATAGCAAACAACTACAAATATTTTCCACAAACAATGCAGTAATAAACAAAACATTTGTCTTGAGAGACTTTAAAAATGATACTTTATTGTAATAATAAGAATTAAAATATATATCAAATAAATGTAACTGTACTCTCTACGCTGAACATTATATTTAGCTGACAGAATGCACTGACTCTTTGTGAGAGGTACAGATGATATACTGGTATTTACAGTTGCAATCAAAATTATTCAACCCCCATTGCAAATCAGATTTATTGTCAAAGTTTACAGACTTTCAGCTGTTTGCAACGAACAAATCAAACAAAAGCAATTGAAATAGTTCAACACAACAAATGCGTCCCCACAAAAGTGGTGTCCCCAAATTCAACTGAAAATGCAACTTATAATGACTTCTCCAGTCTCAAAAGTATTCAACCCCCTGAATAGAATCCGTCACAACAGCACAAATATGCAAAACAGGAGTTGTCTCAAGCACACCTGATGCAACTAATCAGTGGCTCCTTTGGTTGCGCCAGGTGTGCTTGAGCTGGGACACATGAAATACCTGAACTGGCTAGGGGTTTGGCGGAATAGACTAGACTAGGCAGGAACAGGAAGCAGAAAGGAGACTGCTACTCGAGTTCATGCTAAGCTTCTAAATTTTTCTATTTTGATCAATCGTAAAACCTTCACTATTATAATGTGTGAACTTTTTTAGACTAAAATCAGTCAAAAACATTGCGATATCCCTTGTTTTTCGGATTTCACGAACATCCACTACCAGCTTATAGCCTGCTAGCATCACTCTAATCGGCTACCGCTAGTCTTGTTTACATTCTCACTCGACCACTGCTGTTTACAGTGCCGAACGCGTCAGATGTTTATCTACCTTTGAGTGCAGGTGAGAACACATTCAAGTTGCACATGGTGCAGTTGGAGTTGGAGGCCGTGGAGAAGCAGATCCGCGACCTACTAAAAAAGCAGGCCCAGCTGCGTGAGTGGAGATCCACACAGGAGACATCTCGCGCTGACGCTCACAAAAGCACGGTAAGTTTGCGAGGTGATACAATCACTCCCACCACCTCTACTCCGGCTCTGACACACCACGGACCCTGGGTGCACCAGCCATGGAAGGTGCTGGCCAGACCCCGGGCGAAGTCCTCTCCCCCTCCGCCGCCCCCAGTCTTTGAGATCTCCACCAGGAACCGCTTCGCCCTCTCCGCAAGACCAAACCTAACGCCATGATCATCGGAGACTCCATTGTTTGGAACGTTCGCGTCATGTCAACTAAAGGTAAGGTACGCACCCACTGTTTTTCTGGTGCTTGTGTTCTCGATGTCGCTGCACAGGTACCCGCGATCAGGAAGGACGCCAAGAACATCGGAGTTGTTGTGCTGCACGCAGGGGTGAACGACATCAGGCTGTGGCAGATGGAAATCCTGAAGCGGGACTTCGGCAGCCTGATTGAGATGGTATGCAGCACATCGCCCACAATGAAGATCATCGTGTCTGGACCTCTCCCCACATACAGACGTGGACTTGAAAGGTTCAGTAGACTTTTTGCTCTAAACGAATGGTGAATTTCATGGTGTAATGAACAGAAACTGCTCTTTATAAATACTTGGAATCTTTTCTGGGAGCGTCCTAGATTGTTCCATGCTGATGGCCTGCACCCCAGCAGACTCGGAGCGGATCTCCTTTCAGACATCTCCAACACACTACACACCGTATGACTAGTAAGTACAATTTCAAATAACAATAACAACAGTTATGATAGTCAATGTTCGAATTACTTAAATAATAATGTAAAATGTTTAGTTTATCCTAGAGAGTCTGTTCCCCAACTAACAAGTAAAAAATAATCATTATAATACAGGATTTAGAAAAAAATTGATTGCAATTAAACCAGACAATAGCAAAAGAGGCAAACAGAAAGGATTTTTAAAGCTTGGGCTCCTAAACATTAGATCTCTCACACCCAAGGCAGTAGTTGTAAATGAAATCGTTACAGTTAATAATTTTGATGCGCTCTGCCTTACCGAAACCTGGCTTAAATCAAATGATTATATTGGACTAAATGCGTCCATACCACCTGGCTATTGTTATAAGCATGAGCTCCATATGATTGGTCGTGGGGAGGGTGTTGCAACAATATACAGTAATACTCTTAATATTACTCAGAGAAAAGGACACAGGTACAACTCATATGAAGTGATTGTGCTCAGTGTTACACTTTTAGGTATAGGGGAAAATCGCTGCTATCTCTTGCTCTGGCTACTGTGTATAGACCCCCAGGGCCCTACGTTGATTTTTTAAGAGTTTTCAGATTTCCTTTCAGACTTAATAGTTAATGTGGACAAAGCACTGATTGTCGGAGATTTTAACATCCACGTAGATAATAAAAATGATGCATTAGGACTTGCTTTTACAGACCTATTGAACTCCTTTGGGGTCAAACAATATGTCATCGGACCCACTCATTGCTTCAGTCATACACTAGACTTAATTATATCTCATTGAACTGATGTTAACAATATAAATATTCTACCACAAAGTGATGATATCACAGATCACAGACAATCTCATCTCATGCACACTGCCTGTAGCTGAGATTAGCCAATTAGAACCGCAGTATCGAATGGGTAGAACTATTATTCGAACCACTATGGACAGATTCCTAAGTAAGCTGCCTGATCTGTCCCAACTGCGCTGCGTACCTATAAATACAGTTGAACTTGATATTGTGACTAGCAATATGGGCACTATGCTCTCTAGCACTCTAGATATTGTTGCCCCTATCAAATTTAAAAAAGGTTAGAGAAAAACATCCTGCTCCATGGTACAAAAGTCATACTCATGCTCTAAAGAGAGCAACTCGTAATCTCGAGCTCAAATGGAAAAAAAAAAAACAAATCTAGAGGTTTTTCGAATTGTGTGGAAGGACAGTATGTCTAGCTATAGACAGGGTCTAAAGCTGCTAGGGCAGAGTATCTATGTAAACTCATAGAAAGTAACCAAAAGAATCCTAGGTGTTTATTCAATACAATATCTAGATTAACAAATAATAAGACGTTGCCCAAACTGAATATTCCAACACAATTTAGTAGTAATGACTTCATGGATTTCTTCATTGAGACAATTGAAAGCATCAGGAATATAATTGGAAATGTACAACCAACAGCAGCATCACAGGTTTTAGCCTCCAATATCATTCCCCAAGAACAATTGCAGTCCTTACCACTACTGGACAAGAAGAGCTTACAAAACTTATCAACACATCAAAATCAACCACATGTATACTAGATCCCATACCCACTAATCTAATGAAAGAGCTGCTTCCTGTAGTAAGAAACCCTCTCCTCAATATTATTAACTCCTCTTTATCTCTAGGTCACGTCCTGAGAACATTCAAGCTGGCAGTTATTAAGCCTGTTCTTAAGAAACCACAATTAGATTGTAGTAAACTAGTAAATTACAGACCAATCTCAAACCTTCCATTTATGTCTAATGTTTAAGTCTAAATGATGCTCCTTTTTGCAGAATAATGGTATCTATGAAGAATTTCAATCAGGTTTCCGGCCCCATCACAGCACAGAGACTGCACTTGTCAAAATTACAAATGACTTGCTTCTAGCATCTGACCAAAGCTGCATTTCACTGCTTGTTTTACTTGATCTTAGTGCTGCGTTCGACACTATAGATCACGACACACTCTTAGATTACAAAACTAGATTGGTATTCAGGGACAGGCATTGAAATGGTTTAGATCCTACCTGTCTGACCGCTACCATTGTGTTTGTTTAAATTATGAACTTTCTAACTTAACGGCAGTAAAGTAAGTAGTGCCACAAGGATCAGTGTTAGGCCCCCTGCTGTTTTCTTTATATATGCTGCCCCTTGGAAATATTATCAGAAAACACGGGATTAATTTCCACTATTATGTTGATGATACTCAGCTATATATTTCCACAAGACTGTTAGGTTTCCTCTCTCGTGGCGAACGGAGTAGCCTACTTCCGCATTCCACGGAGTGTATTCCAGCTCCATTCAGAAGGACTCTAGTTTTTGTTTACTTCGGCCATGTGTGTTTTTGTTATTGTGTTACGTCATGTCTCCGCCTCCCGTGTTCTCCCATGTGCTCATGTTTTTGTTCATGTCATGTCTCCGCCTCCTCATTTCTCTTTGGTTCATGTTTATTGAAATCACATGTCCAAATCACTTACACCTGACATCAATACACCAGGTATAGGACGGAAGAGGGAGTCAGGATTGGGAGCAGGATTGGGAGCAGGATTGGGAACCTGACGGGGAACCTGCCTGAGAACTGGCTCAGAGATTGGCCTTGGAATAGGGCAAAAATCTGGACATGGATTTGGACATGGATTAGAATTAGGGCAGGAACCTGGACATGGACTTGGACATGGACTAGGATTAGGGCAGGAACCTGGACATGGACTTGGACATGGACATGGACTTGGACATGGACAGGGACATGGACTAGCTTGAGAAGAGGTCATCCCATGGACCCCAGACATGGACAGGGCAGGAGTGGAGGTTTCTTCTCGAACCTCTGACGAGAACATGGCTTGGGCTGAGGTCTCCTCGTGGACCTTCGGTGTAAGCAGGCCAGGAGAGGAGGTTTCCTCTTGAATCTCTGACTGCTGCTTGGGGCTGGAGGTCACCTTAAACATGAACCAAAGAGCTGCTGTCTTGGGACTGTGGTTGCGGTGACGGTTTTGGGACCGAAATTGCCACAAACAAATGCACAAACAAACTTTGCGCTCGGGTCTCCATCGATGGACAGTCCATGACTTCAGCAGAACAGACATCATGTTGAGACTGTGGTGAATTCCTGATTACACAGTTGCACTTTTGTTTTATCATGTAGCACACAGTTATAGAAGGGAATTATTTATAATCACACTATCCGGTGTCACCCAGATGAGGATGGGTTCCCTTTTGAGTCTGGTTCCCCTCAAGGTTTCTTCCTCATGTCGTCTCAGAGAGTTCCCTTTCTAAGGGAAAACATTGCGTGAGCTTCTTGCTGTGGGAAGCGCCCTCGCGCATGACTGATATCTGAAGTCTGTGTGAAATCACCCCTAATTTATAGGCCTGCCATGGCCAGGTGGTGTGTCAATTAAGCGCATCGTGTGATATAAAAATGGCACCTGTGAACCACGCCGTCAGCCTTATTATCTTCAGCAAAAGACTGCATGTTGGTCATTTGTATGAATGTGCAAAAAGACTTCATTTCCTCTCTATTTTTAAATATATATATATATATATATATATATATATATATATATATATATATATTTATTTTTTTTATTTTTTTTTTAAATCTCACTTTTCTATCCCTTTTCAGAAAGAAAAGTATGAGTCAGAGAGAATTCAAGAAGTGTGCTTCACCTTGCTTCTGTTTCATCACAGGGGGAATGGACACACTTTCTGTGTGAAGTTTCTGGGAGTGGAGCATGCTGCAGCGGCTCTTGAGGGAGCTAAATGCGCGCACTGTGAGTGCTTTACAATCAGGCAGCTCCGCTCGCGGCTCGCTCTCTTCTCGGCCAAAGGGAGTAGGGAGTTGGCCGAGGCAGCCAGCCGGCTCAGGTCCTGGGGATCTCGTATGGATCTGGAAGAGGAGCCGGAGACGAGCGCTGCTCTATCTCTTGCTCTGTCTTCCGGGTCCGGCTCTCCGCCGGATTTTTGAGGTCACGTCGTGACTCTGCCTTCCCTTATGGAAAGCCAAAATACCCTTTCTGACTCCGAGAAGCCAGTAGGGGGAGTCATTGCACCAAAAACGGAGAGCAGCTCTCAAACATATAGAGCTGCTTGAAGTAATTACTAGGGCAGTAGAAAAACTCAATCTAGATTGGCCCGGGGAAGAGGAAGTGGCTCATAGCAGGCTGGACAAGCGCTATCTCCCCAGTGAAAATAAATCTCCCTCACACCACAGAAAACTCTCCTTTTTTTCCAGAAGTGCATGACGAAATATAACGCTTCTGGAAAAAACCATACACTAGCCATGTTTATAACCCTGTCAGATTATTCGGCCATCGTGGGGAATGAACAGCACGGGTATTTACCTGTGCCAAAGGTGGAGGAGGTGCTTGCAAGCTACCTCTCTCCATCGATGGCAGGAAATTTAGGGGGGCCAGCTTTGCCTTCCAAGCCATGTAAGGCCACATTATTGTTGGTGGGCAAAGCCTATGCAGCTCGCTTATGGGTCACTGAATACGATGGCAGTGTTGCAGGCCTACCAGGAAAATCTGCTGAGTGAGCTTGACAGCAGGGAGGAATTGGGCCCGAGGCAGTGGTGGAGCTTCACAGCGCCATGGATTTGTCTCTCCAGGTGACCAAGCAAGCGGCCCATCATATCGACCGTTCAATCCGCTTGATTGCGGCAGAGAGGCACCTATGGCTCAACCTCTCAGGGATGGGAGATAAAGATAAGGTCTCCCTGCTGGATGCCCCTGTTGAACCTTCTGGCCTGTTCAGCGGACCCGTTAACACCATCGCCAACAGGTTTTGCGAGGCAAAACAGCAAACAGCCACATTCAGCCAGTTCCTTCCCCGTCGTGTTGAGTTCACCCGGGCATCCACGAGTTCCCTCGCGGAGAGACAGGGGGACTGGGTAGCCACAGTCATAGCCTGCTAGTAGGCCTGATCTGAGAATGATCATAAAGGCCAAGCAGACAAAGAAGGAGCATCCCTGATGAGCCGCGGAGGGAAGTATCCATCCTGGGGTGGCAATGGGCCTGACCTGTTCTGCTCTCTGAGCTGGCCTGGTCCATCTTGGTGCCCTGCTTCTGGGGTTCCCATCGCTGGGGGTTGCTCGCTGTTGCTGAGGATGGGCCCATATGGACAGCCTCCACAAACAATTCACAAACAGACTTTGTGCTCAGGTCTCCATCGGTGGACAGTTCATGACTTCAGCAAAATAGACTTCATGTTGAGACTGTGTTGAATCTCCTGACTACACAGTTGCACTTTATATCATGTATCATACAGTTATAGAAGGGATTTACTTACTTATAATTACACTATCTGGTGTCACCCAGATGAGGATAGGTTCCCTTTTGAGTCTGGTTCCTCTCAAGTGGAAACTACTGCCAAATGTGTCTCCATGGGTCCTGTCCACCATAGAAAAGGGCTACCGGGTCCTGTTCAGAGCTCGACCCCCCTGGTTCAGAGGTGTGCTCACCACAGTAGTGAGCACAGAACAGAGCTCGACGTTAGTGCAGGTAGTGAGATCCCTCTTGGTCAAAGGGGCCATAGAACATGTACCCCGTTCCCTGAGGGAGGGAGGTTTTTACAGCCGTTATTTCCTGGTCCGCAAAAAAGATGGGAGTATGCGACCAATTTTAGATCTGTGCCATCTGAACCGTACTCTTTGGACATACAGGTTCAAGATGCTGATACGCAAACTTATCGTTCCACAGATTCAGTTTGAGGACTGTTGGAGGCAATGCGTACCAATATTGGGTTCTTCCCGTCAGTCTAGCTTTATCCCCTCACACCATCACAAAGTGCATGGATGCTGCTCTGGCTCCCTTGCGACTCCAGGACATCCATGTACTAAACTACCTGGACGACTGGTTAATTCTAGTGTGATCCAGGGAACTGGCGGTTCAACATCAAGATGTTGTTCTCGTCCACATGAGGAGCTTGGGGCTCAGGTTGAACCTCAAGAAAAGTATTCTTTCTCCAATGCAGAAGACAACTTTTCTAGGAGTTATATGGGATTCTACTACGGTGAGGGCGTTTCTATCCCCAACACGCGTAGGATCAATCCTTTCAACATTGAGCATAATAAAGCTGGGTCTCGGCATTATGGCAGCAGCAGCCAACGTCATTCCGTTGGGCCTACTGCACGAGACCATTTCAGTAGTGGCTGAAAAGTCAGGGGTTTCGTCCAAGGACAAAACCCCTGCGAGTAATCGGTGTCACGCGGCGATGCCTACGTGCTCTGAAAATTTGGAGGTGTGCCCGGTTTCTAGCCTCGGGTCACACTCTCAGGGTGTCTCCTTATTGCAAGATGGTAATGACAGACGCCTCCCTTACAGGCTGGGGAGTGGTCTTAGACGGCCGTCAAGCTCACGGTCTCTGGAGCAGCTCTCACCTGGAGTGACATATAAATCGCTTAGAAATGAGGGCCGTATTTCTAGCACTGAAATTCTTTCTTCCTCAATTGAGAGGTCACCATGTGTTAGTTGTGACAGACAACACAGCAGTGGTCTCATATATCAACCACCAGGGAGGGTTACATTCGCGCCCCTGTTCAGGCAGACGCAACTAATTCTTGTCTGGGTGGAGGGAAAGTTTTTGTCAGTGAGTGCAATGTACATTCTGGGCAACCGGAATGTGGGGGCAGACATCCTGTTGAGGCAGGGGCTGAGGCTTGGGGATTGGAGGCTCCATCCACAAGTGGTGGAGTCCATATGGCGAAGGTTCGGCCAAGCAGAAGTGGATGTGTTCACCTCTGAGGAGACAACACGCTGCCCGTGTTGTGAGGGAGATTTATTTTCACTGGCACTCATCCAGCCTGCTATGAGTCACTTCCTCTTCCCCAGGCCAGTCTAGATTGATAGATCACTTCAAGCAGCTCTTTATATGCTTGAGAGCTGCTCTCCGTTTGTGGTGCAATGGCTCCCCCTACTGGCTCCTCGGAGTCAGAAAGGGTGTTTTGGCTTCCCATAACGGAAGGAGGAGTCACACCGCGAGCTCCAAAATCCGGCGGAAAGCCGGACCCAGAAGACAGAGCAAGAGATAGAGCTCCGGCTCCTCTTCCAGATCCATTCGAGATCCCTGAGGCTCTGAAACCCAACTCCCTTTGGCCGAGAAGAGAGCGAGCTGCGAGTGGAGCTGCTTGACTGTAAAGCGCTCACATGCTCCACTCCCAGAATCTTCACACAGAAAGTGTCCGTCCGTCCCCCGTGATGAAACAGGAGCAAGGAGAAACACACTTCCTGAATTCTCTCTGACTCCTAATTTCTTTCTAAAAAGGGACAGAAAAGTAAAGATATATATATATATATATATATATATATATATATATATATATATATATATTTTTTTTTTTTTTTTAAAATAGAGAGGAAATGAAGAGTCTTTTTGCGCGTTCATACAAACGACCGACATGCAGTCTTTTGCTGAAGATAATAAGGCTGACGGCGTGGTTCACAGGTGCCATTTTTATATCACGCGACACGCTTAATTGCCACATCACCTGACCATGGCAGGCCTATATATTAGGCGTGATTTCACACAGACTTCAGATACCGGTCAAGCGCGAGGGTGCTTCCTACAGCGTGAAGCTCACACAACGTTGAGTTCCCTTAGAAAGAGAACATGGACAGCCTCTCACACACAATACCACTGTGTTCCCAAGATTGATTGCAGTCATTGCACCCTAATGTGTGGAGTTGTTTTTATTGTCCGCCAATTTCCACCTACATTTCATAAGAAAAAGCAGTGGTATCGTCAAAGGATAAACAAATGAATGTTCTGACATTACTGACACTCAACAAGAAATGATTAATTGTCTTTCACAGTCAAGTGAACTGGAATTCTTTTTTTTTTAATTTTCTGTGTCTAAGGTTTGTACTTGAGCATAAAATTGCAAAGAGTAAAATTTTGTGTTTGTACAGGAAATGTGTGTGTGTTTGTACAGTGAAGAATGAATCAAGTAGTCTTGTATTTGGCTCAGTCAGTACTCCCAGATATACAATACAGTGGAATACAATGGAATAGTGGATTGCAAAAGGTTAGTATACAACCCCACCCTAGTAGTCAAACAATGTTTTTTTTTTCAATAATACCCTCATTGGCGGCTGAGCCCCCCCTAAAATGAAAATCATAGAATCGCCCCTGTGTTGGGTCAAGAAAAGCTTGAGAAGTTTAGAAACATGATGATGCCCATGATAGCCCATCTCAAAGTACTCCCCATTTACAATTGTATAAAACATATATAAAAAATATACAACCCCAATTCCAAAAAAGTTGGGACACTGGGTAAAATGTGAATAAAAACAGAATGCAATGATTTGCAAATCTCATAAACCCGTATGTTATTCACAATAGAACATAGAAAACATATCAAATGTTTAAACAGAGTAAATGTACCATTTTAAGAAAAAAATAAGGTAATTCTGAATTTGATGGCCGCAACACATCTAAAAAAAAGTTGGAATGGGGCAACAAAAGGCTGGAAAAGTAAGTATTACTAAAAAGAAACAGCTGGAGATTGGCAACAGGTCAATAACATGATTGGGTATAAAAGACTATCTTAGAGAGGCGGAATCTTTCAGATGTAAAGATGGGCAGAGGTTCACCAATCTGCGAAAACGTTCCTCAACTTAAAATTGTAAACACTATGAATATCTCATCATCTACAGTACATAATAGAGTAATACAGTACATAATAAAAAGTGGAAAACTGTTCTGTGGTCAGATGAATCGAAATTTTAAATTCTTTTTTGGAAACAATGGATGCAGTCTCCTCTAAACTAAAGAGGACTAAAGAGGAGAGGGACCATCCAGCTTTTTGTCAGCGCTCAGTTCAAAAGCCTGCATCCCTGGTGTTATGGGGGTGCATTAGTGCCTATGGAATGGGCAGCTTGCATATCTGGAAAGGGACCATCAATGCTGAAAGGTATATACAGGTTTTAGAGCAACATATGCTTCCATCCAGATTCCATCCCATCTTTACTTCTGAGAGACTCTGCCTCTCTAAGATACACTTTTTATACCCAATCATGTTACTGACCTGTTGCCAATTAACCTAATTTGTTGAAAAATGTTCCTCCAGCTGTTTCTTTTTAGTAACACTTACTTTTCCAGCCTTTTGTTGCCCCTGTCCCAACTTTTTTGAGACGTGTAAAATTCAAATTGTGGGAAAATTCAAAATGACCTTTTTTTTCTTAAAATGGATATATTTCCTCAGTTTAAACAGTTGATATGTTTTATATATTCTATCGTGAATAACATATGGGTTTATGAGATTTGCAAATCATTGCATTCTGTTTTTATTTACATTTTACACAACGTCCCAACTTTTTTGGAATTGGGGTTGTACCTATAATGTTAGGGTGATACCATAATCATATGGTCCTTTCATAAACACATTGACTTACAACAGCAGGGCCATCTAACAAGAAATGGGTATTTTTTTTCTCTTACCCCTGTATCTTGTTTTTCCATGCTCACCCCCTTGTGTCGACTTGAAGTAGGGAGACGCGTGAGTGGCGTTTCAATGACTGCTGCCCACAGCACAAAACTCAGTCTGGCCTAGGCAACAATGCCAAGAATCTTCCACACCCTGCCTGTAATTCATTCAAATTCTCAGTAGGGACTGGATGTAAGACTGGCCAAAAACAGGATTTATTAAAAGGTTTTTCAGCATGGCCTCACGCTCAATACACTCAATCGATAAATTTATAAAAGATTTTTTTTTATGTAAAAGATTTTTATGATTTAAAAAATTAAACCAAGACAAATCATGTCAGATTCTTTTCCACCTTGAATGTAATATAGCAACCAAAAACAAATCAAGTGAAAAACAAACAGAAATGTTTCAGGGGGAAAAATAAAAATAAAAAAACTTACATTTATCTGGTTGCATAAGTGTGCACAATTAACCAATCACATGCAAACTCATGTTGAAATGATTCTGATTAACCCCAAATAAAGATAAACTGTTTTTCTAGGATTTTCTAGACATCTTTTCGGGATTGCTGAAGCCATAGTCCACAAAGAGCTTACAAAGCAGGCTAGGGTGGTGAAAGCAACCCTTTCCAACCCTGCCTACATTTTGCTAAACCATGTGGCAAAATGTGTTATGGTTATCCATGATTGCTTCTGGGTTGAATAGAGCACCAGTCCAGCTGCAGAGAAGCAGCCACATAGCATGATGCCTCCACCACCATGCTTCCCCTTGGGTATGAAGTTCTTTGAGTGATAGGCTGCCATTCCACAATAGGCTGCCTCAAAGGCCTACCTATTGTGGAATTGCAGCATATCACCCAAAGAACATCAAACCCAATGGGAAGCATGGTGGTGGCAGCATCATGCTGCATGGCTGCTTCTCTTCAGCTGAACTGGCACTCTATTCAAACCAGAAGCAATCGTGGATAGCTCCAAATACCAATCTATTTTAGCACAAAACCTTCAGACCTCTGCTAGACTGCTGAACATGAAGAAAAATTTCACTTTCCATAATGATAATAATGAAAAGATAACAAACTAAAGCACAAAACCAAGTAAACAAAGCAATGGCTTCAGAAGATCAATATTTTGGAATGGCTTTAACTTTAGGAAGGTTGTGCACAGGACATCCGATCACAGTTTAATAGATCTGGAACAAGACTGTAAGGAATGAAATTGACAAATTAAGATGTGATAAGTTTGTAGAACCAAAAAAAAAAAAAAACTGAGTGCTCTATTACAAGCAAATGGTGTTTTAACAAAGTATTAGTTAAGGGATGTGCATTCTTATGCAAGTAGGTTATACGTTTTTTCGCCCTAAAACATTTTTATTTGTCTTATTTTCTGTTGGTTGCTATAATCACATAAAAGGTGGTTTCATTTTTTATATCACAAAAACCTGCAATTTTAACAGGGTATGTAGTCATTTTCTATCCAGTGTTTGCTGCTAATAATGAGTAAATATAACTTGGAACCAAGTAGTGTTAATTTCGTTAACGAAAACTAGATGAAAAATGTTCATCTACGACCTTTTTTTTCTATGACGAGACAAGACCGATGTCATTAAACACTAACTATGACTATAGCAACATGCAATATTGTTGACGAAAAAGACGACACTAAAATGTAGTTTAAAAAATAAAAACTTTACACAAATCTCTCTTTATTTTCATAGAGAAAAAAAGAGGAGACAAAATAGTATAAATAAATAAATGTATAAATAAATGTTCTGTTCATTGGATGGCATGAGTGGCAGTTTTCTTTCCTGTGCAAGGCATATTATGATTAAGCAAGCACAATGGGGAGTACTCTTCAAGCTAACGTTCATTTTGTCTAGACTCAGGGCTGGAAATGGGGGCGCGGGGGGACTGAGTCCGAGGAGTGAATTTCTGAAGGGGGGACGGTGCTCCAGTTCAAACTGGCTAAATTTTTTTTCAGGAAATGAAGAGGGTTTCTATCTTTTATCCACTCGAAAGCCTACAAAAGTGAGTTCCCAACATAAATGCAAGTTCCACACATAAATGCGAGTTCCACACATAAGATGATAATGATGACTTTCATGATTGGCCATGATACCTACAGGATGCAGCCAGTGGGAACACTTCTCTATCAGCGCCTGTCCTCAAAGGACTGATCAGACCACCTCAGGTAAGTTAACAGAGTATTAATGGAGCCAAAAATCTTAACAGAAACAGTTACTTTAACAGATGAGATAGTAGAAACTTTGATATGGATAAAGCTGCATGCACATACCTGAAATGATCAGGTTTAATCTATTTTGAACACCCTTATTCATCTTAATTCATTTTTACTATCATAGCATGCTGAGTATTACAGAGTTATAGAGTATATCCAGAGTTAAATTAGGATACATGCTTATTAGAAATAGAAACTTGGTTACAAAGTTACAAAGACAGTATGTAATGTTTGTAAAGTGTTTTAGCTGTCATTTATGCAGATTCTCAAGTGACTATGAGCTTTTACTGTACCACATTATTTTTTTTATTGCACTGACACAGGCTGTCACTCTTATTTTTGTTGATAGTCAAAAAAGGCAAGAAAGAGAGAGAAGAGTTTGAAGGGGAGCGAGACAGTCAGTTGGGCAGGATGAAAAAACTATATTAGATTAATTTGGACCACCTGGTAAAAAGCTAGGAGTAAGAGGGCAGAGGGTTGTGATATGGAAGATAAGGATGAATGAACAATGTTTGTTTTGTGCCACACATAATTCATGAATAGTGTTCACTGACCTTTCATTTACCTGTCTTGATACTCAAGAAAGCATAGGCGTCATTTGCGGGTGGGATGGGTGGGACATGTCCCCACCACTTTTTGCCAAAGTCGATTGTGCCCCCACCACTTTTTAAAAGCCATTGAAAAATAGTTTGCAGAAAGTATGTATAAAAGGAAAACCATCAAACCACAAACCATCATTCTTCATAATATAATTCATACATGTAACATAAACCTTATTTGCGCCAGCCAGAACATCAGCTCTTTACAACAGGATAAACAATGAATAGTAAAACTCGTTGCGAAACTCTCGCGAGAGCCTATTTGCTGCTACTAGAGAGTGGCTAGGGTTTCACGAGCTCTAGCCACACCGGTACACAATGATTCATGGCATTTACATGTGGGGTGTGGGATGGTAACACAAGAGGGAGATTCTATAAAACAAAAAAAATATAATAAAGAAACCACACAGTTTCATTTATTATTTATTGAATAAAGATACTTAAAACAATTTAAACACAAATTGGCTTTCATTCATGTTTTACACTAGGTTTTGCATAGTTCACAATTGGTTGAAGTTCTTGATCCACTAGGCGGGCAGGTTTCACTCTATTATTTGATTGGATGGGGGAAATTGATGTGGGTGTGAGTCTGACGGACGTAATTCTTCCAAGTTCGGCATCACACCTGATTTAGCTAGCAAGTTGTCCTGGTAGTAAAAAAAATACATGCAAGTAATTAGAAGTAGAATCTTAACACACACACAAGAATTGTGCAATTAATGGGCACGTTGTAGCTGAGCTGACAATGTAAATGTAAGTTTGCTATTTCCCTTGGGAGTTTTGATTGGTCTGCTGTATGACCTTGCTAGGTGTTGTGGAAATATTTTATATAATGTTTTGGTCATACTGATTTCTATTTGTGATGCATGTGTACATCAATGCATTGTTGAAAAGCGGAAATTAAGTGTATTTCCCATTCTAGTCACAGTCCCCAAGTATATTAATTTATTTTTAAAAAAGAGCAAAACGAGTAGTGCGGTAAGGTGGAATGATTAATGACCACCTGTTAGGTAACAGAAATGGGAGCTGGATGCACGTGCAGGGGAAAAGTCACTTTATTAGAAACATAACCAAAAGTAAAGGAACAGGGAAAAACGTGAAGCAAAGCAAAGTCAAAAAACAGGCAAAACAGTATCCAAGGGGCAAGGCGATAATCCACAATCCTGAGAACATAACAAAGGTCCAAAACACCAGAATAATCAGTCCATGGAAACGAGGCTTGGTAATAGCTTGAAACAACGTAACGAGGCAAGGCAACGAAACTGGGATACTCGGCTAATACTTCACGAAGACGCGAAGAAACAAAGGGGTTTAAATACATGAATGAAACAAGGGTAAAACACAAAACACCTGAAACTCATAATGACACATTAGGAACATAACCAATGAACACACAGGAGTGGAGACATGACATGAACCAAAACAAAGAACCAATAAACATACAGGGGCGGAGACATGACATGAACCAAAACAAGGAAACACGTGGTGAAGTAAACAAAACAAGAGTCTGTGAATGTGGAAGTATGCTGCGCCTGCTTCAGCGAACAGCGCGGGGGGAAACCCTAACACCACCACACAAGCAAATGCAAGAAAGCATATTGTTTGGAGGAGACATGAAATAACTGTAATGTTATTATACCGTTTATTATTGTCACAAAAGTAAACTGGTAGACAGATGCAAATGCAGGTAGAAAGGTTTAATAATAACCAGGCAGATAAATCCAAATCGTAAGTGAAAATTGTAATCGTTAAACAGGCTAAGGTTAGACGATGAACAAACAGAATATCCGAGGCTACGCAAAATCCAAAAACACTAGGCAAGACAAGGTCAGTAACAGAAACATGGGCAGGAGAGAGAGAAACAGGCTTGGTATAGTCACAAGCGCAAGAACTGAAGCGTATACTTCGCCATGAGACAATGAAACATGGAGGTTTAAATACACACACTAATCACAGGGCATCAAGTAGGACAGCTGAGACACATTAGGAAAGAACCTGAAATGATAGGGGCAGAGACATGACAAACTATAACAAACACATGTGTCAAGGTAAACAAAGTCAATGTCAATGAAACCCAGAAACCCAAAAAATGTCTGTGAAGTATATATGCACAAACACACTTTTTGACCAAACATCTCGTGTCGTTTTACAGCATACCCTCAGGTAATGCCTTAGAGGAAGCCACACCCTCAAGTGTAAACAAGTCTGCTTGAATGTGCCCCTGCAGAACCCTACCACCTCAGTACTGGTTCTACTGGCAATCTTTATACCACAAAAGAATAGACACGTATTAGAGTGTACACTTCCCTGTGGATAAAGCTCTAGCATGGAAAACATTCTCCCAACCTCGGTTGAGAGACGCCCAGGAGTTGGTACCCCCTCAGGGGCCAGACTTATAGCCTACACTGCCTCGACAGGGCTATAATGTCAGAAAACCATACTCGGATTTGGTCAAAGCGGAGCTACCAGCAGCAGACTTACTGGTTTTGACGAACCCCCGTTCTGAAAACAGAGCTATCGGGAAAGAGGCATGGCGTCATGCACCCCCTTCCCCGGGCCTCAGCACCTACCTCGGTAGGATGTCTGTCTTCAACAACATTCCCCTTTTTGATATGAGAAGAGATATTTCCTCAGAAATACACTGCATTCATACCAGCCCTAACAGACTTGACTGAAAGGGGGGGTGTATGCGGAAGTGTGTGACATTTAGGTCTTATCGTGACAAATCAGTACTCGAACTGAATGTACAATACGATAGAATGTGCGTAACATACTGAAACCGCATGTATGATGAGCCTGGTTTCAGGTAACGCATTCTAAGCTCAGCTACACTCCAAAGGCCCACCCAGAAGCCTTGGGCTGGATGACCTCTCAAGATCAATCCCACCCTTTACCCCGTGTTCTGAAAACAGAGCTATCGGGAAAGAGGTGTGACCTCAACCACCCCATTTCCCGGGCGTCGGCCCCTACCTCGGTAGAATGTCTGTCTTCAACAATATTCCCCCTTTGATATGAGAAGAGATATTTCCTCAGAAATACCCTGCGTTCATACCAGCCCTAACAGGTTTTAGGTAACTCAATCTAAGATCAGCTACACTCCAAAAGGCTTCCTGTGGTAGGGTCTTTCCCGCTAAATATGAGAAAAATATTTCTCAGAAATATTATAGACTCATAACCACCCCAACAGCCTCGACTGAGGAGCAGGGGGAGAAATCTAAATGTGGAAAAAGCGGCTCTAGATAATAGTGTCCATACTGGATAAACATCCAGATACCGCATGTAAGACAGCACTGTTTAAATAACACAATCTAAGCCAGCTACATCCCCTTTGCCCTTTAATAAGCATGTGACCACCTAAGCAGCAACTACATAGTCAGCCGATAAGTAGCCACACAGGGTCTAACTGACGTTATCCGCACCACGAAGTGAAGTGACACGTATTTAGAGCATAAACTTCCCCGTGGGCGAATTTGAAGCTTTTGTAGAATCCACAGCACTATCCTGGTAGTCACTGGGTCCCACGACGCTATTGGAATCACGATGTGAAAGAGATGCGTAATAGAGCGTACAACTTCCAATGTACAAACGATAAACTGAGTGTAAGACACTGAAACTGCGCGTATAATGAGCACAGTTTTAAGTAACGCAGACCCAAACTCAGCTGCATTCCCGCACCCCGGCAGACTCAAGGGAGAGAGAGAATTACTTTTTTTTCTTCTTTCTTTCCCCACAGCCCTGGTCTCAACCTCTAGCAGCTCTCTGTAGGATTCAGAGAGACGCACGGGTTGTGCTTCCTCCTCCGTTTCCTCAGAGGTGGAGGCAGTGGGCTGATCTACCAGTCCCAGGGGAGAAATCACGCTGCGAGCTCCCACCGGGACTGGAGACCCGGAACCGGTAGATAGAGCAAGAAAAAGGGACTCGCCTGCCTCTTACTCTTCCTCCAGATCTATCGAGACCCCCATGATTTGAGTCGACAGGCTGCCTCGACCGGCCGGTCTCAAACCACGAGGTGCAGACCATCACAATCTGATTGGCATGATTTCACACGTATTCAGACACCGTTTCCACCAAGGGGTGTTCCCAAAGCATCAAGCGTGATGCAACGTTGAGCTCACTTAGAAAGGAAACAGAATATCCGAGGCTAAGCAAAATCCAAAAACACTAGGCAAGACAAGGTCTGCTTAGTCAAGGAAAACTGTAAGAACTTTTGTCTGAGCAGTGCTCAGCACGAGGGGAAATCCATGACAGTTATAGAGGTATTTATATTTATATGTTTCAATTTATATTATATTTACACTCCAGTCATCTGCAAGATGAAAAATAAAAATAAAACTTCCCAACTAGAGTCCCCCAGTGTATCTCGACATGTGAAATGTTAGTCAGTAATAATCTTATGACTAAAAATGTCTAAGTTTACAGTGACTAAAATGTCAACAGTTTTCACTGACTAAAACTAGACAAAAATTCTTACAGTTTTCCTTGAGATAAAGACTTAAGATAAGACATTTAAGATAAGACTTAAATGTCCAGACTTTTGGTCAACTAAAACTGATTAAATAAATAAATAAATAAATTTAAAAAAAGAAAACAGGATAAGGTTGACTAAATATGATAAAAACTATGAAGGACATTTGACACAGGACTAAGTCTAAGACTAAATTAAAAATATCTGACAAAATTTAACACTAGAACCAATTAATTGGTGCCTTTTCTATTATCAATACTGTTGTTATTTCAAACTAACAGCAAATAGTCAATACAGCATACAGTGCCATGAAATTGCCCCTTCTTGATTTTGTATATTTTTCATATTTGTCACATTTAATTATTTCAGCTCATCAGATAAAATTTAATATAAGACAAAGACAACCTGAGTAAACAGAAAATACAGTTTTATTTTATCATTTCATTTGTTGAAAGAAAAAAGTTATCCAACACCAACTGGCCCTGTGTGAAAATGTAATTGTTACTTAGTTAATCAATCAAACACTAAACCAAATTTACTTAATAATTGGGTTCTATTAGACTATCGACACCCAGGCTTTATTACTGCTAGCCATATTGAAACTAAACAGCACTTAAATAGAACCATTCCAGCAATGTGAAGTAAGCTAAAAGGTCTGATGCCCAATGCCATAATGTGCTCTGGTCCTATCCTAATGTGGCATGGCGATGTAGATTACAACAGGTTCTGTCTGCTGAACTGCTGGATGTCTAAGTGACGCTCCAAAAACAATGTCGATAATTAGAATACCTTTGAAGGTAAGGCTGGAAAAACTGTAGAATTTTTAGGTGCTTTCATTTAAAGAAACTTCTTCTGTTCTTCTGTCATATTCTATCTTTATTTTTCCATCAATGGTTACTACTTTAGTGTCTTTGATACACTTACATTTCTTATAATGGTATTGACCTCTGATATGGTTAACACTGCCACTCCCCAGTTGTTCCATTTTCATGAGCACATGTAGGATATTTATCTGTGCCAGCTAGTGTTGGGTCCAAGTCCACCTTTGTCAAGTTTGAGTCGAGACCAAGTCCTTAACCAATCGAGTCCGAGTCAGAGTTCAAAAGGGGCCAAGTTGGACTCAAGTCCGAGTCCTTAATGGCCAAGTCTGAGTCGAGTCCAGAAAGTAATTAAATTCAAAAAAGATTTGAAATTGCAATAGTAAACTCAACACTGAGCTGTTAAATTAATATTTTAACCTTCACAAACCAAATATTTTTATTTAATGTCATCAGCACCTCAACGAGTTTCCTATCAAAAATGGTTTCAAAGAAAAACGGGATAAAGAGGTATATGAAGAACTTATTTTGTTATATATTTTGTTATTGTATCAACCTATCATATATTCAATTATTATATACGGGCATAAAACATTTACTTAAAAAATGCCAACACATATTAGAGCTGCATATTTACACCTGTGTACACGGACCTAATGATCACACACGCACCTTAAAACAGACCATTCAAAAGTTATAATGTAAACAGCATCAAACTAAATTAGTAGTATTCCAAATTACATAAAAAGAGTGTTTGTAGCTATAGAAAGGGTCAAATATGCTACTAGAGCAGTGGTCACCAACCGTCACCAACCGATCTACCTTCCTGCAGGTTTCATCTAAAACCAGAATCTAACACATCTGATTCACACCTGTTTAACTTGATCAAGATATTCTTAAGGCAATGATTAGATAGTCAGGTGGGCACGATTATGGTTGGAGCTAAAGTCTTCAGGAAGGATCTCTAGGAACAGGGTTGGTGACCACTGTGCTAGAGCATATGCTATAGCAGCATATTTCTCCACCTTAATAGAAGATAACAGAAATATCTTAGATTCTTATTTAATACAGTAGCAAAGTTAACCAGGAAGAAGATCACCACATAAGCACAAAAACCAACAGTGTATTGTAGCGATGACTGTGATTTTATTCACTGACAAAATCGAAAATATTTCGGACAATTAACTTAAAGCCAGACAATTTGATAACTAACTACTGTATGTAAACAACAGTAAAACCACATCAGGTCAGTGATTAGGATATTTTATTCCCCTCCAGCAGACCTCTTCAAAATCATAAACTTGTGTACTAAATTATTTATCTACACATTTCTTCAAACAGAAATCAATCAAACCTATATTAAAAATAAGCAAATTAGCATTGATTAGATTATCAAACATCATCAAACTCCTTTGCCCATGTCTGCTCTCTAACTATAGACCAATATCAAACACCCCTTTATCTCAAAGATCCTAGAAAAGGTTGTAGCACAGCAGTTAGGCTCATACAAGAAGGACATTCATGAAATCTTTTAGTCAGGATTTAGATATCACCACAGTACTGAGACAGTGCTGCCTAAAGCCTCTCCTGGCTCAGGTCTTATTTGACTGATCGATATCAGTTTGTACATGTAAATGGTGACTTCTCTATGCAAACTAAAATAAAGTTTGCTGTTCCACAAGGTTCTGTTTTAGGCACACTGCTCTTTTCTATATATATGCTACCTCTGGATACAATTATGACACACAGCTACTGTTTATGTGTCAGCAAAGCCAGATGTCAGACACCTGTGTAATGAAGTTTAGGAATGTGTAAAGGACCTTATATAGATACAACACCAATTCTGAAAAAAGTTGGGACAGTATGGAAAATGGAAAAAACAAACAAGCAAAAAGAGTCATTTGAAAATTCAATTCACCCTGTACTATAATGAAAACACATTATTAACACATTATTTGATGTTTTACTTTGTGAATTTAATTTATTTTTGAAAATATACACTCATTTCAAATATGATGACTGCAACACACTCCAAAAAGTTGGGACAGTTGACTGTTTATCACTGTGTAACATCACTTTTTCTTTTAATAACACTTATTAAGCATTTGGGCACTGAAGACACCAGTTGGTTAAGTTTAGCAAGCAGAATTTTCCCCCACTGCATTTCTTCAGCTGCGCAACTGTATGGGGCCTTCGTTGCCTTATCTGTGCTTCATAATGCGCCACACATTCTCAATCGGAGACAGGTCAGGACTGCAGGCAGGCCATGCTAGCACCCTCACTCTCTACTTACGCAACCATGTGCTTGTAATCCGGGCAGAATGTGGTTTGGCGTTGTCCTGCTCTGGATGGCAGCATATGTTGCTCCAAAATGTGAACATATCTTTCTGCATTAATTGTGCCCTCACAGATGTGCAAGTTATGCATGCCATGGGCACTGACACACCCCCATACCATGACAGACACTGGCTTTTGGACCTGGCGCTGATAACAGCTTGGATGGTCCTTTTCCTCTTTGGCCCGGAGAACATGACAGCCGTTTTGTCCAAAAACTACTTGAAATGTTGACTCGTTGGACCACAAAACACGATACCACTGTGCTACTGTCCATCTCAGATGAGACCGAGCCCAGAGAAGTCGGCGGCGCTTCTGGACAGTGTTGATGTAAGGCTTCTGCTTTGCTTAGTAAAGCCTTAACTTGCATCTGTGGATGCAGAGGCAAATGGTGTTGACTGACAAATGTTCACCAAAGTATTCCCGAGCCCATGTCAGGATATCCATTACAGACTCATGATGATTTTTAAGACAGTGATGTCTGAGGAATTGAAGATCACGCACATTCAATAGTGGTTTTCGGCCTTGCCATTTACGCACCGAGATTTGACCGGATTCCTTGAATCTTTTAATTATATTGTGCACTGTAGAAGGTGAAATGCTCAAAATCCTACCAATTTTTCTTTGGGGAATGTTGTTCTCAAAGTGTTGGATTATTCGCTGATGCATCTGTTAGAAGATTGGCGAGCCTCGACCCATCCTTGCTCTTGAAGAACTAGGCCTTTTTTGGAGGCTCCTTATATACTATGATTAGACGATTGCCTCACCTGTTTCACATCACCTTATTATTTCAACTTGTCACATCACTATTAGTCCTAAATTGACCATGTGCCAAATTTTTGGAACGTGCTGCATGCATCAATTTAAAAATAAGCATTTATCTTCAAAAAACTATGCAGTTGATTAGGTAAAACATCAAATACCTTGTCTTTATACGTTTTTTGTTTAAATACAAGTCAAAATACATTTACAAATCACTCCTCTTTGTTTTTATTAGCATTTTCCATACTGTCCAATTTTTTCGGAATTGCAGCCACCATGGACAACCCCCCCCCCCGACCACCTGAGTGCAATCTCACTCACTGCCCCCTTGCTCCACTGGGGATGTTGGTTTGCCTCCTTGCTCTGCAGTCTGCAGCTCTTGCCTCCTTGCTCGGCTGGGGACTCCCTGCTTGAAGGATCATTTCACACCCCCAACCTCCCCGACTGAGGACATCACTCTGCCTCCCCACTTGGCTGAGGATGTCGCACCACCTCCCCGCTCAGCTAAGGACATCGCTCCTCCTCCCTGCTTGGCTGAGGACATCACTCCGCCTCCCTGCTCAGCTGAGGACATCGCTCCACCTCCTTGCTCAGCTGAGGATGCCGCTCCACCTCCTTGCTTACTCGTCATTGTCGCTCCCCCCTCTGGCCTCACCGTGGTCGTTGCTCCCCTCTCTGGCCTCGCCATCATCAATCTCCGCTCTTGCCTTACCCTATTTAAGTTCCATGTTTTCCGTATTTGTCTGTTGGAGCTTTAAGCTTAGTCTGTGTCTGTGTTTGCTTGCATGCACTGTGTATAGCTTTTGTTTTCAAGTTTATATGTTTTCCTCCCTTTCCTTCCTGGGATCATTGTCCTGTTGGAAGGTCCAATGACGCCCAAGCTTCAGCTTCCTCACAGACGGCATGACGTTTTCTCCTAGGATTTCCTGATACTTCAATGAATCCATCTGGCCTTCCACACACTGCTGGTTTCCAGTGTCCCCAGAGCATCACAGAGCCACCACCATGCTTGACCGTGGACAGTGTGTTCTTTCTTCATTCTTCTTTCTCCAGGCATACCGATCCATCATGCCGAAAAGTTCCAGTTTTGTTTCATCGCTCCACAGAACAGAATCCTAAAACTTTTGTGACTTATTTATATGATTTTGAGCCAACTTTTGGGTCAGTAGTGGTGTACGTCTTGGAGTTCTGGCATGGAAACCTTCTGTGTTTAGTACGCGCCATACTGAAACTTCAGTGCCTGTTGCCACCAAGTCTTGCTGCAGATTTTTTGCAGTAACTCAAGGGTTTTCCACAACCTGCCTTCTCAGAAATCTGGTTGCAGCCGTTGACAGCTTACTTTTTCTGCCCCATACAGGTATTTTATGTATTTTCTGCCCCTAGCCAGTTCAGGTATTTCATGTGTTCCAGCTCAAGCACACCTGGTGCAACTAATGAAACCCTTGATTAGTTGCATCAAGTGTGCTTGAAACAACACCTGTTTTGCATATTTGTGCTATTGTGAGGGATTCTATTCAGGGGGTTGAATAATTCTGAGACTGGAGAAGTCGTTATAAGTTTGCATTTTCAGTTGAACTTGGGGATACCACTTGAGGCATTTGTTGTGTTGAACTATTTCAATTGTTTTGTTTGATTTGTTCATTGCAAACAGGTGAAAATTTTTACAATAATCCTGATTTGCAATGGGGGTTGAATAATTTTGATTGCAATTCTATATATACAAAACCCCATTTGCATAAAAGTTGGGATTTTTTTCTAAAATGCAATAAAAACAAAAACCTGTGATTTGTCAAGTCTCTTGAAACTTTAATTAACTGACAAAAGTACAAAGAAAAGATATTCATTGACTTCACTGACCAACTTAATTGTATTTTGTAAATATAAACAAATTTAGAATTTGATGCTTTCGACACACTCAAGAAAAGTTGGGTCAGAGGCAGACTAAGACTGAAATGTTTATAGAATATTCAAGCAACACCATTTTGGAGGATCAGGTTAATTGGTAACAGATGTCAGGATTGGGCATAAAAGGTGCATCCACCAAAAGCTCAGTCTTTTCAAGCAAGGATGGGACGTGGCTCACCACTTTGTGCCACACTTTGTGAGAGAATTGTCAGTCAGTTCAAAATGAACATTGCTCAACACAAACTTGCAAAGAATTTAGGTCTTTAACCATCTACAGAGCATAATATTGTGAAAAGATTCGGGGAATCCGGAGAAATCTCATTGCGTAAAGGGCAAAGCCGGAAACCACTGTTGAATGTGCGTGACCTTCGAGCCCTCAGGAGTCATTGCCTAAGAAATCGTCATGCTACTGTGATAAATATAACCCCATGGGCTCGGGAGTACTTCATAAAACTGTTGTCACTTAACACAGTCCGCCGCAACATCCAGAAATGCAACCCGAAACTCTATTATGCCAGGAGGAAACCACACATCAACTCTATGCAGGAACACCGCCGAGTTCTCTGGGCCCGAGTTCATCTCAGATGGACTTAAAGGCAGTGGAAACGTGTGCTGTGATCAGATGAGTCCACGTTTCAGCTTGTTTTCGGGAAAAATGGACGTTGAGTTCAACATGCCAAAGATGAAAAAGAGCAACCAGACTGTTATAAGCAAAAGTTGCAAAAGCCAGCATCTGTGATGGTATGTGGGTGCATCAGTGCCCATGGCATGGGTGACTTTCATATGTGTGAAGGTACCATTGATGCAGAGGCGTATATTGGGATTTTAGAGAGACATATGTGCCATCAAGGCAATGTCTTTTCCCAGGAAGTCCATGTTTATTTCAGCAAACAATGCCATTATGCACGTACTACAACAGCGTGGCCTCATAGACACAGAGTGCCTGTGCTTGACTGGCCTTCCAGCAGTCCAGATCTGTCTCCTATGGCGCATCATGAAAAGGAGAATCAGACAATGGCGACCAAGGACTGTTGAGCACCTGAAGTCTTGTATCAAGCAAGACTAGGCAAAAATTCCACATGCAAAACTGCAACAATTAGTATCCTCAGTTCCCAAATGATTAAAAAGTGTAATTAAAAGGAAGGGTGATATAATACAGTGGTAAACATGCCTTTCCCAACTTTTTTTGAGTGTACTGAAGGCATCAAATTCTACATTTGCTCATATTTACAAAATACAATTAAGTTGGTCAGTGAAAACATTGAATATATTTGTACTGTTGTCAGTTAATTAAAAATTCAAAGATTTTTGTTTTTATTGCATTTTAGGAAAAATCCCAATTTTTATGGAAATGGGGTTGTGTATACATTTTCTTTATATCTCTGAGCAATAAATGGTCTGACCTTGGTCTGAATTTGCTGGGACACCCACCCCTAGGAATATTGGCAACTGTCTTGAAGGCTTGATTAATCAGCAGCAACAACTGCTTCTCTGAGGGCATGGCTGATGTCCTTTCTTCTTGGCATGATGTAGACACACACCTGAGTGCTCCAGAACACCAAACTGCCAAAGGTTCTGCTTTCATAGAGGTAGTCACAGTTTTTGATGATTAAATAATCTTGTGCATTACATTAGTAACGTCTGGCTGTTAATAACTCTCTTAATGATTGTGGCAGTAGGACGGGTATACTTATTTTTCCCCCACCTGGTTTCCCAATGTTTGTTTACTTTTTGGGAAAAGTGACTACATATTGAAATCTGTTGTTTTTGAGTTGGTGTATGTACACACCCCTTTGTGGATTGATACATTGTAGTGGTGAAGGGGCTAGTGTACTTCACTGAACCTCAGGTCTATATCAGTGAGAGACAAATTTAACAAACACCTCCAAAAGGACTTGTCCTATGTACTGAGTGGGGTTGAGGACACTGATAGGCACCAGTGGATTGGGATGCTGTCAACCTATGGCCATGAGCTGTGGGTAATGATCGAATGAATAAGGTCATATGTAGGGATGTACTGATACCATTTTTTGAGACTGAGTACATAAGTATTCAGACTGAATACCAAAGTACATTATCTGAATTTATTTGACTAATTATATACATTTTTTTTTCAAACTTACAGGACAAGGGTGATAATACAACTTACTGAATGTAAGGCACCCAAAAACAAAAAAGGGGAACTCGCACAGAAAAGTGTTTCTGTACAGCTTGAAGTAAAATATGTTTTACTGTCTTCATTGAATCCCACCTAATAGTGGCTGATAGTCAAGAACAATATATTAGGAAGATTTATTTTCACTCATCTAGGCTTGTCTGTAGACATATTTTCTTGCCTATCTAGCGTTTGCTGCAGTGATGGTTGCTGCTGTGTACTGCTAACAATGAACTCCTCATGCTGAGTTTTACGTTTAAAATGTTTTATCAGGTTACTTCTATTGTAGGAAGATGCTGTAGTACTCTGCTCTGCTATGACTGCCATCATTAATCATGAAACACAAATGCAGACTGCTGTCATTATGTGTGCTCTCTTCATTACCATGACATTGCACACTAGGCTTATGTCACATAGTATCACATGGTATTGGATGTTGGTATCAGAGCATGTTTTTCGAGTATGTGTACACAAGCAAGGTATCAATACCAATACCATTATCTGGATTGATACATCCCTACTTGCGAGTATGGGTGGTAGAAATGAGAATGGTTGCCAATGTGGTCAAATATATTATATAGTTCTGAAGGGTTGTGAAGGTGGAGAAGGGTTGATGGGCTCACTCTCTGTGATAGGCTGAGGTGCTTTGCAATTTGGGAGAACCTCAGAGTAGAGCTGTTGCTCCTCTGAATTGAGAGAAGCCACTTGATGGGGTTTGGGGTTTTATGGTTTAGAGAAAAAAAGATTTAAATGAATCTTAGTGAACTCAAGTCAAAGCACATTTCTGAGATTATAGGATTATACATCCTTGTCATGAGAAACTCATGTATCTCCAAAACAGTAACTTTACAGGCTGTTATTGTATAAAAACTCAAAATGTATGCATAATGTTGTACAAACAATGAACCAATTTTTAGCAAGAATGTTATTGGAGATGCAAGGTTTTTACACAATATCACAATTTACACAATATCTTGAGTATTCAGTTAGACCATGTTACCATCACCATGCCTGTGAGCTTGTGGAACGTAAGAAAGTCGAAGGTTACATACAGTAATGAAATCATAGCTCTGAAAGAGGACTGCCAGGACATCTTGGTCACTTACAATTTCACTAAGTAGACTTGTTTGGCACATGAGTCGAGACTCATACCACTAGACAGCCTGTGAGCAAGCAAGCAATGACTCTTTCTGCGATTGTCTTTTTGTCCTAGTGCTTCCATATGCATGATCAGGACATTTGTCTTGTTAAATTCCCTGCTGTCCCAGCAGCCAATTGTCCAGAAATACACTCAGACAGTGACACTGCAGGGGCTCTAAGGCATCTCACTTATACTTTGTCCAGCACTTGGGGTGCCTGGCCAGTTGCTTTGCCTGTAGTAGTGACTGAACTTCACAGTGTGATTGTGGTTGAAAATTAACTAAGCAATCTTCAAATATGATGCAAGGTTATGAATTGTGCCCTGTAAGTGTGCTCATGCGCTATTCTGATGCAAATCATTTTTATTGGCATCCTGTTTAATACCATTAGTTATTGCAGTTTAAAAAATCCAACCTTGCAAATAGGTATTGGCTGCCACCTTTTTCTCCTAGGGAACCCCCAGACATAAAAATGCTGTGTGATTTGAAAGAACCACAACAGACCATCATTTCAAAGAAGGTACAAGATCTCAGAGCTGCTTCGTTATCTTAGGAAGTACTAGGGGCTGAAAACCTTTTGGGTTTGGTTTGGGTTTATTCCTATTTTAAATGTGCTTGCATATTAAAAAAAATAGTTTGAAGGAATGCAATAATGAAATGTTTGGACCATGAACAACAAATCTACGCTCTATTATTCACAAATAAAGACAAAGCCAGTGCTTTACATTTACAATCTATGCCTGAAACATCCCATCCCCACAAGAATTAAATTTTTCTTTAAAAAAAAAAAAAATAAATAAATTTTTTTTCAGGATATTCTTGCTCTTTGTCTCTCTTCTGATATAGTACATGTGTATGAGAAACAAGGAGAGCCCAGGAATGATGGGATGAGCGCAGAAGGACAAATTCTAGCTGAGTGAGTTCAGAATAGACAAGCTATCACTAGAACCGGGGCCTGCTGATAAAAGCACTGTGACAGCTTAGTAGAAATACTGAATTCAGCTTACAACTGCCCATACAACTGCACTGATGTCCTGATAGTTCCACTCATAAATTTGCTTCAAAATTGTTCAGCTACTTGGTCTGCAAGTGAATTTCACTTAATTTCACTGGATCCAATAAAGCAAGTGTGCAAATGCCACCAAACATGATAAGAATGAGAAATAGGGATGGAGCCAATGACTCTAGCCCTTGTGTAATCACGCAATCTGCAGGTATTACCTCACATATTGCCGATTTTCGATTCTTTTACCAATTGTTCCGTGCCAGTCTATGCCATTCACTGACCATGGGTTTAATATAGCCTGTCACTTGGACTTAATGTACTAGTCTGTCTTCACAGGCCAGGACGAATGGTGAAGCCAGTGACTTACTGCTTTAATATGTTGCCTGATTCTTGCATTACACAAATAAATCTATGAATATGTAAATGAATCTCTTTGAATTCTCGTGTGGAGATTTAAGCAATTTTACCTAAATAATTTATTGCTGTAAAGGTCCACTTGGAATAATATTTTTTAAATATATTGTTCACTGGCAAGGTTCATTTTGTCTTAAATGATTAAGTCGGTGCCACATTCACGAAAATCTCTCGACCGATTCTACAGTGTTGCATTTCCGATCAGATAAATGCGAACTACCATCAGCCCGGAAAGAAACCTACCACTGCTTCCCACGGGGGCAGGTGACATCGTGTTTAAGGAGATTTAGGCTACACCCATGGAGCTGTGCAAATTTATGCAGCCATTCACAAAGCGCGGAGATCTTTTCTTGATGCGAATTATCACACAGCGCACCAAAACACCACCGCATTTGGTTGTCTCAGTATGGGCAATGACCCCTCGTTGTCCCTGAAACTACACAAGAACATCATGTCTAGGCTTAGATGTTCAAAATGAGATACATATGGGACACCGATGACAACCGATTCGCATTCAAATCTTTCTGTATAGCCCATGCCGCGTGTGACGCCTATATATGTTACTTCCACAGAAGCACGTAAAATACAGCCTTCTGTTGCAGAATAATTCGACACAGATCGGCCTAGCGAAAGTTTCAGAAGTGACTGCGGCAATATCATGTATGTGCATTTGCGGAATGAAAGTCAAGAGCCCGAGCAGAGAACACAGCAATTTACAATGTAGGATAATAGTGAATATTACCTTGGGTCAGGATGATTCCGCACAGGAAGCCCACCCAGACCGCGGCGCTTAGAGCACGACTTTCAAAAGAGCGTGTGGTTGGCATGGCGAGACGCGCGTACGCACTAAACAACGCTAAAAATCCAGTATCTATGATACAGCTCCGAGAAACCGGCAGGGTGTAAATGCAGGGATTAATCGAGGAGGGAAGACGTTTCCGAGTGATCGTTACATTACGGATCCGTTACATTACGAATCCCTCTAGCGAGTCAGTCTCTCTCTCTCTCTGTCTCTCTCTCTCTCTCTCTGCAGTGTCTAGCCTTTGTCCCCTCCGCGCACCATCTGTCAATAAAAGTTGCTCTTTTTTTGTGTTGCCATCGTTAGGTCCAAAAACTGCGTTTCACTATTATATTATTCTGTCTGATAATTACGTTATATTAGTGTGTTAGCAGACTAAATGTTGGTTGTTTGAAAGATAATAATGATAAAGAACGAAAGAAAGAAAAAAGAAAGAAAGAATAAAAAATATCAAGGCTGCTACCTGCTCATAGGTCATACTAAGTTCACACTTAACCAAACAGATTTACACTAACATTTAATTTTATTTGATTAAGTGCTCAGAAATAAAGGTTCCTCAAGGATGGTTTGGTGGTTAATGGTTAATGTATAGTGTCCTCCACTAATAGTGGCACCCTTGGTAAATACAGGTGCATCTCAATAAATTAGAATGTCGTGGAAAGTTCATTTATTTCAGTAATTCAACTCAAATTGTGAAACTCGTGTATTAAATAAATTCAGTGCACACAGACTGAAGTAGTTTAAGTCTTTGGTTCTTTTAATTGTGATGATTTTGGCTCACATTTAACAAAAACCCACCAATTCATTATCTCAACAAATTAGAATATGGTGACATGCCAATCAGCTAATCAACTCAAAACACCTGCAAAGGTTTCCTGAGCCTTCAAAATGGTCTCTCAGTTTGGTTCACTAGGTAAGCCACAAACATTCACTGCCAAAGAAGCTGGCTGTTCACAGAGTGCTGTATCCAAGTATGGTAACAGAAAGTTGAGTGGAAGGAAAAAGTGTGGAAGAAAAAGATGCACAACCAACCGAGAGAACCGCAGCCTTATGAGGATTGTCAAGCAAATTCGATTCAAGAATTTGAGTGAACTTCACAAGGAATGGACTGAGGCTTGGGTCAAGATATCATGAGCCACCACACACAGACGTGTCAAGGAATTTGGCTACAGTTGTCGTATTCCCCTTGTTAAGCCACTCCTGAACCACAGACAACGTCAGAGGCGTCTTACCTGGGCTAAGGAGAAGAAGAACTGGACTGTTGCCCAGTGGTCCAAAGTCCTCTTTTCAGATGAGAGCAAGTTTTGTATTTCATTTGGAAACCAAGGTCCTAGAGTCTGGAGGAAGGGTGGAGAAGCTCATAGCCCAAGTTGCTTGAAGTCCAGTGTTAAGTTTCCACAGTCTGTGATAATTTGGGGTGCAATGTCATCTGCTGGTGTTGGTCCATTGTGTTTTTTGAAAACCAAAGTCACTGCACCCGTTTACCAAGAAATTTTGGAGCACTTCATGCTTCCTTCTGCTGACCAGCTTTTTGAAGATGCTGATTTCATTTTCCAGCAGGATTTGGCACCTGCCCCCACTGCCAAAAGCACCAAAAGTTGGTTAAATGACCATGGTGTTGGTGTGCTTGACTGGCCAGCAAACTCACCACACCTGAACCCCATAGAGAATCTATGGGGTATTGTCAAGAGAAAATGAGAAACAAGAGACCAAAAAATGCAGATGAGCTGAAGGCCACTGTCAAAGAAACCTGGGCTTCCATACCACCTCAGCAGTGCCACAAACTGATCACCTCCATGCCACGCCGAATTGAGGCAGTAATTAAAGCAAAAGGAGCCCCTACCAAGTATTGAGTACATGTACAGTAAATGAACATACTTTCCAGAAGTCCAACAATTCACTAAAAATGTTTTTTTATTGGTCTTATGAAGTATTCTAATTTGTTGAGATAGTGAATTGGTGGGTTTTTGTTAAATGTGCGCCAAAATCATCACAATTAAAGAACCAAAGACTTAAACTACTTCAGTCTGTGTGCACTGAATTTATTAAATACACGAGTTTCACAACTTGAGTTGAATTACTGAAATAAATTAACTTTTCGACGACATTTTAATTTATTGAGATGCACCTGTATGAGCAAAGAAGGCTGTGAAAAAATTTCTTTATTGTTTAACCTTTTCATCTTTTGTTCAGAAAATTCACAAAAATACTCTGCTCTCATGGATGTCAACCAATTTCAAACACAACACAGGTTTATCAAAAAAAAAAAAAAAAAAAAAAAAACTTTTTGCAACAATTATTGGTACCCTTTTAGTCAATACTTTGTGCTAACTCACTTTGCCAAGATAGCAGCTCTGAGTTTTCTCCTATAATGCCTGATGAGGTTGGAGAATACATGGCAAGGGATCTGAGACCATTCCTCCACACAGAATCTCTCCAGATCCTTCAAATTTCGAGGTCCATGCTGGTGGACTCTCCTCTTCAGTTCACCCCACAGGTTTTCTATGGGGTTCAAGTCAGGGGACTGGGATGGTCAGGGCAGGACCTTGATTTTGTGTCAGTAAACCATTTTTCTGTTGATATTGATGTATGTTTTGGATCATTGTCCTGCTGGAAGATCCAACCATGGCCCATTTTAATCTTTCTGGCAGAGGCAGTCAGGTTTTCATTTAATATCTGTTAATATTTGATAGCGTCCATGATGCCATGTATCCTAACAAAATGTCCAGGTCCTCTGGCAGGAAAACAGCCCCAAAACATTCAAGATCCACCACCATATTTAACCGTGGACATGAGGTACTTTTCCATATGGCTACTTCTCTGTGTGTGCCAAAACCACCTCTGATGTTTATTGCCAAAAAGCTCTATTTTGGTTTCATCTGACCATAGAACTCAATCCCAGCTTGAAGTTCCAGTAGTGTCTGGCAAACTGAAGATGCTGGAGTTTGTTTTTGGATGAGATAGAGGCTTTTTTCTTGAAACCCTTCCAAACAACTTGTGGTGATGTAGGTGATTTCGGATTGTAGTTTTGGAGACTTTCTGACCCCAAGACACAGCTAACTTCTGCAATTCTCCATGCGGTGATCCTTGCAGATTTTTTGGCCACTCGAACCATCCTCTTCACAGTGCGTTGAGACAATATAGACACACGTCTAATTCCAGGTTTCAATGCTTGTGCTATTTTCTTATAGCCACTTCCCATTTTGTGAAGTTCAACAACCTTTTGCCACACATCACAGCTATATTCCTTGGTCTTACCCATTGTTATGAATGACTAAGGGAATTTGGCCATGGTTGAATAATTTCTTATTCCTAGTCACCCAGGTGTACTAAAAAATGTAAAATATCAATGGGAATATACTTATATTTTTCTCATATGAATTCACAGGGGTGCCAATAATTGTTGCACACCTATATTTAACAAAGTTTTTTTTTTTTTTTATAAACCTGAGTTGTGTTTGCAATTGTTTGATATCCATGAGAGCAGACTTTTTTTGTGAATTTATTTAAAGAAAATACCATGAATGCCATGTTTTTTGTTTTATTCAATACAATTCAATTCAATTTTATTTGTATAGCGCTTTTAACAATAGACATCATCACAAAGCAGCTTTACAGAGATACAAAAATTTTGGATCTAAATTTTAAGTCGATAAATTTATCCCCAATGAGCCGCCAGTGGCGACGGTGGCAAGGAAAAACTCCCTGAGACGACATGAGGAAGAAACCTTGAGAGGAACCAGACTCAAAAGGGAACCCATCCTCATCTGGGTGACACTGGATAGTGTAACTATAAATAAATCCCTTCTATAACTGTATGATACATGATATAAAGTGCAACTGTGTAGTCGGGGGATTCACCACAGTCTAAAGATGAAGTCTATTTTGCTGAAGTAATGAACTGTCCACCGATGGAGACCCAAGCGCAAAGTCTGTTTGTGAATTGATTGTGGAGGTTGTCCATATGGACCCATCCTCAGCAACAGCGAGCGACCCCCAGCGATGAGAACCCCAGAATCAGGGCACCAGGACGGACCAGGCCGGCTCAGAGAGCAGAACAGGTCAGGCCCATTGCCACCCCAGGAGCAACACGCATGTGATGTGACGATTTGATGTTTGATGTTTTACACCATTTTGGGTAAACTCTAGATACTGTTGTGTGTGAAATTCCCAGGAGATCAGCAGTTTCTGAAATACTCAAACCAGCCCATTGGCACCATAAACCATGACACAGTTAGTCACAAAGATCACACTTCTTCCCAATTCTGATGTTTGACTTGAACATTAACTAACTGAAGCTCTTGACCTGTATCTGCATGATTTTATGCATTGTGCTGCTGCCACACAATTAGCTATTTGGATAACTGCATAAATGTGCAGGTGTACAGATGTTTCTATTAAAGTGGACAGCGAGTGTATATACAAGGCTTATATTAGAAGTGATTGTATGTTCCAATAGAACATGTTGCCCCAGTGAATGACTGAGTTTTAAGATTCCAGTCTACTAGGGAATGCAAAAATTAATGGAAATTAGTTAAGCTTGTTAAAATAATTGTGGTTTATTGAGATAGATCACTTTGTGAAATACTCCACAGGTTGGGACATATACTCTTGAAATAGCTACTAGTATCACTGAGACAATTATACCTTAATTGCTATCACCTGCTACACATTAACAACCTGTCGTCTGATTGTTTGAAAGGTCTATTTTCTTTCTTGTAAACAAGCAAACCTAATTTTAAAGGCTGAATCACAACACTGTGTTTTTAAGGGTCTTGACATTACTTTTGACATTTCCAGGTCAGTCAGATTGAGATCTGTCGGAAGATGAGCAAGTCAGAAAAACCTCTGTCAACACTATGGGGTAGGTGGCTTGGTTTTATTTATTTTTAAACACTGCATGACTTTGGCAGGTTGTTTTTTAGCCAAATTCTCTTGCTCTTAATTTAGGCTGTGAACTAAATGAGTCAAACAAGCAAGAGTCTTTTAAGACCGATGACACAAATCATCAGCACCAGCTTGCATTAAGAACGGTAAGTTCTGTAACTAAGACATGGGCTAGTTTACTTGTGTTCATATGCTCAAATGAAAAGTACATTCTTTTAAATTTCTCAGATGTGCTTGGGCCACACTGTGAAAGATGAGTTTAACATTGTTGAATTGGTTTCTGGGGAGGGTGACAATGCCAAAGGTGTGCCAATTGCAACCCTACATGCCAAGTCAATGCCTACAGTAAGTGAACTCTTCCTTGTCTTCTGTTTTTGTGCTCATTAAGCCTTGGAATTGATATTTCTCATCAATGTTGGTCAGGTCAACTTGTCTGGCTTAGACTTGCATCCTCCTGTGACCTTTCGGCTGAAGCATGGCTCAGGCCCCGTATTTGTTGGTGCAGAACATGTAGCCTGTGAGTTTACACTGGCCTTATTTAACTTAAACTTCAAAAAAACATTGTACAGTAGCAATGAACCAATGCTTTTCTAGTGGAAGACTATTCAGATGAAGAAATGGATGAGATGGAGGAGGAGGAGGAGGAGGAGGTGGAGGAAGAGGAGGAAGATATTGAAGAGTCACCTGTGAAGAAAGTTACAAAAAATGGTGGTGGCAAAGTGAGGCCAAACTTCAAATTACCTTACTTGCATTTATTCAAGCTGCTTCAGTATTGTGACAGCAGTCTGAATGTTTTGTTCTCCCCCCCAGAGAAAGAAGCCAGAAAAGGGAGAAGATGAGGGGTAAGTTCTAGAGCTCTATTCTGTATTAAATAACAATTTTAACATGCTGCTTTCCCACTAATCATCTAAATTTGTGTGCATGTAAAATAGTGAAGCATCAGAAGGTGAAAATAATCCCCCTAAAAAGGTCAGACTTAAAGTGACTTTGATTTTACTTATCTAAAATTGAAGTTGACAATTTTAACAGCTCTGTTCTTTCCCTAGGGAAAAGGAAGGGGTAGAAAACCACTGGCTGCAAAGGTTTGACCAAATAGGAGTGAATGATAATGACACCAGCTGAAATTAATTCAAAGCAAAGTATTCTGAAGCACTGTTTAATTATACAGCAGTTGTAAAAAGCCTTTTGGGGGTATAGATTTTGAAATGCTTACACTTGTCTAGCATTGCAACTATATCCTGGCTTTTAGTAATAAAATTGCAAAATAAATGTTTTCCATTTGTCAGATGTTAAGTGATCGTATTAAATAAACTTGTATCTGTTTGTATTGACCGAGATGGTTGACTTGCATTCTTGTTTCAAAGTGCAGTGTTGGTAATCTGAAGCAAGTTCCATTTTTAACAGGCACAAATGTTAAATTGAATACACTTTTAATCAGAATTGTACTTCTCAGGAGGTTTTTGCTTCACCCTGGTTCACCTTTAATTAAACCAGAGAATTCCTGGTAGATTACCTGAACTATATGGTTTAAGAAGGTCTGTTTTTTTTTTTTTTTTTTTTTTTTTTTTAATTTTTTTTAAAGTTATGTACTACAACTGGGTTTGTGTTGCATTCACTTGTTTTTCATGAAACGGTATGGGTATATATGCAAAAATAAAGGCCTGACTCATATGTATCAGTAATTACTGCTAGTGTCTTATCTACTGCTAATGTAGATCACTACCTAGAGTGTTGCTGTAAAAGACAATATGACAGCTGAAAAACTGTAGGGTTTCCAAATGCTGCAATTTAAGAATATTATTTTTTGCCAATGCTGATCCAAAAATTGTGGCTTATTTATTATTTTTTTTATGAAGACTAAATATGGTTCCGGAGTGTATATATCTTAACCAGAGTATAGGCTATTACTTGGTTTTATAAATAATTGATTTGGTGAAAAGTTGATTTTGTAAAAAATATTTTATGAAAAGTGAACATTTGCTGCTGGGTACTGAATATATACAACATGAATTGTTTCATTCAAATCCTTTATTATTCATGTGTACAGTGTAGAATGTGCAGCATGTTCATTGTGCTTCCACCATTGCTTCAGCAATGTGGGTGACTGCATTCTGGGTAGAATAAGTACTTCTTCTCACATGTAAAAGAATCTAGTCATGAAAACTTTGAATTAAAGGTAGTTTTTGTGTATTTATTTTTACAGCGCTAGTGTGTGGGTTTTTATTTCCACACTGCCTCTTAAAATTTGTAATAAAATGTCCACTGTGAAGGGGAAAAGTCCTCATTCAATTCCTTATGTTCAGTCAACCTCAGCTTTCTTCAAATACTTTTTCATCACTGAATTTATGTCTCCCTCACTTCCTTCAGCCTCCAGCCTCTTTTCCTGTGGTCCAATCCGGTGCTGAGAGCCTTCAGAATCAGAAGAGTCTGAATTTGAGTCCTTGCACAATGCCCTGGAGGGTGGCAGTTCTCCAAAATGCACACTTAGGGTACGACGCTGACCCCCTCTGGAGCTGCTACTTGCTAAGCTGCTTATAGACTGTGATCTACGGATAGCTGGGACAATGTCTGGGTTGGTGTCTCTTAAATCGCTTCCAACCCTCTCTTTGTCAGTTTCAGGACTTCTTAAAAGATGCCGATTCTGAAAGACAAGTGGCTCTGAACCGAGTAGGGCCTCCCCACCACCTTCAGCAGTCAGACCCCTGAACAGCTGGTGGCGGACTGGATGTTGGGTGCCTAGGGCAGGCAGGGTTTTGGCACCACGTTCTTCCTCCCATTCCTCTGGGATGGAGAGGCTGGAGATTTGCACAGAAGACAGCATTGATGTAAGCGAGTCACAGGAGCCAAAGTGGTTTACCTTGCTCATAGCAGACGTGGCTGAGGGGGCTGATGGTGTGGATTCAGACAGGGTGCACAGGCTGGAAGCATGGGTGAGCAGAGGGCTGGGCACTTTCAGGATGCCCGGACGCACTGCTTCCTCCAGGCTCTCATTTGTGTCTGGTGAGAGGGTGAAGGCTCGGCGACGTAGGCTGGAGGCTGCTGTGGGCTGGGAAATGGGAAGTGATACTATACTGCCCTCATCCACCTCTGAACTTTTGTTCCACCCAGTCCGTTTTTTCCGTAAGCCCTCCAACAGCTCAGATAATGCAGTTGAGGATGATGCCCTAGGCGGAATTCTAGAGCTTCCAGCAAGATCATCCTCCAATTCCTGAGAGCATGATCTGGTAAAGTAGAAATGGAAGAAGTCCATTGTTATTCATTAAATAATAAGAATAAAATAAGAAAGTAATTTAAGAAAAATAAAGCAGCAAATTCTACTTTGGTGTTCAGGGACTTAACAAGGGTCTAAAGTAATTACCAGTTTGATTTGTGGTAATTACCTGAAGCTGTAGGTGCTCATTGTGTCTGTGACAGACTGGGAACCAGATGTGCTTCCAGTATAGGAAGAGACTCCACCCCCATAACGCTTGTGACCCCCATGTGGCACCCCTAGACAATGCCGAATGCCCTTACCAGTGTCCTCTGTGCTGATGCTGGAGCCCACGCTGGATGCATTGTCCCTGCCACAAGAACATAGTGTGATAAAGAGCCCTTTATTATAAATCCCTCCACTTTTGCTCCTGTGCCCAAACACAGGAGCTGGTAATTCACAAACCTAGTATCATTCATTCATCGGCCACATGTTGGCAAGACCAGAAGACTTTGATACTTCCTTTGATATCCTCAGTGATACCCCGCTGTACATGTGAACCATGGGCACTAGTAGAGATTCCTTATCACTGGAGCACCTTCAATATTGAAAGTGCATGACTCACTGATCGGAGAGCAGCTTCAATAGTGTTGTGCTAACATAAAACATGGTCTCAAGGCCTGTGAAAATCCACAGATAGTGGGGTTTCACATTTAAGTGGACAACACCATTACAATGTTTTCCAATTGCTGTGATAAGTAAATGTGCCATTCAAATAAGCACTGCCAACCTGGCTTTATCATTGCACCTTGGCTTGGGCTTTCTACATCTAAGCAGCATGTAAATACAAAGACAGTGTTTGTATATCCACTGCCTTAGGACAAACAAGCAAATAAAAAACACATTCTAGCAGCATTTAGCAGAATTCAAACTTCATTCACACCATGCAAATATATAAACGATAGATAGATTCTAGACCATATACAGGTGCATCTCAAAAAATTATTTGAATATCGTGGAAAAATGTTTTTTTTTTCCGTAATTTAATTAAAAAAGTGGAACTTTCATATGTTCTAGATTCATTACACATAAAGTGAAATATTGCAAGCCTTTTTTGTTTTAATCTTGATTACAGCTTACAGCTCATGGAATCAAAAATCCAGTATCTCAAAATATTAGAATAAAGAATTTATAATACAGAAATGTCGACCAGAGAAGAGCTCTAATCAGCTAATTAACTCAAAACACCTGCAAAGGTTTCCTGAGCCTTTAATCTCTGTCTGGTTCAGTTCAATATTCATGGAATAATATTCATGGAAAGTTGACTGGAAGGGAAAAGTGTGGTAGGAATAGGTGCACAAGCAACAGGGAAGAAGGCAGCCTTGAGAGGATTGTCAAGCACAGCTGATTGAAGAACTTGGGGGAGCTTCACAAGGAGTGAACTGAGGCTGTGCATCAAAAGCCACCATGGACAGAAAATGAACTGGGCCATTGCTCAGTGGTCCAAAGTCCTCTTTTCACATGAGAGTAAATTTTGCATTTCATTTAGAACTCAATGTCCCAGAGTCTGGAGGAAGAGTGGAGTGGAGGAAAAATCCAAGTTGCTTTAAGTCCAGTGTGAGGCTTCCACAGTCAGTGATGATTTGGGGCACCATGTTATCTGCTGGTGTTGGTCCACTGTGTTTTCTCAAGTCGAGAGTCAATGCTGCCGTCTACCAGGAGATTTTAGAGCACTTCATGCTTCCATCTGCTGACAAGCTTTATGGAGATGCTGATTTCCTTTTCCAGCCCACAGTGCCAAAACTACTAGTTACTGGTTTGCTAACCATGGTATTACTGTGCTTGATTACCCAGCCAACTCGCTGACCTAAACCCCATAGAAAATATATGGGGTACTGTCAAGAGGAAAATGAGAGACACCAGACCCAACAATACAGACGAGCTGAAGGCCACTGTCAAAGCAACCTGGGCTTCCATAACACCTCAGCAGTGCCACAGGCTGATTGCCTCCATGCCATGCTGCATTGATGCAGTAATTCATGCAAAAGGTGCCCCGACCAAGTATTGCGTGCATAAATTAACATACTTTTCAAAATGTCAACATTTCTGTATTATAAATTATTTATTCTAATATTTTTAGATATTGGATTTTTGATTTCTATGAGCTGTAATCTGTAATCATCGAGATTAAAACAAAAGAAGGCTTGCAATATTTCACTTTGTGTAATGAATCTAGAATATATGAAAGTTCCACTTTTTGAATATATAATTTTTTGGTTATGGAAAATTAAGTCTTCCCCTTTGTGAAGCCTGCATTTGATTGGTTAAATGTAACATGGTGGCCATAATCATTTATGTTCATTTGAGCTGAACTTTTGACTGAACTTTTGATGCTGCTTTGGCAGAATTCTGAACTACAGGCAAGGATAGTAGTGTGAATGTTTTATAATTAAGTTATCCAGTAAACATCTGAATAGGTATTCTCTAAAGTTAAATAATAAGTGTTGTCTGATATAGCCTATCAGCTACAAAGAAGTTACATCAATCATCTAGTCTACCATATAACATAGCTAACATTATCATTACTTAATCGACAATTTATATTATCTAGCAAGCTAATTTTGTTGTTTTGTCCAGGGGAGAAAATGAACAGGTGGTCAAAACAAGAGCAAGAGGTTAAGTGTTAAGTGTATATATAAAACATCTGTGTGGTCCACAATAGAGATCACCCAGTTTTACTTCTTTATCACCATCCTTTCACTTGCAGTTTAGACAAATAATGATCGGCTAAAAATCCCCTTTAGATTAAAAAAAATTATATATATATATATATATATATATAAATTGAAAATAAAGTAAGTCAAAAATGTCTGAACCTACAATTGATATAAAGTCTACATACCCCTGTTGTGATAAAAAAATAAATAAATAAACCAAGATAAATCATGTCAGAACTTTTTCTATGTTCAATGGGATATTACAATGTATAAAAATTAAGTGAAAAACAATCAGAAACATTTTAAGGAAAAACAGGAAAAATAAAAAAGTTACAATAACCTGGTTGCATAAGTGTGCACACCCTTTGATAATTGGGGATGTGACTGTGTTCAGAATTAACCAATCACATTCAATCTCATGTTCAAATGTAATTTTCATACAGCTGTCATCAATGAATTCAATTAAATTTGGGGTCTCATTAATCCCAAATAAAGTCTTTATAGAAAGTTTCTGTAGGATTTCCTTGACATCTCTTTGGCTTCATCTGACTCCTGAAGCCATGGTCTGCAAAGAGCTTACAAAGCATGTATGGTATCTCACTTGTCGATAGTTATTGATCAGGAGAGGGGTATAAAAGAATTTCCAAACATTTGATATACAATCATCAACACATGGTAAAAACACAGTGACATTATCAAGAACAGGACATCTCACCAAAATTTACAAAAGGACAAGATAAAAAAATTACCAGGGAGGCTGCCAATAGACCACATACGGCAACATTAAAGGAGCTGCAGGAATATCTGACAAGTACTGATTACTCTCAGCATGTGACAACAATCTCTCATATTCTTCACATGTCTGGGTTATGGGGTATGGTGTCTAGACAGAAGCCTTTTCTCACAAAAAAACATCCAAGCTCAAGTAATCACCCCAAACCATGTGACAAAATGTGTTATGGTCTGATGAGACTAATTCTAAAAGGTATGTTTGGTGCAAAAAAAAAAAAGCACATGGCCCAAAGAATACCATACCCACAGTGCAGCATGATGGTGGCAGAATCATGCTTTAGGGCTGCTTTTACTTAGCCAGAACTGGGGCTTTAATCAAGATGGAGAGAATCATGAATAGCTACAAATGAATCAAGAATAGCTACCAGTCGATTTTAGTACAAAACCTTCATGTGTCTGCTAGTAAGTTGAAGATGAAAAGGAATTTCACCTTTCAGAACGGCAATGACCCAAGGCATACATCCAAATCAACAAAGGAATGGATTAACCAAAAGATCATCAATGTTTTTTAATTAGCTAGCCAGAGCCCAGACCTGAATCCAAATGAAATTCTGTGGGGTGACCTGAAGGCTATGCACAAGAGATGCCCTTATAATTTGATGGATTTTGAGGAATTTGATGTTTTTGCAAGAAAGAGTGGGAAAATATTGCCAAGTCAAGATGTGCCACACTGATAGATTCTTACCTCAAAAAAACTGGGTGGTGTAAGAAAATCAAAAGGTGCGTCAACGAAGTATTAGTTTAGGGGTGTGCACACATATGAAACTAGGTTATTGTAAGTTTTTTCATTTTAATTTTTTTCCCTAAAAAAAAAAAATTCTGATTGTTTTTCACTTTATTTGCATACTTTACAATTTCACATTAAAGGTGGGACAATATCTGACATGATTTAGCTTAGTTTCATTCTTTTACTTCACAAAAACCTGCCATTTGAACAGGGATGTGTAGACTTTTTATATCCACTGTAAATAAACCATATACAACTATTGTAAACGCACCCACTCACCTCTTATAGCATTAATACTGAAGTATCCAAAGCAAAATTTCTGATTATGAACACAAGAAAGACAGGAAAGAAAGAAAGGGGAAAGGATAGCAGAGCAAAGGAATGCATACATTTCTCTCTTTCTGGAGATGGACTCCACAGCAGTCTGTACACTGTGTAGCAAGAGAGAGAGAGAGAGAGAGAAAGTCAGCAATGCCAGGGCAGGTAAAATAGAAGAGAGTCTCTAAATCTGAGAAAAGCATGACAAAACAAGAGACTAAGATTTAAGTAGGTTCATGCTGACCAAAGGAAGAAATAAGTTACACAGTACTTCTTGTTAATAAAGGAAAAGTCCTGTTTCCATCACAATAACTATACAGAAACTCTAGGAAGGTCATACCTTTCTGTGTCACTTTCATCACTTGACTCCACCTCCTCCAGGGCAGCCTGTAGATCAGCGATACGTCGGATTGATGTCTCCAGATCAGCTTGTAGTGTCTGACGCACTGCACTAAGCTCCTCCACTTGCATTTCCTTGGAAGAGGCCAAGAAATAAATTTTCCATCATATTCTGTGTTAAACAAGCAGATAATGACATTTTTTTTTTTTTTTTTTTTTAAATTGCACTTCAATTCAACCTAAAAATAGCTTGTTTAACGGTTTATTAAATCAAGTTTGGTTTTTGGCTTTAACCACAATATTTACAGTAGAAGACAGCAATAATATAATTTGATAATTTTCTTTATTCATTCTCCTACTCTGGCTCTAGGCTCCTGACCAGATGCTATTTGCCTATGATTAATTTCTATTGTCTCCTCAAGGTTATTGATACAAGAAGTCTCTTTCTACTCCTCACATCTCCATGACAACTGCACCCCCACCAGTGGCCCCTCCCTTTCCTTCACCAATAACCTGGAGAGCATCACAATGTGTGTATGTCTGTGTGTGTGGTTGATTAGCAAATAGCAAATATATGATTTTATATATATATATATATATATATATATATATATATATATATATATATATATATATATATATATATATATATATATATGCAGTATATTAGCACTTCAAAAACAATGCATTTCATTCCCACTAATTTTGAATTCACTACGCATCAATAGACATGCAGCTCATTTTTTCATAATTGTTGAATCGCCTCCTAGCTTTAACACAGGTCAAATTATATTACATACAGCCAGCTGCTCTATCATATGAAAACCTCTATCCTCATGTTTAATCATGAATATGTATTTTTTCTCTCTCATGGATTCAATATCATCATAGCCATAATAATTTTCTCAGCCAACAGGCAGTAGGCTATAGAGTGGTGAATTGTACAAAAGGACAGAAGCAGATGCCAACATCTGTCTTAAGGCCACATGTGACTGATAGTTCAAAGTGAAGGTTGGTATTTGAACTCATCAGTGACTGAATGACTGAACATCCTGGAATCCAGAACAAGTCAAAATATATTCACTTTAATGTAATATTCATTTAAAGGTGTCTGTCTTTCCAGCATTGTCTAGACAAACATGCCGGTTGACTTTTAAATAAATGTCTTTTAACACAGAACTCTGTCATAATGAATATATTCCTATGCGTAACATCTACCACACGGAGAGAGGTTAAATACAAGTATTTTCTGGATTCAGCCATTTTTATTTAGCATTTTTTTGGTAGTATTTGGTGTTCTGCTCCTATTTTGGAAGCTTCGATAAAATATCTGTTTGAAGGAAAAACTCACTCTCTGTGTTAACCTAGGTTCTGCAAACAGGAGAAAAAAGCAAATAATGTGGACCACCAACATCTAGGCCTAACCAATTTGCCTGTCAGTTTAGAAAACTCCCCCTCTTGCACTAACATTCAATAATTTTAATTAATTTTAATGCATTTGCATGTGTTTTGGGGGATGAGACAAAAGATTAGTTTTGAACTACTACCTCCAGCTAATCTTCACAAAAATTGCTATATCTAACACTTAATATAGACTGTTTGAACCTAAACAATGTAATGCTAGTTATGAGACATAGCTTGATGAGACCCAGATACCACCAGGGCTAGTGAGAATGATGTGGAGTTCTTGCAACAAAGTAGAGAACACAGAGATGTACAGTGCTGTGAAAAAGTATTTGCCCCCATCCTCATTTCTTCTGTTTTTGTGTATATCTCATACTAAATTGTTTGTTACTGATTGATGCCTTCGTGTTTACGACCTCTGCCCGGACTGCGTTTACGCCTTTTGCCTTTGTTTTGGATTGTCTGCCTGGAACAATTATTTGATACAATAAACACTCACATATGGATTCTACTCCTCCGTCTGCTTCAAGTATGTTACACAAATCAACACTTAAATATAACTTTTTCAACAGCATGAAGTTGGTTAAAAGGTGTTACCCAGTAACACATTATTCCAAAATTGAAAGAAATTCCAGAAATGGTGAGGAAGAAGGTGATTGAAATACATCAATCTGGGAAGGGTTACAAAGCTATTTCAAAGGCTCTGAGACTCCAAAGGACCACAGTGAGAGCCATTATCCCCAATTGGAAAAACTCGACACATTAGTGAACCTTCCCAGAAGTGGCCGACTTTCCAAAATTCCTCTAAGAGCACAGCAACTACTCATCCAGGAAGTCACAAAAGAGCCAAGGACAACATCAAAGGACCTACAGGCCTCTCTTGCATCAATAAAGGTCACTGTTCATGACTATCAGAAAGACACTGGGCAAAAAGGGCATCCATGGAAGAATGGCGAGGCGAAAACCACTGCAAACCCAGAAAAACATTAAGGCTCGTATGAATTTTGCCAAAACACACCTTGATGATCCTCAAACCTTTTCGGAGAATGTTCTGTGGATTGATGAGTCAAAAGGGGAACTGTTTGGAAGACAGGAGTCCCGTTACATCTGGCAAAAACCAAACACAGAATTCCACAAAAGGAACATCATACCTATGGTCAAGCATGGTGGTGGGAGTGTGATGGTGTAGAGATGCTTTGCTGCTTCAGGGCCTGGGCAACTTGTAATAATTAAGGGAAACATGAATTCAGGTCTCTACCAAAAAATCCTAAAGGAGAATGTCCGGTCTTCAGTCCTTAAGTTGAAACTCAAGCTCAACTGGATTATGCAGCAAGACAATGATCCAAAGCATAGAAGTAAGTCCTAGTCCTAGAAGTAAGTAAGACTGATCTTGAGTTATCGAAAGTGTTTGGTTGCAGTTATTGCTGCTAAAGGTGATACAATCGGATTTTAGGTTTAAGGGGGCAATTGGTTTTTCACATTGGTGATAGGTGTTAGATAGCTTTTTGTTTTTTTTGCTTCAATAAAATAAATAAATAAAAACTGTATTGCAACTCAGGTTGCCTTTGTTTTATGTTGTTTGAAGATCTAAAACTATTTAGTATGAGATATACAAAAAACAGAAGAAATCAAGAAATACTTTTTCACACCACTATATGACACTGTATTTAGAATAATAAAGTTAAAAAGCCATGTTTCCTTGGAACCATTTCACTCAGCTGATTCCAAAGGACAAGAAACCCTGACAGCTGTCATAGAACCACAGTTACATTTGTAATTAAATCATGAGGAACAGGTCTCACCTTAGGACTACCCTGAAAGACTGCCTCACTCATATGTGCCGGATGGTGGTACCCCGCTCCTTTCAGATATGGAGATGAGGTCTCACAGGCAGTAATCAGCCTGTGAGACCTCAGAAAGGAGCGATGTGTTGTGATGTGCTGCAGTGGCTGCCACATTTTAGTGGGGTAAAGCCCCCATAAAACTGCCTCTCTAACAGAAGCTGCCAGATTTATTAGATTGTCTGTCACTGAAGTGACACTATGCATAGCATTACATTTCATTACCTCAATTTAGTATCTTGTGGATTCATTAAGTTGTTTAGTCAGTTAATTACTGACAGTAATTAAATGTCAATGCACAATATTTTAAAAATGCAAAATTATGACGATGAATCAAGTGGTATTTTATACAGTATCAATAGTGTTGGGTCCGAGTGCACCGAGTTCGAGTCGAGACCAAGTCCTTAACCAAACGGGTCTGGGTCCGAGACCAAAAGGGGCCAAAAGGGGCCGAGTTGGACTCGAGTCCTTAATGGCCGAGTCTGAGTCAAGTCCAGCCAAGTCCAGAAAGTAATTAAATTGAAAAAAGATTTTAAACTGCAATTGTAAACTCAACACCAAGCTGTTAAATTTATATTTTAACCTTCACAAACCAATGACAACATAAATGTAACAAAAAATACCACTATTACATCTTGCCATTGCCATTTAATATTTTTATTTTATGTAATCAGCACCTCAACTAGTTTCCTATCAAAAAATGGTTTCAATTAAAAAAGGGATATAGAGGTATATGTAGAACCTTTATAATATTACAAGTGTATGGAAATACAAATTAACTTGTTTTGTTATTGTATCACACTATATTGTGTCCTCCAGTTCGAGTTGAATTTCAATTATGTGATGCCTCTCCCCCACAGTTATACAGGCTGAGAGAGAGAATACAGAGTAGAGTTACATTTAGCAGCATGTCATAACATAAGCTTCATGCTTTATTACTGCTTTTAATCTGTCTATGACTGACAAAAAACTCATTTCTGAACACAGCTCTGATCTTGTAACTTTTTTTTAAGTCCTAAAATGAAAATAAATAAATAAATTTTAAAAAATCCCTATCATCAGGGTTTATGATATTTACTACATTAAGAAGTACATTTCACATTTTACGTGAAATTCAAGACTGGAATCACCAAATGCTAATGTTTAGGGTTGGGCCATATGACTACAATCTTATTTCACGATAACGATATGTTTTCTCAGGTCTGTCAGTAGAATTCAAGTAAGAAATACGACGGAAATTGAATAAAGCAATTAAATATAAAATAAAATAGACTTTACTGTATGACATATACAGTGATTCTTATTAAATTTACTGATGTTATTCAGACAAATGAGTGAGTGAGTGATTTTCTCTTTGTGTTTTGTTATTTGATTAATATTAATGACACAGACAGCAGCAGGTTTATTAGACTGCTGTCAATTTAAGACCTAATGCACAGAGCCATACTGTATTGACACACCTCCGATTTACCCCCCCAACTGTTTACATTCACTTAAGACATAACCAACTGTGTTTACATGAATACTCGGCCGGACCTGCATTTTGACATGCGTGTGTATTTATTTGACCGTGCAAGCAGAATAAGCCGCTAAAGAGAACTCAATTCGGTACTCGCAAGGTAGCTTTCTATGCACGCGCTTCAAGTGCATGGTCAGGTAGGGAGACATTATTTCATTAATTTCTTATTATCTCAGTGTTATGTTTTTATTCATTTTTTAGCTTTATTTTCATGCTACACATGAAGGCGTTAGCTGAACTGTTAATCATCCGGGGCTGAGCCCAGATTCTTCTCCATAAAAAAAAAAAAAAAAATTAAAACATACTTCTAAATAGACTGTTTGCATGTATTTTTTTCTTTCTTGTAAGGGCTAATTGAAAATTGGACAAAAAGTGGGATTTATCATAAAACTTGCCTCGGATGTTATCACTGTTTGCAGGACTACCAGACCAATAAAATATAAAACTTTTTGGCTATCTAACACGAGACTATCAGGTCAGTTTGGTGCCAGCCCAGGGGAGGCACAGCCAAGTTATCACTGTAGCTTAGTTTAGCTGCTACAGAGCCATACAGTGTTCGTTATCTGTCCTTATGCTCTGCTCATATCATATTCACGTAGCTAACTTATACATATTCACGAACTCATATAGACATTTACACATTTTGTTTTCCTGCTCAGCACGAGAGGATGTTACTGTTTCAGTTTCAACCCCTTTACTGGTTTAAAATATATAAAATATATATATATATATATATATATATATATATATATATATATATATATATATATATATGAAAATAAAATCGGCGTATATCCATTTTTATCCATTTTTCCCTCACACTGTCTGTGAGCTATAGCGTTTGGCAGAATTGAGACGGTCAGCCAATAATACAAAAGTATTTCCACATATTTTCCTGTAAACTCTGTCTGATTGGTCTTGAATTCGTTCACTGAAGATATAAAATTACAGGCCTTCTTTTACTGACCTTCAGCTACGTAGTGACAACTCTGAAAAATTTACGACTCCAAAATTTCCAAGTCTGTGTCAAGTTCGAGTACAAATTTACCCATGTGCGTGACAAGTCTGAAATCGTTCATAATTGGGCTCGAGTCGGAAGTTAGGGATCGAGTACCCCAACTCTAGGTATCAAATTATCAGGTTGGACATGTTATTACATTTAACAACAACAACAAAATTGCCATCTGTTCAGTCAGCATTTTCTGTACTCTTTTGTTTCGGAGGATCTATTCAAATTTTTCAACCTTTAAGGCATGAACTATGCAGGTACACATAATAAGAATGGGGTACTTGCATAACCTGTCTTGGGCCATAATTGACTCTTAACCAGAATCTACAGTCCCCTCCGAAAATATTGGAATGGCAAGGCCAATTCTATTGTTTTTGCTATACATTGAAGACATTTGTATTTGAGATCTAAAGATGAATATGAGATGAAAGAATCAGAATTTCATGCTTTCATCTCCTGTTAACTTAGAACATGGCACATTTGGTGGCAGACCACCCAGTTTTTAGGTGAGCAAAAGTATTGGAATATATAGTCTTAAAGTAGACTTTATATTTGGTTGCATATCCATTGCTTGCAATAACTGTATCAAGCCGGTGACCCACTGACGTCACCAAAGTGTTGCATTCTTCTTTTGTGATGCTTTTCCAGGCTTGTACCACAGCTTCTTTCAGTTGTTGTTTACATATGGGGTTTTTATTCCCTTCAATCTCCTCTTCAGGAGGTGAAATGCATGCCTTCTTGGGTTGAGTTGGGTTGGGATACGTTCTGATGACTGACTTGGCCACTTTCCCCCTTACATAATCAATAAAGATTAGCGAGCCCATTCCAGAAGCAGTCATGCAAGCCCAAGCCATAACACTACCTCCACCATGCTTGACCGATGAGCTCATATGTTTTGAATCATGAGCAGATCCTTTCTTTCTCTACACTTTGGTCTTTCCATCACTTTGGTAGAGGTTAATCTTGTTTCCAGAACTTTTGTAGTTCATCATGTACAGCCGTGGCCAAAAGTTTTGAGAATGACACAAATATTAATTTTCACAAAGTCTACTGCTTCAGTGTTTTTAGATCTTTTTGTCAGATGTTACTAACTGTTACTGAAGTATAATCACAAGCATTTCATAAGTGTCAATGGCTTTTATTGACAATTACATGAAGTTTATGCAAAGAGTCAATATTTGCAGTGTTGACCCTCCTTTTTCAAGACCTCTGCAATTCGCCCTGGCATGCTGTCAATCAACTTCTGGGCCACATCCTGACTGATGGCAGCCCATTCTTGCATAATCAATGCTTGGAGTTTGTCAGAGTTTGTGGGTTTTTGTTTGTCCACCCGCCTCTTGAGGATTGATCACAAATTCTCAATGGGATTAAGGTCTGGGGAGTTTCCTGGCCATGGACCCAAAATTTCGATGTTTTGTTCCCCGAGCCACTTCGTTATCACTTTTGCCTTGTGGCAAGGTGCCCCATCATGCTGGAAAAGGCATTGTTTGTCACCAAACTGTTCTTGGATGGTTGGGAGAAGTTGCTCTCTGAGGATGTTTTTGTACCATTCTTTATTCGTGGCTGTGTTCTTAGGCAAAATTGTGAGTGAGCCCACTCCCTTGGCTGAGAAGCAACCCCACACATGAGTGGTCTCAGGATGCTTTACTGTTGGCATGACACAGGACTGATGGTAGCGCTCACCTTTTCTTCTTCAGACAAGCTTTTTTCCAGATGCCCCAAACAATCGGAAAGGGGATTCATCAGAGAAAATGACATTACCCCAGTCCTCAGCAGTCCAATCCCTGTACTTTTTGCAGAATAGCAGTCTGTCCCTGATGTTTTTTCCTGGAGAGAAGTGGCTTTTTTGCTGCCCTTCTTGACACCAGGCCATCCTCCACCCACCCGCCTTACTGTGCGTGCAGACGCACTCACACCTGCCTGCTGCCATTCCTGAGCAAGCTCTGCACTGGTGGTGCCCCGATCCCGCAGCTGAATCAACTTTAGGAGACGGTTCTGGCACTTGCTGGACTTTCTTGGGCGCCCTGAAGCCTTCTTCACAACAGTTGAACCTCTCTCCTTGAAGGTCTTGATAATCCGACAAATGGTTGATTTAGGTTCAATCTTACTAGCAGCAATATCCTTGCCTGTGAATCCCTTTTTGTGCAAAGCAATGATGGCTGCACGTGTTTCCTTGCAGGTAACCATAGTTAACAGAGGAAGAACAATAATTTCAAGCACCACCCTCCTTTTAAAGCTTCCAGTCTGTTATTCTAACTCAATCAGCATGACAGAGTGATCTCCAGCCTTGTCCTCGTTAACACTCTCACCTGTGTTAACGAGAGAATCACTGACATGATGTCAGCTGGTACTTTTGTGGAAGGGCTGAAATGCAGTGGACATGTTTTTTTTGGAATTAAGTTCATTTTCATGGCAAAAAGGGACTTTGAAATTAATTGCAATTCATCTGATCACTCTTCATAACATTCTGGAGTATATGCAAATTGCCATCATAAAAACTGAGGCAGCAGACTTTGTAAAAATTAATATTTGTGTCATTCTCAAAACTTTTGGCCATGACTGTAGCTGTGGGGTCCCTACATCACCATTTGATTTGTCAGTTATTTAAACTGACTACTTGCAACTGGATGCCAGCTGAACTTTATGCAGAAGTATGTGGTTGATAGGTTAGATGCAATTAAAAATGGACATGTGTGTGTGGTAGTAGTAGTATTTGTGCATGCTAGCATAGTGACTGGACAGAGTGCTAAGACAGTTATTGTCATAAAGTTCCTACGAAAACTCTAAACATTTCCAGTAACTGTTGCTCAATCCTGCACATCCGCCTAGAGGAATTTTAGCCCATTTCACAGTACAGAACAGCTTCAACTCTAGGATGTTGGTGGGTTTCCTCAATGAACTGCTTGCTTCAGGTCCTTCTACAACATTTCTATTGGATTAGGGTCAGGACTTTGACTTGGCCATTCCAAAACATTATTTATTCTTCTTTAACTATTCTTTGGTAGAACGACTTGTGTGCTTAGGCTCGTTGTCTTGCTGAATGACCACTTTCTCTTGAGATTCAGCTCACGGACAGATATCCTGACATTTTCCTTTAGAATTCGCTAGTATAATTCAGAATTCATTGTTTCCTCACTGATGGCAAGCTGTCCTGGCCCAGATGCAGCAAAACAGGCCCAAACCATGATATTACCTCCACCATGATTCACAGATGGGGATAAGGACCTTATGCTGAAATGCAGTGTTTTCATTTCTCCAAACATAACACTTCTCATTTAAACCAAAAAGTTCTATTTTGGTCTCATCCGTCCACAGAACATTTTTCCAATAGCCTTTTGCCTTGTCCACGTGATCTTTAGCAAACTGCAAACAGGCAGCAATGTTCTTTTTGGAGAGCAATGACTTTCTGCTTGCAACCGTGCCATACACACCATTGTTGTTCAGTGTTCTCCTGATGATGGACTGATGAACATTAACATTAGCCAATGTGAGAGAGGCCTTCAGTTGCTTAGAAGTTACCCTGGGTTCCTTTGTAACCTTGCAGACTATTACACGTCTTGCTCTTGGAGTGACTTTTTTGGTCGACCACTCCTGGGGATGGAAACAATGGCCTTGAATTTCCTCCATTTGTACACAGTCTGTCTGACTGTGAATTGATGGAGTCCAAACTCTTTAGCGATGGTTTTGTAACCCTTTCCAGCCTGATGAGCATCAAAAACTATTTTTCTGAGATCCTCAGAAACCTTCTTTGTTCATGCCATTATATACTTCCACAAACGTGTTGTGAAGATCAGACTTTGACAGATCCCTGTTCTTTAAATAAAACAGGGTGCTCACTCACACCTGATTGTCATCCCATTCATTGAAAACACCTGACTCTAATTTCACCTTCAAATTAACTGCTAATCCAAAAGGTTCACACACTTTTGCCACTCACAGACATGTAATATTGGATCCTTTTCCTCAATAACTAAATGACCAAGTATAATATTTTTGTCTCATTTGTTTAATTGGGTTCTTGTTGTTTACTTTTTGGACTGTGAAAATCTGATGTTTTAGGTCATATTTATGCAGAAATATATAAAATTCTAAAAGGTTCACAAACTTTCAAGCACCACTGTAGGAAGAGGTGTGTGTGTGTGTGTGTGTGTGTGTGTGTGTGTGTGTGTGTGTGTGTGTGTGTGTGTGTGTGGTTACCAGCTCCATGCGCCTACGGCTACTCTCCTGCTCTCTGAGGCTTAGATCTTCCATCTCTAGCCTCATGTCTGCCAGCCTCTGCTGGTAGTAATGTGAGTTCTCTCTCTCTCTTGCCTCAGCCTGAGCAGACTGCTCCAGCTCCTCACCCATCCTCACCACACTGTCCCTCAGACGCAGAACTAGAACCTAAAAATTTTTCACAGGAATTTACATAATACATAATATATAGGTCTTCTCCAATGGGACAAACTGAAGAACATTTTAGGATGCTTGTTGGAACCATTTTTTTCTGAGAATGTATGTCACACACGGTCCCAATCTACCAAGCTGATTAAAAGGGGAGGGGGTCTTTCTGTCTGTGCTGACCTCAAATCTCTTGACCTGGCCTCTCTGGAACTCCAGCTTGTTCTCCAGGTCACACACACGTGCTTCCTGCTTGCTCACAATACTCCGAGCCACTGTGGAAGACTCCAGGAACTGCAAGTGTGCTGCACTTGTCTGCAGCTTATGGGTGAAGAACCAAGGGTGAAAAGAAATGAGGTGGAACAAATTAGATGTTTGATGTAAACCTCACATGGGCTGAAGTGTGTCTAAATACCAGAATACACTACACTTCGACAGGTTCTGTTAACCTTCTCACAAATAGAAATCAGTTATGATGGTGATTTCACCTTTCTGTCTCAGAAACAGGCACAGTGTCCATATTTATTACAACCCCAATTCCAAAAAAGTTGGGATGTTGGGTTAAATGTAAATAAAATCAGAATGCAATGATTTGCAAATGTTATAAACCCATATGTTATTCACAACAGAACACAGAAAACATATCAAATGTTTAAACTGAAAAAAAGGTAATTTTGAATTTCATGGCAGCAACACGTCTCAAAAAAGTTGGGATGGGAGCAACAAAGGGCTGGAAAAGTAAGGGTTACTAAAAAGAAACAGCTGGAGGAACATTTTGCAACTAATTAGGTTAATTGGTCAGTAACATGATTGGGTATAAAAAGAGTACTTTAGAGAGGCAGAGTCTTTCAGAAGTAAAGATGGGCAGAGGTTCACCATCTGCGAAAAACTGCTTCTACAATTAGTGTAACAATTTCAGAATAATGTTACTCAACAAAAAATTGTAAAGACTTTGAATATCTCATCATCTACAGTACATGATATCATCAAAAGATTCCAAGAATCTGGAGAAATCTCTGTGCACAAGGGACAAGGGTGAAAATCAATATTGCATGCCTGTGATCTTTGGGCCTTCAGGCGGCACTGCATTAAAAACAGGCATGATTCTGTACTGGAAATCACTGCATGGACTCAGAATCACCTCCAGAACTCACTGTCTGTGAACACAGTTCGCTGTGCCATCCACAAATGCTGGTTAAAACTCTATCATGCAAAGAAGAAGCCATATGTGAACATGATCCAGAAACGCTGAGAGAGGGACCATCTGGCTTGTTATCAGCGCTCAGTTCAAAAGCCTGCATCTCTGATGGTATGGGGGTGCATTAGTGCCTATGGAATGGGCAGCTTGCACATCTGGAAAGGCACCATCAATGCTGAAAGGTATATACAGGTTTTAGAGCAACATATGCTTCCATCCAGATTCCATCCCATATTTACTTCAGAGAGACTCTGCCTCTCAGAAGATACTCTTTTTTATACCCAATCATGTTACTGACCTGTTGCTAATTAACCTAGTTAATTGCAAAATATTCCTCCATCTGTTTCTTTTTATTAACACTTACTTTTCCAGCCTTTTGTTGCCCCGTCCCAACTTTTTTGAGACGTGTTGCGGCCATGAAATTCAAAATTACCTTATTTTTTTCTTAAAATGGTACATTTCCTTAGTTTAAACATTTCATATGTTTTCTATGTTCTATTGTGAATAACATATGGGTAAATGAGATTTGCAAATCATTGCATTCTGGCTAACATGTCCAGTCTCACCTGCTCCTGTAGACTCTGTCTCTCCTTCTTCACTTCTTCCAGCTCTGCCTGCAGCTCCCGTATCTGAGTGATGTCACTAGAAGACTGAGAATACAAACCCGAAGCAAGTTTAGATTTATCTTGTCACTGTCAAATACATCGAGTTTTAGTGCAGACATATACCACTAAGCTAAGTCCATATGCATTGTGCATTCACACAGACACACCTGTGCAATAAGGGCTTTGTGTTTCTTCATGAGCTCATTTAGGTCCTCCTGGTCTTCCTCCAGCCTCTTCAGGAAGTCAGCCTTCTCATACTGCAGCTGAGTCAACTGTTCATCCACCTGAGAAACAACAAAAACTACTGAGTGAAAGGCATTTCATATGCTTTCTCTGTCTGTATTAATTAGAAAATTTCTCACCAGACTCTTGTGTTTGCAGATTCTCTCCAGCTCCAGCTGAGCATTCTCCAGCTCCATAGCAAGAGTTTTCTGCACACTCTCAGCCTCTAAACGCCGTGCCTCACTCTCCTCCAGCTTAGACACATGCACCAAGAGTTCAAAATCACCAAAAATAGCAAGAATGGAAACCACTAACTACAACCCCATTTCCATAAAAGTTGGGATTTTTTTCTAAAGTGCAATACTGACAAACTGACAAAAGTACAAAGAAAAGATATTCAATGTTTTCACTGACCAACTTAATTGTATTTTGTAAATATAAACAAATTTAGAATTTGATGCCTTCAACACACTAAAAAAAAAAGAAGTCGGGACAGAGGCATGTTTACCACTGTGTTACATCACCCTTCCTTTTAATTACACTTTTTAATCGTTTGGGTACTGAGGATACTAATTGTTGTAGTTTTACAAGTGGAATTTTTGCCCATTCTTGCTTGATACAAGACTTCAGCTGCTCAACAGTCCTTGGTCGCCATTGTCTGATTTTCCTCTTCATTATGCGTCATAGGAGACAGATATGCTGGCAAGCCAGTCAAACACATGCACTCTGTGTCTACGATGCCACACTGTTGTAGCATGTGCAGAATGAGCCCTGGCATTGTCCTGCCAAAATAACCATAGACTTCCTGGGAAAAGACATTGCCTTGATGGCACATATGTCTCTCTAAACTCCCAATATATACCAATGGTACCTTCACACATATGCAAGTCACTTATGCCATGGGCACTGATGCACCCCCATACCATCACAGATGTTGGCTTTTGCACCTTTCGCTTATAACAGTCTGGTTGGTCTTTGGCACGAAAGAACTCGACATCTGTTTTTCCCAAAAACAAGCTGAAATGTGGACTCATCTGACCACAGCACACGTTTCCACTGCCTTTCAGTCCATCTGAGATGAGCTCGGGCCCAGAGAACTCAGCGGCGTTTCTGCATAGAGTTGATGTGTGGCTTCCTCCTTGCATAATAGAGTTTCGGGTTGCATTTCTGGATGCAGCGGTGGACTGTGTTAAGTGACAACGGATTTCCGAAGTACTCCTGAGCCCATGTGGTTATATTTATCATAGTAGCTTGACGATTTCTCAGGCAGTGCCGCCTGAGGGCTCGAAGGTCACGCACATTCAACAGTGGTTTCCGGCCTTGCCCTTTACGCAGAGTGATTTCTCAGGATTCCCTGAATCTTTTCACAATATTATGCACTGTAGATGGTGAAAGACCTAAATTCTTTGCAGTCTTGCGTTGAGCAATGTTCTTTTTGAACTGACTGATAATTCTCTCACAAAGCCATGACCCATCCTTGCTTGCAAAGACTGAGCTTTTGGTGGATGCTCCTTTTATGCCCAATCCTGATACCCTCCCCTGTTACCATTTAACCTGATCCTCCAAAATGGTGTTACTTGAACATTCTATAAACTTTTCAGTCTTATTTTGCCTCTGTCCCAACTTTTTGTGTGTTGAAGGCATCAAATTCTAAATTTGTTTATACAAAATACAATTAAGTTGAATATCTTTTCTTTGTACTTTTGTCAGTTAATTAAAGTTTCACTTGACAAATCACAGGTTTTTGTTTTTATTGCATTTTAGGGAAAAAATCCCAACATTTATGGAAATGGGGCTGTACTTATTTATACTTTTATATTTTATATTTTAATTTATTCAGTTGGGAGTTGGTCTGGTGGATGTGATGGTATCATATAATAACATATACACTCCCCTGCAAAACTATTGGAACGGCAAGGCCAATTCATTTTCTTGTGCTAGACACCAAAGAGATTTGGGTTTGAGATCAAAAGGTGGATATGGCACAATAGTTTAGGATTTCAGCTTTTATTTCCTGGTATTTACATATAGATGTGTCAAACAACATAAAACATAGAACCCTTTGTATCAGACTACCCAATTTTTAGGCGAGCAAATGAATAGGAACAGACATGTCTTGTTACGAAAAAAAATCACAAAAATACTCTGCTCTCAGGGATATCAAACAGCTGCAAACAAAACACAGGTTTATAAAAAATAAAATAAAAAAACTTTGTGAAATATAGATGTGCTACTATTATTGGCACACTTTTAGTCAATACTTTGTGTTACCTCCCTTTGTGCTAGCTCTGAGTCTTCTCCTATAATGCCTGATGAGGTTGGAGAATACATGGCAAGGGATCTGAGACCATTCCTCCATACAGAATCTCTCCAGATCCTTCAAATTTTGAGGTCCACGCTGGTGGACTCTCGTCTTCAGTTCACCCCACAGGTTTTCTATGGGTTTCAAGTCAGGGAATGGGATGGCCATGGCTGGACCTTGATTTTGTGGTCAGTAAACCATTTTTGTGTTGATTTTGATATACGTTTTGGATCATTGTCCTGCTGGAAGATCCAACCACGGCCCATTTTAAGTTTTCTGGCAGAGGCAGTCAGGTTTTCATTTAATATCTGTTGATATTTGATAGAGCCCATGATGCCATGTATTCTAACAAAATGTCCAGGTCCTCTGGCAGAAAAACAGCCCCAAAACATTAAAGAGCCACCACCATATTTAACCGTGGGCATGAGGTACTTTTCCATATGGCTACCTCTCTGTGTGTGCCAAATCCACCTCTGGTGTTTATTGCCAAAAAGCTCTATTTTGGTTTCATCTGACCATAGAACCCAATCCCATTTGAAGTTCCAGTAGTGTCTGGCGAACTGAAGATGCTTGAGTTTGTTTTTGGATGAGAGTAGAGGCTTTTTTCTTGAAACCCTTCCAAACAACTTGTGGTGATGTAGGTGACTTCGGATTGTAGTTTTGGAGACTTTCTGACCCTAAGATGTAACTAACTTCTGCAATTCTCCAGCTGTGATCCTTGGAGATTTTTTGGCCACTCGAACCATCCTCTTCACAGTGTGTTGAGACAATAGACACACACGTTGTGAATGACTAAGGGAATTTGGCCTATGTGTCACCTCATATTTATACCCCTGTGCAACAGGAAGTCATGGTTGAACAATTTCCTGTTCCTAGTCACCCAGGTGTACCAAATATCAGTGGGAATATATTTTTCTCATATGAATTATAGGGGTGCCAATAATTGTTGCACATCTATATTTAACAAAGATATATACTTTTTGGATAAACCTGTGTTTTGTTTGCAATTGTTTGATATCCATGAGAGCAGAGTAAATTAAAGTAAATAACACTTAATATTTGGTTGCATATGCCTTGCTTGCAATAACTGCATCAAGGCTGCGACTCATTGACATCGCCAAATTGTTTGTTTCTTCTTTTGTGATGCTTTTCCAGGCTTTCACCATAGCCTCTTTCAGTTGTTGTTCATTTCGTGGTGAAATGCTTCTTCCAGGAAGTCACAAAATAACCCAAATGAACATCTAAGGATTTGCAAGCCTTGTTTGCCTCAGATAAGTTCAGAATTCATGATTCTGCCATTAGAAAGAGACTGGGCAAAAGTGGTAAACAAAAAAAAAGGGGGGGGGGCTGCAAGGCAAAAGCCACTGCTAAGAGGAACAGGCTAGTCTACCACTTGCCAAAAACACCTTAATGACCTCCAAAAGTTTAACTTTTTGGAAGAAATGGGCCCCCGTTAAATCTGGCCCCATTACTTTTGGCTCAGTTGGGTTAGGATGCACGATCTGAAGCACAAGAAGAAGTAAACCTCTGAATGGTGCAAAAAAAAAAATAAATAAAAGGTTTTCAAGTTGCAAAGACAAATGACAAATGACAAGACTGTATTAAACGGGCAGTTCATGGTTGAAAGCCTTCCAATATGGCTGAATTAAAACAATTCTGCAAAAAAAAAAAAGAGTCAGCCAAAATTCGTCCACAGAGATGTGAAAGACCACTGGTTCTTTTGTTTGGTTGCAACGAAGGAACGAAGCAACGAAGGCAACGAAGAAGGTGGCACAACTAGTTACAGTGCTATGAAAAAGTATTTGCCCCATCCTGATTTCTTCTGTTTTTGTGTATATCTCATATTAATTGTTCCAGAAATTCAAACAAAATCTAAGACAAAACAATGGCAACCTGAGTAAAGACAAAATACAGTTTATACATGATAATATTATTTATTGAAGCAAAAAAGTTATCCAATACCAACTGGGCCTGTGTGAAAATCTATTTGCTCCTATAGTTATTAATTCCCCAAATCTATGAACCTGCATTCATAATGGGGTTCAGTTGGACTAGACACAGCCAGGCCTGATTACTGCCAGTCCTGTTCAATCAAATCAAAACTTAAATAGAACTTTTTCAACAGCATGAAGTTTGTTAGAAGGTCTTACCCAAAAACACACTATGCCAAATTTTAAAGAAATTCCAGAAATGATGAGGAAGATGGTGATTGAAATACATCGGTCTGGGAAGGGTTACAAAGCTATTTCAAAGGCCCTGGGACTCCAAAGGACTACAGTGAGAGCCATTATCTCCAAATGGAAAAACTCAGCACAATAGTGAACCTTCCCAGAAGTGGCTGACCTTCCAAAATTCCTCTAAGAGCACAGCGACTACTCATCCAGCAAGTCACAAAAGAGCCAAGGACAACATCAAAGGACCTACAGGCCTCTCTTGCATCAATAAAGGTCACTGTTCGTGACTCCACTATCAGAAATACACTGGGCAAAAATGGCATCTATGGAAGAGTGGCGAGGCGAAAACCACTGCTAACCCACAAGAACATAATAGCTAATCTGAATTTTGCCAAACACACCTTGATGATCCTCAAACCTTTTGAGAGGATGTTCTGTGGATTGATGAGTCAAAAGTGGAACTGGTTGGAAGACAGGGGTACTGTTACATCTGGCGTAAACCAAACTCAGAATTCCACAAAAGGAACATCATACCCAGGGGTGTAGCCATCAATTCAGATGTGGGGGGGACAGAATGTCAAGGGCATTCTTTTTTTCTGACCTTTGTCTAATTGATGGGTTTTATCTCTTCTTGCTCTTAATTGGCTTAATATGCAATTTATAATTCTGTAATTGCATGTTATATTGTATATTGCACTGTATTATTTAAATATTGCAAATTGTGTTTAGTGTACATTGTATTGCATATACATAGCACACAGTATATAATATATACTTGTATATTATGGATGTTTTGTTTCAGTTCTTCTCCCTTTTATATTGAATTATTCTCCTCTCCACCAGTAGCTGGTGTGTGGTGGGCGTTCTGGCGCACTATGGCTGCCGTCGCATCATCCAGGTAGATGCTACACACTGGTGCTGGTTGAGGAGATTTCCCCCATGTTAGGTTACATCATGATTCAGACTCCATTTCCCAGCAAACTCAGCAGCCTACAAACATGGCCGCCATGGATTCCACTTCCCACAACACACACACACAGTCACACGCTCACAGTCACCGGACTTCTTATGACACACAAATGTTTGTAATCACACACCTATCACCTATCATCTATACAAACCTCATTCAGTGTTTGCTTCCCTGCGAAGTATTTGCTCAGTTACCTTGTGTTCTGTCAGTATCAAGCCGTTGATTATTGCTCTGTCTATTCTGGTTTTGATCTTCTGTCTGGGTTCTGGTTTCTGGATTATTGTCTTTGCCCCTGGGATATTGTTTGCAGATCGCTCGATCCTGGATTGTATATTCACACTGCCTCTTGCCTTATGTTTTGGATTGGTGTCTGTTCCTAATAAACTGACTTTTACCTGCACTTGCATCCTGCTCCGAGTCTGTATTCTAACAGAATACTTCGCCACCCATGGATGCAGCAGGAGAAATCCGCCAAACGCTCACAGCACATGGGCAGCTACTCAACGGCATCTGGCGGAAATCGACGGGAATCTCCGGACAAAACTATAAAATGGGCTGCGGCAGTAAGGGAGTGTGGAGGCAAGCCGGTGGCGTCCCCAAGCAGCGCTACAGCGAATGGTAACTCTCACTCCCGCTCGCTACCGGTGAGTCATAGCCATGATTTTGCTCCTCATGCATTTACCCTACCAGTGATCATAGAACACTCAGGTACTCCGCTTGTACTTATAGCACTGCTTGGCTCCGGGGCGGCAGGCAGCTTCATAGATGAAGAAACTGTGCGTCAGCTTGGCCTCCCCACAAATCCTCTTCTCCAGCCCCTCAAAGTTCAAGCCATCAATGGAGGGCCTATCGGTGGAGGCTTGATCACTCACCGCACCAAACCCTTACATCTCCAAGTCAGCGCACTACATCTTGAAGAGATCCAACTATGGGTAACCACCTCCTCTCGACACCCTATCATCTTGGGATTACCCTGGATGGAACGTCATAATCCACAGATATCCTGGGCTGAGAGACAAATCACTTACTGGTCTCCATACTACCACCATCACTGTCTTCATGGACCTACTCTGGTGGTAGCATCAACCTCCATAGAAAGTCCGGAAACACTTGCCTGCATTCACATACCCCACGAGTATCAGGACTTCAAGGAAGTTTTCAGCAAGACAAAAGCTGGTGGCCTCCCTCCACACTGGTCCTATGACTGCGCCATCGACCTGCTGCCTGGCATGACTCCACCCCGTGGCTGAATTTATCCCCTACCTCTGGCAGAACAGAAAGCTATGAAAGAATATATCCAGGAGGCACTACAACAAGGCTATGTCCGGCACTCCACATCACCTGCTGCAGCATTTCTTCTTTGTGGCCAAAAAAGGAGGAGGTCTCTGACCATGTATTGATTATCGAGGCCTGAACCAAGGTTCAGTTAAGTATCCGTACCCTCTTCCACTAGTCCCCTCAGCCTTGGAACAGTTAAGAAACGCAAAGTATTTCACCAAGCTGGATTTTCGTAGCACATACAACCTGGTATGGATACGGGAAGGGGAAGAGTGGAAAACGGCGTTCAGTACCGCAACCGGCCACTATGAATACCTTGTCATGCCATATGGGCTCTCTAGTGCCCCCTCAGTCTTTCAATGTCTCATCAATGATGTGCTGCGCGACATGCTGGGACAATTTGTAATTGCATACATTGATGACATTCTCATGTATTCGCCCACCTATGAGACCCATGTTAACCATGTACGCCAAGTTTTGAAGTGGCTTCTGGACCACCAACTCTACATAAAGGGGGAGAAATGGGAGTTCCACCAACGCACCATTTCGTTCTTGGGGTACATTATCATCCCTGAAGGGGTATCCATGGATGAAACTAAGGTAGCAGCAGTGGCCCACTCCCACCTCAGTTAAAGAAGTACAATGCTTCCTTGGCTTCGCCAATTTCTATTGGCGCTTCATTCGTGGTTTCAGCTCCATAGCTCTTCCCCTCACATCCCTCCTACGCGGAGGGCCACGAAGTTTGATATAGAACCCAGAAGCAGAACGAGCCATGTCTAAGCTAAAAGCAGCCTTCACCACGGCCCCCATCCTCAAGCACCCTGATCCTTCTCATCCTTTTATTGTCGAGGTGGACACATGAGAAACTGGGGTAGGGGCAATTCTATCCCAGCGCTTCGGAGAGAAACCCAAGCTCCATCCAGTTGCATTCTTCTCCAAGAAACTGTCTTCAGCCGAAACAAATTACGATGTGGGGGACCGTGAGCTACTTGCCGTGAAGTTAGCACTGGAGGAATGGAGACATTGGTTGGAGGGAGTAGAACACCCCTTTTGTATCTTCACTGACCACAAGAACCTGGAATATTTGTGCACAGCCAAGCGCCTCAACCCTAGACAAGACCGCTGGTCATTATTTTTCACAAGATTTCACTTTATTCTATCATACAGACCAGGTTCAAAGAATGTCAGGGCTGATGCTCTGTCCCGCATGCACTCTGGCGATCCCCAACTCAGTTGGCTTGAGCCGGTCCTGCCCCCATTGTGTATTGTGGGAGCCATACAGTGGGAGTTGGACCACATTCTGGCCAGGGTTCCCCGTAGCCAAATCCCCACTGCCTGCCCTCAGAGTAAACTCTTTGTCCCAAGCTCAAGATGGAACCAACTTATCAGGTGGGCACCTCCCCCGGCATGGGCCACCCAGGGGTTCAATGCACCTACCACCTGCTGAGGACCAAGTACTGGTGGCCATGCATGTTCCATGATATCCATCAGGCGGTGAATTCATGCAGCACATGTGCCCAGACCAAAGTTCCCAGAGCCCTTCCTGCAGGTAAACTCATGCGATTGCCCACACCACAGCGCCCCTGGTCACACATAGCCTTAGACTTCATCACTGACCTACCCAACTCATCAGGTAACACCACCATCTTGGTAGCCATAGACTGCTTCTCTAAATTGCTATGCCTCATTCGTCTTCCCAGCCTACCTTCAGCCTTTGTCACTGCAGAACTGTTGTTCACTCATGTATTTTGCTATTTTGGTATTCCAGAAGACATAAGTGACTTGGGGCCCCAGTTCACCTCCAGAGTGTGGGCCAGCTACATGGAAAAACTGGGAGTAACGGTCAGCCTCACCTCAGGGTACCATCCTGAATCTAATGGCCAGGTTGAATGGGCCAACCAGGAGATAGACCACATGCTCTGCTCCTATTGTGGAAAGAACCCCACAGACTGGTCACAGTTTCTGCCCTGGGCCGAATATGCTCAAAACTCAGCCACACAGCTAATGCCTTTCCCGTGTGCTCTGGGTTACCAGCCACCCCTGTTTCCCTGGAATGCCATGCCCACAGATGCACCTGCTGTAGATGAGTGGTTCCAGCGTATGGGCTACTACCCACCAAAGACTACAGCAGGCGGCGCAAACCTCCAAAGAACAAGCTGATTGTCACCGAAGGCCCACACCCCACTATCAACCAGGAGACAGGGTGTGGCTCTCCACAAGAGATCTACCCATGCCTGCAGAAAGCTAAGGCCCCGATATACCGGTCCATTTAGAATTCTGAAACAGGTCAACAAAGTCACTTACAAATTGGACCTTCCCCGGCATTGGGGCATAGCCCCCACATTCCACGTTTCTCTTCTCAAGCTAGTTGTTACAGGCCCCCTTGCCACAGACCAACCAGCCAGGACCAACCACCCCGCTCGAGATTGAAGGTCAACCCACCTACATATTCAGAAACATCCTGAACTCCCACTGTCACAAGGAAAGCTACAATCCCTCATCGAGTGGGAGGGGTACGGGCCAGAAGAACAAAGCTGGGTGCCGGCACATGACATTCTGGATCCTAACCTCTGCAGAGACTTTCATAGTAATCACCCGGAGTGTCCAGGACCTCGACCTAGGGGAAGGCCCAGACGAGTAAGTGCTCCCAGAGTGAGCCCTTTGGGGGGGGCTCTGTTAGGTTACACCACGATTCAGACTCCATTTCCCAGCAAACTCAGTGGCCTACAAACATCGCCGCCATGGACTCCACTTCCCACAACACACACACAGTCACACGCTCACAGTCACCGGACTTCTAATGACACACACCTGTTTGTAGTCACACACCTATCACCACGCTCTATATAAACCTCATTCAGTGTTTGCTTCCCTGCGAAGTATTTGCTCAGTTACCTTGTGTTCTGTCAGTACAAAGCCGTTGATTATTGCGCTGTCTATTCTGGTTTTGATCTTCTGTCTGGCTTCTGGTTTCTGGATTATTGTCTTTGCCCCTGGGATATTGTTTGCAGATCGCTCGACCCTGGATTGTATATTCACGCTGCCTCTTGCCTTACGTTTTGGATTGGTGTCTGTTCCTAATAAACTGACTTTTACCTGCACTTGCATCCTGCTCTGAGTCTGTATTCTAACACCCCATACTATGTAAAGCGCTTTGAGTGTCTAGAAAAGTGCTATATAAATGTAACAAATTATTATTATTATTATTATTATTATTATTATTATTATTATCATTATTAATAATAATAATAATATTATACAGTAATGTAAAAATGGCAGGGTTACACTTTTTTCCTATACTACTAACCTACTACTAACTTAAACTGCTGCATAACGATTTAAGTTATTACAGCAGCCTGTTATGATTCAATCATTGTATTTATAACATGAAAATGTGTTCTATTTTATAATATTTCTATTAATATTTAGCATCAACATATAAAAGAAGCCATTATGTAACATGCAACATTTCCTGATCCAGGCATATGTAATCCATGCAAATCCGAACTCAACATTAACAATTCACTATCTTATTCTAATGTGAAGGACTCAGATAACACATCTGTAATTAAAATAAAAGACGTTACAAAAGAGTTTGAAAATAAGTGCAGATTTGTGCGGGACTGCAGGTAGGCGAATGTTACCTTCAAATCTTGCTAATTATTCATCAATGGAAATAGGCAGTGTTTAAAAAGAAATATGTAGCGAATTATTCATCATTGTGCAACACGAATACCACATGCCAAAAAAATTTACACCGCTCGACTTAGTAACCAATTGTCATGGCATCATCAGGTCACATAAAGACTTATAGACACATACACATATAGAAATCAAAGATATGCAAATTGGCCATGGCCAGTGAAAAAGTGCGGGGGACGAATTTACATTTTATTAAAAGTGCGGATTCTACGCCCATGATCATATGTACAGTCAGGCATGGTGGTGGCAATGTGATGTGGGGATGCTTTGCTGCTTCAGGGCGTGGGCAACTTCCAATAATTGAGGGAAACATGAATTCTGCTCTCTACCAGAAAATCATAAAGGAGAATATCCGGTCTTCATTCTGTAAGTTGAAAGTCAAGCACAACTGGATTATGCAGCAAGACAACGATCCAAAGCATAGGAGTAAATCCACCTCTGAATGGTTAAAAAAAAAAAAAAATCAAAATTAATGTTTTGGAGTGGCCAAGTCAAAGTCCTGACTTGAACCAATTGAGATGCTGTGGAAGGACCTTAAAAGGGCAGTTCATGCTCGAAAAGTGGGCCACCACAGTGCTGTGAAAGACTGATTTCCAGTTATTGGAAGTGTTTGGTTGCAGTTATTGCTGCTAAAGGTGGCACAACCAGATGTTAGGTTTAGAGGGGCAATTCGTTTTTCCCATATGTGATACGTGTTGGATCACTTTTTTGCTTCAATAAAGAAAATAAATAAAAACTGTCTTGTTTGTTAACTCAGGTTGCCTGAGATACACAAAAACAGAAGAAATAAGTAATAAAATATTTTTTCACAGCACTGTATTAAGGGGGCAATTGCTTTTCACATGGATGATATAGGTGCTGCAAAACTCATTCTTCTTGTATTACATTACACTTTGCATGAGGATCTGAAACCATTTAGTGTGACAAATATGCAAAAAAAAAAAAAATAGAGGAAATCGGGGGCAGAAGCACAGCACTTATTCTTAAAAAGTTTTGACATCTATAGAGCAAGATGAAAACTTGCAAGACGGTGCAAAATGGTACAACTGATAGCCTTGAAGGCAACAACTTCCTATGATTTCTCCTTCAACAAAAGAAACAAGAACTTCAACAACTCCTCAGTGTCCCTGATTTTGGCATTGCCTTATGACTTTAGTCTTGAAATACTGCAGCTTTTGCCTCACAATATTATTACTTTTTTCTCGAAATATTACAACTTTATTCTCAAAATATTGCATTTTTTCCCCCTCATAATACTGAATAAAGACTTTTTTCTCAATATATTATGACTTTTATCCTCAATATATTACTACTTCTGTTAAAAGGTAAAACACCATCTACCAAGGAATTATTTTTTCAGGTATCTTCAAGTCAGGGACTACTCTAGGTACCTAACTATGAAAACGCCAGGCCTCCCGGAGTAGATAATTGACTCAAGTTGGATATCACTGCTGGTCACCTAATAGTTTCTCTTAATTACTTGTTGCAAGTTTACCAGGTGCAATCTATAGCCAGCATCGGGTTGCTGTGGGATTTCAGGCTCTTTGTTGAGTGAATGCCTAGGAAAGATTCATACATGCTCAATAAATGCCAGCCACCATCTTATCCAGTTCCAGGTTTTACATAGACTACTGTGTATTACACAAAGGAAAGATTTAATAAGTTTTATGCAAATGTTTCCCTAATCTTTGATAAATGTACCTCCACAGAAGTGTCCCTCTCACAGTTTTGTCCTGTGCTACAAGTTTTCTGGGTAAGTTGCTTTGAAATAATTTTGAAATTGTTGAATGTGGTCGTTAAACCAGACCCTCTTTTAATTCTCTTTGGATTGTCAGAGCAACATATAAATTTAAGGGATTTATTTATTAACCATCACCGGTTAAATGATTTCTGAGTTATTTTAAGCAATAGCAAAGGGTGGGTTGAGAGGGGTTGGGTGGATGTTTTGTATTTTGTTTTATGCTTTTACATATCAGAAAATGTTACTGGAGTATTTGTGTATTGGTGAAAATCTTTGTATAAGTTGTCTTCAATAAAATATATTTGAAAAAATATATATTACTACTTTATTCTTGAAATCTTGCATTTTAAAATAGTGGCCCTAGACTGTCATCATATGAACATTTTGTTTCTGCCTCCTGGCAAAAAAAAAATCTTTGAGAAACTTTTAAAATAATACAATATACAGTGGGGGGAAAAAGTATTTGATCCCCTGCTGATTTTGTACGTTTGCCCACTGACAAAGAAATGATCAGTCTATAATTTTAATGGTAGGTGTATTTTAACAGTGACAGACAGAATAACAACAAAAAAATCCAGAAAAACACATTTCAAAAAAGTTATAAATTGATTTGCATTTTAATGAGGGAAATAAGTATTTGACCCCTTCGACTTAGTACTTGGTGGCAAAACCCTTGTTGGCAATAACAGAGGTCAGACATGTCTTATAGTTGGCCACCAGGTTTGCACACATCTCAGGAGGGATTTTGTCCCACTCCTCTTTGCAGATTCTCTCCAAGTCATTAAGGTCATTTTCAATGCCCTGGCTGAGGGAAGAAGGTTCTCACCCAAGATTTGACGGTACATGGCCCCGTCCATCATCCCTTTGATGCGGTGCAGTTGTCCTGTCCCCTTAGCAGAAAAACACCCCCAAAGCATAATGTTCCCACCTCCAAGTTTGACGGTGGGGATGGTGTTATGACTTGGGGTCATAGGCAGCATTCCTCCTCCTCCAAACACGGTGAGTTGAGTTGATGCCAAAGAGATCTGACCACACCTGACCACAACACTTTCACCCAGTTCTCCTCTGAATCATTCAGGCAAACTTCAGATGAGCCTGTACATGTGCTTTCTTGAGCATGAGGACCTTGCGGGTGCTACAGGATTTCAGTCCTTCATGGCGTAGTGTGTTACCAATTGTTTTCTTGGTGACTATGGTCCCAGCTGCATTGAGATCATTAACAAGATCCTCCCGTGTAGTTCTGGGCTGATTCCTCACCGTTCTCATGATCATTGAAACTCCACGAGGTGAGATCTTGCATGGAGCCCCAGACCGAGGGAGACTGACAGTTTCTTCCATTTGCGAATAATTGCACCAACTGTTGTCACCTTCTCACCAAGCTGCTTGGCGATGGTCTTGTAGCCCATTCCAGCCTTGTGTAGGTCTACAGTCTTGTCCCTGACATCCTTGTCAGCTCTTTGGCCTTGGCCATGGTGGAGTTTGGAATCTGATTGATTGATTGCTTCTGTGGACAGGTGTCTTTTTACAGGTAACAAACTGAGATTAGGAGCACTCTCTTTAAGAGAATGCTCCTAATCTCAGCTCATTACCTGTGTAAAAGACACCTGGGAGCCAGAAATCTTGCTCATTGATAGGGGATCAAATACTTATTTCCCTCATTAAAATGCAAATCAATTTATAACTTTTTTGAAATGTGTTTTTCTGGATTTTTTTGTTGTTATTCTGTCTCTCACGGTTAAAATACACCTACCATTAAAATTATAGACTGATCATTTCTTTGTCAGTGGGCAAACGTACAAAATCAGCAGGGGATCAAATAATTTTTTCCCCCCACTGTATAGTCCATTTTTAAGTGAGTATTTATATTGACCACTTTTCAGTCTCAGATGTGAACTAAGATCTTATTTTTTTTATACAGCTAAAAAAAGGCTCCTATACAGCAGAATTGAATGGCTGTACTGTTCCATAAGCACCTACCTGGCACTGCAGTCTGTCCAACTGCTCCTTGGTTCCTGGGGCCTGGCACTGCCCGGGTTGCTCCATGGTAGACAGTAGGAGCTGGGCATCACTGAGCAGAGCGTGGGTACGCTTCAGGTCTCGCCGGAGTCGCTTCTCCACATCAAAATCTCTGTGGCCCACCTGGGATGAGTAAGATAAATAGAGATAGAGAAGAAAAGCCAAGACGGGAAAAAAACAAAGCTGCCTCCATATACATGATATAATGGATACAAAATCATAAGCTATCAAACATCTTATTGCACACAGTAAATGGCATGCAGCATGACAGAAATATATGGCTCAGGTTCCTTCAGTATATACCTTTTTTAATATTTGTTTAATGTATTGGAGAGAATCTATGGACACCTATAGTGTTCCAGGACTGACTGGTAATGACAAAATGCCGACTGGTCAAATGACAGGAGAATAATGTACTGCTGAAGGAAATAAACAGAGTAATAAAGGATATGGCTGATATCGCATTGTGTGTGTGAGATACCAAATCAGGGTAGGGGAAGTATACTTTATTTCAATCATATTACAATTTGCTCACTGACGAGAACAGAGAGAGCAATTATATGCTAACGTACACTGATACACGTGTTGCCATAAATCTGTGTTCAACTGCACAGTGCATGAAAATAAATGACCATTGATTGGTTCTTAATAACTATGGCCGGTACAGCATAGATGGAGGTGGGTCATTCCATCTCCAGTGGTCCAATGCAGGTTGAGTGATTGCCTCTATGTATTGGCATTGCAAAAATTATTTTTACTTGGTTTAACTACAACGGCAATCTTTCTGTAACACAACAAATTTAGGATATACAATTGTTTACAGAAACCTCAATATCTCGGCTCAGGGTGGGCCTAGCTCCTTGGAACAAAAACTAATCTCTAGAGCACATTACAAGGTACATGTACAGAACTTGCAAAAGTTTTAGGAACCCTGTTCTTTTTTTTAGTACAAACTTTGTTATAGATTTTTTATTTTATGACTTCTACATTATCAAGTCAGTACAAAAAACATTTTAGATTCCCAAACAGTAGTTTTCTAGCACAAAATTAATTGTTACAGAAAAATATTTGTATGTCCTTAAAGAAAGCAGCATATTACGCAAGAGACCACTTTTCATACAAAAAACACAATGAAGGCTGCTGGGTTTTGCTGCAAAAATAAGAAGCAAGTGCGACAGTCAGAGTTTCCAGAAGAACTGTGTCTGGTTCTGCAAGATGCTCAATAAAACTTACCAGCTAATTTCTGGTAAGGAATTTCTGGAAACTACTATTTTTTTATTTTTTTGTCACACCAAATATTAACTTTGTTTCATTTAGTATTGCTTACTGCTCTTTTTCTTTATGGTATTTTTTTTTTAAATGTAGAAACATTTAATTTCATTATTTTGAGGGCATCTTTGCTCTACAGCATTTCTTTGCAGGTGCCTAAAACATTTTGCACATTCGTGTTCCTTAGACACAGAACTTAGACATAGAACTTAAGTCAAGATTGGTCACAGTTCCACTTTTATGGTCAGTTTATAATGGGAACAGTTCAGGTCTCAGTCTTAATTTTTTAGGGGATACCTAGGCAAGTATAGTATGCATGCAGAACATTTCAGGTTTGAAACTTCAGGGTTTTTTTTAAAAATTCCCCTCACTTTGGTGTTGAATATCTCTGGTGGAGGACCAGATACAAACCTGAAATTTTCACAGAAACTGTCCATTGGGAAGTTCGGGAATTTTCCCGGTGGGCCGGGTTTGTGAGGGCCAGTCTTTTTTTTACAACCCCGGCATTATATAGCCTATATACAGATATTCAATAGGTCATCTTAGCTGCAGCAACACTGTTGGCGCAATCCGTAATAGAATGTAGCAGTTGCCATCACAACTGAAAGTATCTAGCACTTGTTGAAAGTATCTAGCACTCTTTGCCGAAACATAGATAGAAAGAGAAAACCCGTGGCCGGCGGTGCAGAGATGGTACCCAAAAAAGAAAATTCTTTTTCATTCGAATTTGGTGTATCAAATTAGGGCTGCTTGACAGAAAATTGAAAAGTGGCTGCTTTTTGTTGCCAGTCCACCCCTGGGTTTCTGTAAATAAAGGTGCATCTCAATAAATTAGAATGTCGTGGAAAAGTTCATTTATTTCAGTAATTCAACTCAAATTGTGAAACTCGTGTATTAAATAAATTCAATGCACACAGACTGAAGTAGTTTAAGTCTTTGGTTCTTTTAATTGTGATGATTTTGGCTCACATTTAACAAAAACCCACCAACTCAACAAATTAGAATATGGTGACTTGCCAATCAGCTAATCAACTCAAAACACTTGCAAAGGTTTCCTGAGCCTTCAAAATGGTCTCTCAGTTTGGTTCACTAGGTAAGCCACAAACATTCATTGCCAAAGAAGCTGGCTGTTCACAGAGTGCTGTATCCAAGCATGTTAACAGAAAGTTGAGTGGAAGGAAAAAGTGTGGAAGAAAAAGATGCACAACCAACCCGAGAGAACCGCAGCCTTATGAGGATTGTCAAGCAAAATCGATTCAAGAATTTGAGTGAACTTCACAAGGAATGGACTGAGGCTGGGGTCAAGGCATCAAGAGCCACCACACACAGACGTGCCAAGGAATTCGGCTACAGTTGTCGTATTCCTCTTATTAAGCCACTCCTGAACCACAGACAACGTCAGAGGCGTCTTACGTGGGCTAAGGAGAAGAAGAACTGGACTGTTGCCCAGTGGTCCAAAGTCCTCTTTTCAGATGAGAGCAAGTTTTGTATTTCATTTGGAAACCAAGGTCCTAGAGTCTGGAGGAAGGGTGGAGAAGCTCATAGCCCAAGTTGCTTGAAGTCCAGTGTTAAGTTTCCACAGTCTGTGATGATTTGGGGTGCAATGTCATCTGCTGGTGTTGGTCCATTGTGTTTTTTGAAAACCAAAGTCACTGCATCCATTTACCAAGGAATTTTGGAGGACTTCATGCTTCCTTCTGCTGACCAGCTTTTTGAAGATGCTGATTTCATTTTCCAGCAGGATTTGGCACCTGCCCACACTGCCAAAAGCACCAAAAGTTGGTTAAATGACCATGGTGTTGGTGTGCTTGACTGGCCAGCAAACTCACCAGACTTGAACCCCATAGAGAATCTATGGGGTATTGTCAAGAGGAAAATGAGAAACAAGAGACCAAAAAATGCAGATGAGCTGAAGGCCACTGTCAAAGAAACCTGGGCTTCCATACCACCTCAGCAGTGCCACAAACTGATCACCTCCATGCCGCGCCGAATTGAGGCAGTAATTAAAGCAAAAGGAGCCCCTACCAAGTATTGAGTACATGTACAGTAAATGAACATACTTTCCAGAAGGCCAACAATTCACTAAAAATGTTTTTTTTATTGGTCTTATGAAGTATTCTAATTTGTTGAGATAGTGAATTGGTGGGTTTTTGTTAAATGTGAGCCAAAATCATCACAATTAAAAGAACCAAAGACTTAAACTACTTCAGTCTGTGTGCATTGAATTTATTTAATACACGAGTTTCATAATTTGAGTTGAATTACTGAAATAAATGAACTTTTCCACGACATTCTAATTTATTGAGATGCACCTGTAGCTGTATAACCAACATTTTTTGTGTGCCATGACACAAAGATGGCTGTTGTACTTAAACCAAGTAAAATAAAATAAAAATTTGAATGCCAATGCAATGCCAATACAGAGGTGCTCACTCAAACATTTTTTAAAAATTCAAGCAACAAACTTTGCAATTATTGGACCACTTGAGATGGACCCAGGTGTGTTTGTATGTGTGTGTGTTAGTCTGTGCCTCTGTCTTGCATTACCTGTTCACACAGAGTTGCAATCAATCCTTCCAAGTCATGTTTCTCATGCACTACCATCTGCTTTTCCTCATACTCTTGTTCCATCTGCATCTCTAACTGTCTGAGCTGAAAACACACACACACACAAATTCAAAATCAAATCCCTACTGCATTTTATTCCTCCCATTCCCTCCTCTATCAGTACCCACCCGTCTCTGTGAAGACTTCTGCACATCCTCTAGTTCCTCATCCTTGTCCTCCAGCTCCTTCTGATGGATCTGCTTCATTCTCTCCATCTCCATCTCAAAGCGCAGATGTATCTTGGGGGAAAAAAAGAGTCATCCTCTGCAAGTGTGCCACAGATATCATCATAAAAACCAGCAGGCAGTTGACCATCTTGAAAGCCTGTTAGCTTAACAATGTCATTATGTGTCACAACACAGCATAAAACCCAACTTACTGCTGCCATTTTTGGATTTGTTATCAGTTTTGCACTGCGGGATGCTAGAGAATTTGCATGCAGAGTGTTCTATTAATGTGAGCAGCTATTTTGCATTGTAGAGGGTGGATTTGGGAGAAATTACCATTTTCATTTTCAGGGAAAATCAGAGAGAGAGAGAGACAGAGCGAGAGAGAAACAGAGTACATAAGTGCGTATGTATTTCTCCTGTGGGTTTACCTGGAGAAGCAATGCTACGGTACCTGTTCCTGCTGCTGAATTTTGGCTGTCATATTGGCGAGTTCCTGAGCACACTCCTTATCTCTGCTGTCAAGTTCACGTAGTTGTTTCTTCAGCTCAGGCACCGAGTCAGAGCCAAGATTCAGGGGCACAGTCAGGTCTCGGATCTGAGCACACAGCTCTTGTTTTTGATACTGCAAGTGTTCTACCTCCAGTTGACTTTCCTACACTCACACACACACACACACACACACACACACACACACACACACACACACACAGTTTGTGCATTTTCTTATTATTTTAGAACGATAACCATTACATAAAGTATACCTAGTCAGTGACACATAAGAACTAATAAAGACACAAGTATCGCTTTTGTGTATAACTAATTTTTGAGTCTAGTGGGTGAATATCAGTTAAGCGGCTTTTAGATTTAGGACATCTAAATACGTTATTTAATTTGATTTCTGTAGTCACTTCAAAAAGATCAGAAAAAATCACATTCTAATATACTTAAATTTGATGTTGCAATACAGCAAAAGGAGATAAAAAGAGGTTCCAGGGTTCTGAAAGTGTAGATGAGCTCTTCCCCCTACGTTTCCTCACTTCATTGCTTCTGTAACAACAGTGTATCAGGAAAATTTTGAGAGAAATTGTTAGCAGCTATAATCAGAGAATCTTAAAGCTGAATTGGAAAATGTAGTGTGCTGATCGTGATCTACTTTTTAAATGCAGTGGATTAATCCACCAAATTAATTCAAAACTAGATACTTGATATGCTCAAGAGTACTGAAAAACAATGCAAGAAGAACCACCCCACCCTCCCATTCTAGTTGCAAAAAAATGTCTATTTACCTATTGATTTAGAACTGACATCTACAGAGTGATCTGTGTGCCCATTCCTAATGAATTCTCTATCTTTACAACAGTAAAGATTTTTAGTAACAATTTAACAATAGTCATTTGAGGATTCATGCTTTAATAAGGATGTCCAAAATACACAATGCAGACTTCCTCAAGTCATTTATAACCTTGTTGACTTCTCTAAATACAACCCCACTAAATCACCCTGAACACCTTCAGCCAGAGAATTTCAGACACTGGATTTCTTTATCAATACTTACAAAAGAAAAAGTGGCAAAATAAAGTTACAAAAAAGCCATAATCTACCCAAGAAGGAATACATACCACTACAAAATCTCAGCAAATGTACAGTAACTGCAATGTCATTAAGCCCAGTAAACCAGCAGATGAGGTTTTCATGACATTTTTGGAATTACTGCCTGCGCACTTTCATGTTCATTTCTTCCTTCTCATCATTTCACCCAGCTCTAGAAAATACATGGAGTATTGAACACCCAGGCTTAAGTATAACATTTTTTAGACATGCCAGTGAAATTAGTGATTCTTCCTTGAAAACCACCATCCACTTACAATACAACTCTTCCAATCCCTGCAAACACTGCAAAAATTTCCAAACACTGCAAAATTTCCACTCCTTTTTCTCACCTAATGCAACTTAAATGCATTTGCAGTGAGAATGAATATTTTCTTCAAAAAAGTGAGCAAAATGGTTGATTATTTTATACCTGTGGATTCCCTAAAAACTCTTATTATCACATATTACCACTATTGCAAGAATGGATCGACTGACCTCTACACAATCCACCACTAGAATAGAGAGAATTCCTTTGGTGCTCACTTATTATCCTAATAAAACAGTGGCTGAAATTATACCCAACAAGTAGAACTCAACACCAAAGACATCAATAGGGGATGCCTCCACTGCCAAGAAGTTTAGTTCAGAACTTCTTGTTACTGTTCTTGTAACTAATTTGTATGTCTGAAATACCCTTAAATATAAATCAAACAGGAAGGAAGCTACTATAGAAAAACTATTTTAAACATTTGACATTGCTGTGACCTTTACCCTTTTTCGATCAATTCCAAATAATTTCACCTGCTTGTTGCAATGATAATTCCATCTAAATCATACAAACATTCAACCACTTTAAAATCCTGCTTTCATTTTAAGGAATCTTCACTCATCTCCTGAAGATATGACAAAAACATCAAAGACATGCTTGTCAGAAGTGAATTGAATGATCAGTCTGAAGGGCCTTTCACACTGAGCACGATTAAGTACGCGAATGTACAACACAAGGACACTCTTGAATCGAAACAATAGATCCCTATGGAGCTATTCAAACCGGACGCAATTAATCGTGGTGTGACAATGCGAAAAAAAATTTTCGACCAGTGTGTCGATTTTTTCCCCCTTCACCCCGCGATGAAACGGGCCGTCCAATTAGATTTCAGCTTTAGATCACATGCCCAGAGTCGCTGCTGTTGCACAAAAGGGTGACATGCTATAGCAAAGCATTTCATTCATACTAAAACAGCTTGATGGTGCTGTTCAAAAAACACAAAAAGCTTTCTGCCTCCCTTTCTGGGTAGAATACACATAAAATAAGAAAAGTTAGTTTTTGTGTTTCTTAACAGTTTGTAAATGGTCTGCACTTATATAGCGCTTTTTAACCTTTGCAGTTCACAAAGCTTCACACTGTGTCTCATTCACGCATACACTCACACACCGCTGGCAGCAGAGCTACCATGCAAGGCACTTGCCTGCCATCAGGAGCAACTTGGGGTTCAGTGCTTTACCCAAGGACACTTTGGCACATGGAGTCATGTGGGCCAGGAATCAAACCGCCAACCCTACGATTAGTGGACAAGCCGCTCTACCACCTGAGCCACAGCCGTTTGTGTGCCTTGTGGTGCTATGCAGGCATAAAATGCATCCTCGGTCAGCGCCACCTATCGTGCAGGCGTGAATTAGCCGAAGGCTATCAATCGTTTCGCACTCGGTGTGAATACACCGTTCGTCTGCGATTCGCTTCGCTTTATCGCATCATGCTCAGTGTGAAAGGGCCTTAAGGTACGTTCAGACATAGGGTGAATTTACACATACAGCAACTCGCAGCGAGAAAGCGACCAGAGACCATTCATTTTCAGAGAGAGCTGGCGACTTCCAGCAACATGAGTGACGGCGACCATTGGCGACTAGATTTGGGCATGTCCAGCAACTACCAATGGGAGTGAAGACAGTAGAGCGCACGTGACAACAAACCAGTTTTCTTGCTGCTAAAATGAGACATTTTGTAGGGAGCGCGATCTTATATAAAATTCACCAGTGTATATATGCATCATATCCTACGAGTTGAAGGAGAAGCAGTGTCTGCTCTTTGCCATTGCGGCCGTCTCTCTGCAGCAAAAGCGCAAGCGCCAATTAGCTTAGCTTAGCTTATGGCCTTTAAAAGCGCATTTAAAACAAAATAATCATAATAAAACACACTCAATTTTTGTTGCAATTGAGCAAAATCCCGGTGTAGCTCACCATCCGGGTGTCATTCACTATATGGTCGATGGTGACCAGGAGCCAGACCGCAGCTCTTCAACCATGGCCTCTGTGTTTCCTGGGTGAGGTGTCCGGCTTGGTGCTGCTCATTCCCGGGCGCCGAAGCAGCGACAAGCTGGACACTTCACCCAAGATAGGAGCTACACTGGGATTTTGCTCTATTGCAACAAAAAGTGAGTGTTTCATTATTATTTCTTTTGTTATTATTCTTATTATATTTGACTTTAAATTATCTATAAACTAAGCTAAGCTAATTGGCTACTGCCGTAATGGCGCTGGTTCTGCTAGTGAGCACGGGAGGCTACGGCTCACATGCGCTCTACTGTCTTCACTCCCATTGGTAGTCACTGCACCAAGTCGCTCTAAATTTGCATAAAGTTAAACTTTTTTCAACTTTCAAAGTCGCTGGACACGCCCACATCTAGTCGCCAATGGTCGCCATTGCTCATGTCGCCGGATGTCGCCAGCTCTCACTGAAAATGAATGGTCTCTGGTCACTTTGTCACTTCGAGTCGTTGTAGGTGTGAATGCACCTTAAGTGATGTAATCTGTTGTACAGTGGAGAAACCAAGAGGAGACTGGCTGATCATTTTGTCAAGCACCTTTGTACCATCAGAATGGATGATTTATTTTTTCCATTTACAAGACACTTAAACAGCAATGGAGATAACATTAATGGCATCTCTTTTGTATTGCTAGTTGTTGTTACAGGAGCAATGAAGTAAGGAAACAGGGAAAAGGCTTAACTACACTCTCAGAATGTTTTGTTTTGACAGCAAATATTATATCCCCAACCATTTCAAATAGCTACTGGTTTTCGTACAGTATCAGAAGGTAGACATTTTTCACAGATGGCTGAGGTCTGACCCTGGTCCATACCTTTAGAGTCCGATGCAGAGAAAAGATTTCTGCCCCCAGAGCTATATTCTCCTGTATGGCCTTGTCCTTTTGCTCTCTCTCATTATTTGCTTCCTCTAGAGCCCTGGTAAGCTCACTGTCAAACCTGTAAACAACATTTTTGAACATCACTAGCATACACATACACATACAACACACACCCATGAGCATGTAAAGATCCATAAATGCACACCCATATACCCCAACACACACATCCATCCATACTGATATGGACAGGAGAAGGAAAGAGGGCATATACATATTAGATGCATATGAATAGTAATCACTTGTATGCTAATGTGACATTTTGCCTGAATTGAAGTAACACACCTCCTCTGCTTCCTTTCCAGGTCATGAGTACGCGCCTGCAAACTGTCCATAAGCACACGGGCATCTTGCAGGTTAGAAGTAACGTGCCGGCAGTGCCGCTTCAGCTCTGTGACCATACGCTTTGACTGTTCCAGCTGGACTTGCAGCTCTAAAACCTTTGGTATAGGGGTAAGAAGACAGTATTAAAGTGCCAACCACAGGAATATACAATAAACAGTAGGAAAGGTGTGCATGTTATCTCCACATTTTGAAATGCGTTTCGGTGGCCAATTATGTAATTTAAATAAGTTAATGATTTGATATGGGGTGTTATGGAAGGTTAGGTCAGAGCATGTGTAGATATGTCTACAGTACATTATACTGATGCCACTCCTGATGTCTGTAGTTAGTATGTACTGTGCAGCTACTTATACTGTTTCATGTATATATGGTATTGTGATGCACTGAAATGTACACATACTTCCTCTGCTCTCAGACATGACATGCCATTTACAGTGCTGTGAAAAAGTATTTGCCCCATTCTGATTTCTTCTATTTTTGTGTATATATCATACTAAATTGGTTCAGAAATTAAAACAAAATCTAAGATAAAACAAAGGCAACCTGAGTAAACACAAAATACAGTTTTTAAAATGTTATTTATTGAAGCAAAATAGTTATCCAATACCAACTGGGCATGTGTGAAAATGTATTTGCCCCCGTAGTTATTAATTCCCCAAATCTATGAAACTGCATTCATAATGGGGTTCAGCTGGACAAGATGCAACCAGACCTGATTACTGCAAACCCTGTTCAATCAAATCAACACTTAAATAGCACTTTTTCAACAGCATGAAGTTGGTTAAAAGGTGTTACCCAGTAACACTCTATACCAAAATTGAAAGAAATTCCAGAAATGATGAGGAAGGTGATTGAAATACATCAGTCTAGCAAGGGTTACATAGCTATTTCAAAGGCTCTGGGACTCCAAAGAACCACAGTGAGAATTATCTCCAAATGGAAAAACTGGGCACAGTGGTGAACCTTCCCAGAAGTGGCTGACCTTCCAAAATTCCTCCAAGAGCACAGCAACTACTCATCCAGGAAGTCACACAAGAGCCAAGGACAACATCAAAGGACCTACATGCCTCTTTTGCATCAATAAAGGTCACTGTTCATGACTCCACTATCAATAAAACACTGGGCAAAAATGGCATCCATGGAAGAGTGGCGAGGCGAAAACCACTGCAAACCCAGAAGAACATTAAGGCTCGTCTGAGTTTTGCCAAAATACACCTTGATGATCCTCAAACCTTTTGGGAGAATGTTCTGTGAGAGAATGTTCGAAAGGGGAACTGTTTGGAAGACGGGGATCTTGTTACATCTGGCGTAAACCAAACACAGAATTCCACAAAAAGAACATCATACCCATGATCAAGCATGGTGGTGGAAGTATGATGGTGTGGGGATGCTTTGCTGCTTCAAGGCCTGGACAACTTGCAATAATTGAGGGAAACATGAATTCTGCTCTCTACCAGAAAATACTTAAGGAGAATGTCCGGTCTTCAGTCTGTAAGATGAAACTCAAGCGCAACTGGATTTTGCAACAAGACAATGATCCGAAGCATAGAAGTAAGTCCTAGTCCTAGAAGTAAGCCTGTTTCACACTGCACGCTGTTTTCACACCGCACGCTATTTTTTTCGGCGTGCATGTTAACGAATGAGTGCTTTTCCAACAGGCGCTGCAGCAGTGTAGCAGCGTGGCATAGGAGCAGCACGTGAGCAGCAGTGAAGTGGGAGTTTCGGCGTTGAGTCTATTTTACACTGCTCGAACTGCTTGCACTGAATTAAAGCACCAGTACACGGTTGAAAGACACAAAAAAAAGCATATATTGCACAGAAAAAGCATATATTTGCAGAGTAGTATGTTTTACATTTAATATACAGTACTGTGCAAAAGTTTTAGGCAGGTGTGAAAAAATGCTTTAAAGTAAGAATGCTTTCAAAAATAGACATGGTAATAGTTTATATGTACAGTCTCCGGTACAATTTGTGCAGTTTTATAAGGAAATGAGCTGGTAAGTTTTATTGAGCATCTTGCAGAACCAGCCACAGTTCTTCTGGAGACTTTGACTTTCGCACTCGCTTCTTATTTTTGCAGCAAAACCCAGCAGCCTTCATTGTGTTTTTTGTATGAAAAGTGGTCTCTTATGTAATATGCTGCTTTCCTTAATGACATACAAACATTTATCTGTAACATTTAATTTTGTGCTAGAAAATTAATGTTTGGGAATCTAAAATGTTTTTTGTACTGACTTGATAATGTAGAAGTCATAAAATAAAACATCTATAACAAAGTTTGTACTAAAAAAAATAAGGTGCCTAAAACTTTTGCACAGTACTGTATGTCGGCATTCTTGGCAAAAAAAAAAAAAAAAAAAATACAGTATTGAGTTTTCGTCATGTGAACTGTAAACGTGCTCTTCCCCATTATGTAAATGTTATATTATGTAACGATCAAGTTAACAAAACTCCTCCACAGCCCACTCACAATAACTGTTGTATATTATCTGGTTTGCTTTTCAAGGAAATTAACTGTGGAACCCAAGAACCTTTCTGTAAAGTGCGCTGCAGTTTCTGCATGTGAAACGCTGCTGGTGTGAAAGCGCACACGTCACTCGCACCTCAAATTGAGCACTGCTTCTGCTCTTTATTCGGGTTGCCTTTGTTTTATGTTGTATTTCGACAGAAGATCTAAAACTATTTAGTAAGAGATATACACAAAAACAGAAGAAATCAGGATGGGGTAGGTAGTAAATTGCGCGCTGTACATCGTATATGATCATGCATTGGAGCTGCTCCTTTATTATACTACTACTCAGTCTTGCACTCGTCCTTAGCGCGCAAATCATGGAAATCAAACTTCTAACTTCACAACTCAGGGCCCTGAACTTCCACTTGCGTTTAGATCCTGCAACATACCGGCTTTGTGGTGAGCTCGGAATCCGCCGTCGCCCGCTTTACATTCATCGTTCAGCCAGGAAATCCCTGTCATCTGCCGCTTGTCTCTCACTGCAGTTCCTACCATTTGGACGAATAGACTGCTCCTGACTGAAACCTGGCAAATACCACACGACTACCTACAACTAAACCTCATTACTCCCAGCGGATATAAATATATATCGCAACCTCGTCCTCATGATAGAGGGGGTGGCCTTGCTGTAGTGTATAAGGAAAATGTAAGAGTTGTCGTGATTGAGCTTCATCCTGTTACTTCTTTTGAATACCCAGCCCTTAAGATTGTTAGTCATACATCTCTTGCTGTGATACTAATTTATCATCCTCCAACACCCACCTTGAAATGTAATTTTTTTTTACTGAACTTAGTGAAATACTTACTCTAGCCTTTGCTGCTTCGACTCATGTTTTCTTGGTTGGTGATTTTAATAATCATGTTGATACAAATTGTGCTGATGCCAATGAGCTCCTGTCTGTTTTTGATTGCTTTAACCTTACACAACATGTGAACTATCCTACCCACAAGCATGGTCATACACTTGATTTAATCTGCACTTCTAACCTCAATAATGTCTGTACATCTGACTCACAGTTAGCTATATCTGACCATAAATTGATTGAGTTTAGCATCAGCATACCACTGTACAAATCGTATAAGAAAACCAAGATATCGTATCGTAACCTTAATGCTGTTGACCCTGTTTCTTTCTCTGCTTATGTTTGTGCATCTACTCTAACTGATTCACCTGTTCTTCTGAGATCCTCTCACAGTATAATTCTACTATCTTGCTCTTGAAGACCAAGCCCCTATCAGAACTAGGCTGGTACCATCCACCCACTCCTCCCCATGGTTCACCCCGGATCTTCATGCCATGAAATCCAAATGTCGTCGCATAGAACGACTATACAGAAAAACAGGCCTCACAGTGCACTCATTAGCCCTATCTGAACATCAACTTAAATATAAAACAGCCATAAATACCACACGCTCTTCATATCTGTCTTCTATCATCAGAAATGCAAGTTGCCGACCCAAAGCTCTTTTTTCTACAGTTAACAAGCTAATTCACCCACCTGCAAATAATGTTACTGCATCAGATGAGCTCTGTTGCTCATTCCTACACTTTTTCCATGAAAAAATCAACAATATCTGCCAATCTTTTTCTGATTATGACCCTAAAATTGATAGTTTTTGACCTGAGCATTCTATCAACCCTCTTTCTTGCTTTACTCCTACCTGTCCATCTTACATCAGTAATCTAATACAAAAATCAAACTCTTCATCCTGCCAACTAGACCCTGCTCCAACACCCCTACTTAAAATATGTGTCTCTGCCATATCTGCTTCTATTGCACATCTGATTAATACCTCCTTTACTTCTGCTACTGTCCCTGATAACCTTAAAATTGCCACTGTAACTCCAGTGCTCAAGAAACATAACCTGGACTCGTCTGTTCTACTAAATTATCACCCAATTTCAAACCTGCCTTTTTTATCAAAACTACTGGAAAAAGTTGTAACCTCCCAGTTACAATCTCATTTAGCAAAAAATAACCTTTATGACCCTTTCCAGTCCTGTTTTCGAAAGTTTCATAGCATAGAAACAGCTCTTGTGCGGGTCGTAAATGACCTCCTCCTCTCTGTTGACTCTGGTGGTCTCAGTATTCTAATACTGCTTGACTTGAGTGCTGCGTTTGACATAAAACTGCCATAAAATCTGCCATAAAACACTCCTGTCCCGTCTCGCAGACATAGGTATCACTGGCGATGCTCGAGCTTGGTTTCTATCATATCTCACAGATCGTTGATATTTTGTTTCTATTAAAGGCTTCAAATCCCCCACTCGCCCTCTTATCTGTGGCGTTCCCCAGGGCTCCGCTCTTGGCCCTCTCCTTTTCATAATTTATATGCTTCCCCTTGGCCACATTATTCGTTGTCACAATCTCCAATACCACTGCTATGCGGATGACACACAGATCTATGCAAACGCCCGGTCTGATATATCCATCTCAGTCTGCCTTTTTTCACCTCAGACAAATTGCCAGACTGCGTCCTATTCTTAGCATGAAGGATGCTGAGTCACTGGTCCATGCATACATAACATCACGGCTTGATTACTGCAATTATCTGTTTTTTGGCCTCCCATCTAAACTGATTACCAAATTACAATACATTCAAAACTCTGCAGCACGCGTTATTACTCATAAAAAACTCTTCGAACATATTACTCCCACTTTAGCTGGTTTGCACTGGTTGCCTGTCTCCTGTTGCATTAAATTCAAACTTCTGCTCCTCACCTTCAAAGGCTTAAGTGGTTTAGCACCCCAATATCTTTGTGACTTACTGCACATTTACACACCAACATGCTCCCTTCACTCATCAAACCTAGGTCTTCTCTGTGTCCCTAAGTTCCGTCTCTCCACTGCTGGTGGCCGATCTTTCAGCATAGCTGCCCCTAAGTTATGGAACTCACTCTCCCAAAATCTCGGAACATATCCTCCATTTCCTTGTTTAAATCACAGTTAAAATTCTTTCTCTTCTCCCAACACTATCTCTCTACTTCTGATGCCTGACCTTCTGGAATTTCTTTGTCTATATATTCAATTGTTGTGTGTTCCTTGATTGTAAAGTGTCCTTACTTCTGTTGCCTGACTTTCTGGAATTTCTCTGTCTGTATGTTCAATTGCTATGTGTTTCTGATTGTAAAGTGTCCTTGAGCTATGGAAAGGCACTATATAAATAAAACTTATTATTATTATTATTATTATTATTATTATTACTTTTTCACAGCACTGTACACTATACACAATCCTGAATCTAAGCATATAGGGATACTGATATATATAATATACAGAGTAAAGACCCAGCTGATGAGAGTATGTGAAGATACCATAGTTTAATACCTTGGTGTCCAAAAGTTCTCGCGCCTCTTTCTCAACCTCAAACCTTTCCTCTGTCTGACGCAAACGTCTGCGTAGAAACTCCACTTCTGTCTGTGCACAATCCAACTGCAGCTGTAGTTCACCCTCTGAAACACACACTTTAAATTATTTCCACATAAAATACTAAAAAATAGAAATAATTTTAAAAAAAATTAATTCAGACTACAGCAAATATGTTTGGAAAAATCACATAGGTTTGACAGTTTGACATCTGACACTAATGTCTATAATTTAGGTTAATAATTATCAAATAGCACTGCTTCCCATGACAACTGATACTAGGTGAGCTAATATAGAAACTGATTAACCTTGGTTTTATAAGATGAAAGAAGAGGACAAAAGGTTTTATATTTTAAATTTCTATTTTTTTTTTTCTGAATCCTGAACAAAAGAATGTCCTGCATCTTAATACTTAGGATTTCCCATTAAAACAATTGGGAAAACAAATGTAGCTGTGTTTTTAGGTAATAGATATAAAATGAATATAAAACAATAAATGCATAAATGAGCAAATATTAGATTAACATTAAGCACAAAGGGTGATACATAAAAAAGTTTCAACTCTGTAACAGCTGGAAATTTGCCAGGAATCAGGAGCATACACATACTAGCCCTTTGAGAAGGATGGTAAAGGGTCAAAGAGGATCACAAATATGATAAAGTTTCAGAAATGCCACTTCAATAATAATATGTTCAGAAGGGTTGACTGAAAGAAGCCCTTCTTGAAAACAGCCCACAAAATGCAGTACCTGAACTTTACAAAGCATTATTGGCTTTACTGTTGGAATTGTGTGTTGTGGAAAAAATTAGGTTAAAATAAAAGTTTTGGCCATGAACCTTATCAGCATGGTTAGTGAAAAAGGGCAACTGTATACAAGAAAATGCCTGCAAGTTCACTGTAAAATATGGTGCTGGGTCACTGTTGTGTTGAGCATCTCTTGAATAAAATTCAATGAATTCTGATAAGTACCAGGATATTTTAGAACGGAATCTCATTGTATTTGCCAGGAAGTTTGGATAATGACTCTAAACATGCAGTCAAATAAACAAGGAAATTCTTGAATAAACACACAATCTGTGTTTTGCAAAGAATTTTTAGTCTCTGGGTTGAAAACTGTCATAAACTATTAAAATCAATTAGAATAAAAAGGATCTTCCCCTGTTATATCAATCCAGCCCAGTGCAGCTCTTTTGTGTTTATATATTATTCAATGCAACGAACTCTGAATGCAGTAGGTGCTACCTGTAGCCATGCCACTCTGTGTCTCTTTGCTTTTGGCTCTCTCCTTCTCCTTAGCCAGCTGCTTCTCTAGTGCCTCCACAGAGACTTTACTCTGATCCAAACGATCCTAAAATATACAGCACATGGATCTTACCTTTTGTGGTGTTTGTGTGTAGCTCATGAAATATTCCATTGGATAAAAGTCTAAAAATACTTAATAGAAACAAGATGTAAAAGAAAAACGCTTTATCTGAAACACAAGCGATCATCAGTTTAAACATACATTTTGTATTTTACACCTTTATATTTTTAGGCAAATATTCATGTAAATTAGTTCATTTAAAAGGCCTGAAGTTATTGACTAAAGAGAAATTATGTTAAGTGGTTGAGAAGGGATACCTGTAACTCCTTGTTTTCCTTAGTGAGACGAATTCTTTCTGCTCTCTCTGTGTCTAAGGCCTGACTCACAGCCTCTCCCCGAAACCTCTCATCACTCAGCTCAGATACAACAGCCATTATCTGTGCTCAGACACAAACACACACACACACACACACACACACACACACACACACAAAAATGCATTAGCCAATACTTTTTGATGAGATTGTATTAAGTTGATTTCATCACTTATAGAAATTGTCAGTCAGATTTAGGAAAGAAATTTGATATCTCATAGAGATTTATATCATTTAAATGGCAGTAAGAAAAGGCACACACGCACATGCTCACGCACATACACACACACACACCTTGGTCTCCAAGTTGTCTGCAGTCTGTCTAAGTTCATTACGTTCCTTCTCAGACTTCTCTAATCGCCTCCTCAGTACACTGATCTCATCCTGAAGCAAATGAACAGCAACCACCACATTTATACCCTGTTCACATCCATACAATTTACCTTTTATGGTCTGTTTATTACAACCCCAATTCCAACAAAGTTGGGACGCTGTGTAAAATGTAAATAAAACAGAATGCAATGATTTGCAAATCTCATAAACTCATATGTTATTTACAATAAAACATAGAAAACATATAAAACGTTTAAACTGAGTAAATGTACCACGTTAAGAAAAAATAAGGTAATTTTGAATTTGATGGCTGCAACACATCTCAGAAAAGTTGGGACGGGGCAATAAAAGGCTGGAAAAGTAAGTGTTACTAAAAAGAAACAGCTGGAGGTTAATTGGAACAGATTAGTATCATGATTGAGTATAAAAAGATTATCTTAGAGAGGCAGTCTTTCAGAAGTAAACATGGGAAGAGGATCTGCGAAAAACTGCGTCTAAAATTTGTGGAGCAATTTCAGAATAATGTTCCTCAACGTAAAATTGTGAAGACTATGATTATCTCATCATCTACAGTACATAATATCATCAAAAGATTCAGAGCATCTGGAGAAATTTCTGTCCGCAAGGGACAGGGGTGAAAATCAATATTGCATGCCCATGATCTTCGGGGCCCTCAGGTGGCACTGCATTAAAAACAGGCATGATTCTGTAATGGAAATCACTGCATGGACTCAGAAACACCTCCAGAAATCACCGTCTGTGAACACAGTTCGCCGTGCAAACTGTAGAAGCCAAAGAAGAAGCCATATGTGAACATGATCCAGAAACGCCGCCATCTTCTCTGGGCCAATGCTCATTTAAAATGGACTGAGGCAAAGTGGAAAACTGTTCTGTGGTCAGAGGAATTGAAATTTGAAATTCTTTTTGGAATCCATGGTCGCAGCGTCCTCTAAACTAAAGAGGACTAAAGAGAGGAGAGGGACCATCTGCTTTTTATCAGCACTCAGTTCAAAAGCCTGTATTTCTGATGGTATTGGGGGTACTAGTAGCCTATGGAATGGGCAGCTTGCACATCTGGAAAGGCACCATCAATGCTGAAAGGTATATACAGGTTTTAGAGCAACATATGCTTTCATCCAGATTCCATCACATCTTTACTTCTGAGAGACTCTGCCTCTCTAAGATACTCTTTTTAGAGTGTGACCCAATCATGTTACTGACCTGTTGCCCCCGTCCCAACTTTTTTGAGATGTGTTGCAGCCATCAAATTCAAAATAACCTTATTTTTTTCCTTAAAATGGTAGATTTCCTCAGTTTAAGCATTTGATATGTTTTCTATGTTCGACTGTGAATAACATATGGGTTTATGAGATTTGCAAATCATTGCATTCTGTCTTTATTTACATTTTACCCACCGTCCCAACTTTTTTGGAATTGGGGTTGTACTTAGTCTTTCTCTTTTTATTTGTAGCAACACTTTTATCAATATTAACAATGCCTTTAGAACAATACCTCCGTTAGGATTTTCCTAATAACAAGTGTGTGTATAGTTCTGAATCGAAATATTATTTTCATTTCATTTTTATGGGTTAAGCTTGTCATATAAAATTTTTAATGAATAACCTAGACAAAATGAACACACACACAAACAAATATAATAAACATAACATAACATAATATAACATATGGTTGTAACACACTGATCATGCTGACAAGAATTTAGAATGGCTGCAATATAATTTAAGATGAATAGCCTACCTCTTTGGCCCGGACCTTGTGTTCATCTATATTGACATCCAGCAGAGGGCGTATTCTACACAGCAATTTCCACCAGCTCCAGGAGGCCACTCTGTGCAGAACATGGACATTTCGCTGGATACATCTCACAGCCATCTGTTGCACCTTATCTCAGAACAGGCACACAATAATTCAGAATTTAAACAGATAGATATTTGCAATAAGAGATCAGAGATCAATAAGAGATCAATAAGAGCAGCAAAAAGAGATAAATGAGGGTAGCAACAATTGCTTCTCTGACGTCATAGCTGATGTCCTTGCTTCATGGCTTGATGTAGACACACATCCGAGTACTCCAGAACCAGACAGTCAAAAGTTCAGCTTTTATAGAGGTACTGTATTCACACTTCTTGATGATTAACTAATCTTGTGCATTTCATTAGTAACACCTGCCTGCTAATTACTCTCTAATTACTGTGTGAGTGTAAGAGTAACATCCACATGAATGCCAGGACCCAAGGTTTCCCAGCAGAACATTGCCTAGAGCATCACACTGCGTCTGCTGGCTTGCCTTCTTCCCATAGTGCATCCAAGTGCCATCTCTTACCCAGATAAATGACACAAACCCAGCCGTCCACATGATGTAAAAGAAAATGCAATTCATCAGATCAGGCCACCTTCTTCTATTGCTCCATGGTCCAGTTTTGATGCTCACGTGCCCATTGTAGGCACTTTGGGCGGTGGACAGGGGTCAGAATGGGCACTCTGGCCAGTTTGCTGCGACGCAGTGTTCTGACACCTTTCCATCATAGACACCATTAACTTTTTCAGCATTTTGTGCTACAGTAGCTCTTTGCTCTTAGCCTCTTAGCCTTCGCTCCCCACACGTATCAATGAGCCTTGGGTGCCCATGACCTCGCCGCTGGTTCACCAGTTGTCCTTTCTTGGACCACTTTTGGTGGGTACTAACCACTGCATTCCGACAACACCCCACAAGATCTGCCATTTTGGAGGTGCTCTGACCCAGTCATCTAGCTATCACAATTCTTCCCTTATCAAAGTTGCTCAGATCCTTATGCGTGCCCATTTTTCCAGTTTCCAACACATCAACTTTGAGAACTGACTGTTCACTTGCTGCCTGCTATAGCCCACCACTTGACAGGTGCCACTGTATATGAGATAATTGATCACATCACCTGTCAGTGGTTTTAATGTTATGGCTGATATACAGTTGGTATAGAAAAGAATCAGCCCCCTTTAAAATAATCACATTTTGTTGCTTTTCAGCCTGAAATGAAGACGGACACAGTTTTTGTTTTATCCAGCTATATTTACTCAGTGCAACTTATAACATCCAAGTGAAAGATATAACACCCAGCATGTCAGAAAAAAAATTAAAAAACAAAACAAAACAATCACTGAGTTAGACAAAGGATCACCCCCCTCCAAAAAATGACTTGTAAACTCAGTAAGGTGTAGCTAATCACCTTCTCAATGGCACACAAAGCCATTTGACTTTCAACTGTGATCAGCTGTGGTCATTTTGATTAGCTCAGCATGAAAAGAGCTTTCCTGGAGCATTTTGTAGTGCAGCTGAAGCAAACAATCAACTATGGGTGGCAAGGCACTGTCAAAAGGTCTCCGGGATAAAGTTGTGGACAGGCACAAGTCAGGAGATGGATACAAACAAAAATCAAAGGCTTTATCAATGCCTAGAAGCACAGTGAAGTCTATTATTAAGAAGTGGAAGGTATTTGGTACAACACAGACCCTCCCTGGATCAGGACGTCACTCCAAACTGGATGAAAGAGCCAATGAAATGAACTTGAGCAAACTCAAATGAACTTGAGCAGTTCTGCAAAGAAGAGTGGGCAAATATTGCAAAGTCTAGATGTGCAAAGTTAGTAGAGACATATCCCAAAAGACTAAAGGCTGTAATTAAAAAATTAAGGGAAATTAAAGCAAGGTGGTGATCCTTTTTCCAGCTCAGTGATTCTGTTTTTTTTTTTGTTTTTTTTTGGTTGGTTGGTGTTATATCTTTCACTTGGATGTTATAAGTTGCACTGAGTAAATACAGCTGGATAAAACAAAAACTGTGTCCGTCTTCATTTCAGGCTGAAAAGCAACAAAATATGATTATTTTAAAGGGGGGGGGGGTGATTCTTTTCTATACCCACTGTACATGTTTAAGACTGTTCCCATTTAAACTAAGTCTGTCCTGCAACTTCTGTCTTGCATTGTGTCTCAGGCCTGGGTCTCACCTTCAAGCGGCGATATCTCTGCCGTGCCAAATGCCCCAAACAGGCAGCCTGCATCTGCACCAGCCAGTTGTTGACCAAGCCATCCCTTTGCACATCCAGCAATTTCAACACACCACGTTTTAAGAACACCTAACACACACACACACACACACACACACACAAAACCATAAATACACACATCAGTGACAACCATACAGGATCCTTTCATGTTTATGTAGACTCGCACCTTGCTTGCTCCCAAAACAATACTCTTCTTATCCAGATCCAATTTGATCAATAATTCCTCCACTGCCTGAAAACAAGAGATAATCAGAGGTTCAAACATATCTTTACTGGGTAACTTTGACATCAATAAGGGCAAATCAATAACTGATTTCAGAACACTTGTTTTCATGTTTAACACTAAATTCGAAATAAAATGGCAGTAGATAAAACTGTCATGTATGTGTGTGCATTTCTACTTAGATTTTCACACCTTTCTCTCATTTGGAGTGATAAAGACAGAGCCATAGCGTTTCATTACAGGAGGTGACAGCGCCTGGAAGCGGCAGCGGAAATCACTCAGAGACATATGATCGGGATAGCCTGGGATAGAGAGACACTAGTCACAAACTAGCCTGATTATGGGCATTGTATTTAAACACAACCTTGATCATAAATGCCATTTAAGTATAATAGTAATAGTGATTACTATAGCAGCTGAATGTGAGTGAACATATGTGTAAGACCTATACGATACAGTTGCAAAGCAGGTAGTAAGTGGGTTGAATGTAGCTGGGTGCGTAATGCAGGAACATCAAATCCACCACCATCGACCTTAGCGCTGAGACACTGTAGGAAAACTGGCTGTGCACGACGAATCAGGTTTATCAGAGCATCCTGTTGAGAGAGAGAGAGAGAGACAGACAGACAGACAGAGAGAGAGATATTCAACTACATCAGAACTACAAAACAGCCGTGCTTCACTGTCTGAAATACAAGTACAAACCATAATGTAAATTTTATATAAAGATATAAAACAGGGGTGTCTCATCAGCATTTTTGTGACCCTAAAGGGCTGTAATCAAAGTCTATAGCTATCTGGATAGATAGATAGTAACTTCATCAAGTCTGGTACTCACTGACATCACAAAATTTTTTTGTTTCTTATTTTTGTGATGCTTTTCCGGGTATTTACCACAGATTCTTTCAGCTTTTGTTGTTTCGAGGGGTTTCTCCCTTCAGTGTTCTCTGCAGGAGGTGAAATTAAACCACCTTACATGGTGGTTTAATTGTTTTGCCCACATTAGTAACCTCTCCGAGTCACGTGTTCCCTGTACAGGTAGTTAATCCATCCAAGGAAGACATCTAGTTGCAGCCTAGTACCAGGTTGGATATGGTATCGGCCTGTGCTGTCAGATGAGCCTTGTGAGGAAATTTGAGTGACTTTCTGTGGACCTTGAAAAAGTCACAATTGACATGAAATTGGACCAGCAGTCTGGTTTCCAGTAGATTTTGACAAGCTCCAAGTGGGGGGAGCTCCAGAATAGAGAACTTCTTTATACAAGAGGGAAAGAGTCCCAAAGTGAACCACCTCTTAAGTTCTTTGTGGATTGAGCACTGCCGTAATGCTTTTGAGCAGCTGAAGGAAAAACTCACACCATACCCTGTACTGGGCTTTGCAGACATTAAACACCCATTTATAGTGGTGACTGATACCAGCTATCAAGGGTTAGGTGTTGTGGTATATCAGCAGCAAGGTAACACCAAAAGGGTCACAGTCTATGCCAGCAGGTGTTAAACTAATGCTGAATAACTGAAATGTCATGGTCATTGTTGGTAGTTACTCATACCTACATGTCTGAGGTTTTAGGGAGTGTGCATTACAATTTGGGAGCACCAGGGGACTATATGGGGGGAAATCTCTTCAGACCATGATCAAACCTGATGATGCAACAGCAACCATAGTGTGCCAGAATGCCCACCACACACCAGCTATTGGTGGAGAGGAGAGGAGAGTAATGTAGCCAATTCAGGGATGGAGATTATTAGGGGGCCATGATAGATAAGGCCCAATGGGGGAATTTCAGGATTTTTAATGACCACAGAGAGTCAGGACCTAGGTTTAACGTCTCATCCAAAAGACAGTACTGTTTCTACAGTATAGTGTCCCCGTCACTATACTGGGCATTAGAACCCATGCAGCCCACAGGGAGAGCACCACCTACTGGCCTCATTAATACCACTTCCAACAGCAACCTTAGTTTTCCCCAGGTCTCCCATCCAGGTACTGGCCAGGCTCAATCCTGCTTAGTTTCAGTAGGAAACCAGGTGAGAGCTGCAGGGTGCTATGGCTCTAACAAATGGGTTGTCCACTAATTGCAGGGTTGGCAGTTCAATCCCTGTCCCACATGCCTCTAAATGCCGAAGTGTCCTAGGGCAAGACACTGAACCCCAAGTTGTTGCCGATGGCAGGCTAGTGCCTGGTGCACGTGTGAATGGGTGAATGAGAAAGCACTTTGTAGAACTGCTAAGGTTAAAAGGCGCTATATAAGTGCAGATCATTTACCATTTAACCTGATAAGCCAAAGCTTTTTCTGGGTAGAGATTTATCAATATGTTGAGACATGTGTAAAGATGTGTCAGTGATGCATTAAAAAAATGCAACCGTCTAAGATCCAAGCCCCTGTAAACACAATTATAGCTTATAGGCTGCTTATGGTGGTAGCAGTAGATTTAACAGTGGTTTATGAAGTATGGGGACCCAGAAAGGCTTCATTCTAATCAAGGTCGGAATTCCAAGAGTGAAATCATTGCCAAACTTTATAAACTAGCATCCCCTCCAAAAGTATTGGAATGACAAGGCCAATTCTTTTGTATTTGCTATACAATGAAGGCATTTGGATTTAAGTTCAAAAGATGAACATAAGACGATAGATCAGAATTTTAGCTTTCATTTCCTGATGTAAAATATAAATGTGTTAAACATCTTAGAATATCGGACCTTTGGTGGCAGACCACCCAAGTTTTAGGTGAACAAAATATAGCAACAGATAGTTTTAAAGTAAATAACACTTAATATAATATTATTTATATTCCTTGCTTGTAATGACTGTATTAAGCTGACGACCCAATGACATCACCAAACTGTCACATATTTCTTTTGTGATGCATTTCCAGGCTTGTACCACAGCTTCTTTTTTTTTTTTTTTTTTTTAAACTCTAACACAGAAGTCATAAAATAATGTGCTGGTGGTAGCAGCTCAGTGGTTAAGAAGTTGGGCTACTGATCAGAAGGTCATGTGTTCAAATCCCAGCACTACTAAACTACCACTGTTGGGCACTTGTGCAAGGCCCTCAACTGCTCCATGAGCGCTGCAGCAAAAATGGCTGCCCACTGCTCCAGGTGTGTGCTTAAAAGCTTTAGGCATTGGGTGTGTTCACGGTTTGTAGTGTGTGTGTTCACTACTCACAACTTCTAATATGTGTGCACTAACTTGGATGGGATAAATGCAGAGGACAAATTCCAAGTATGGGTTACCATATATTAGCCTTCACATGTCACTTTCACTTTCTTTCATAAACATCTAAGACAAAATTGAATTGGGTCATTCCATCTCAAATGGTCCAATAAATTCAAAGTTGGTTGCTTGACCATTTTAAATTTTCAATAAAATTTTCTGAGTGATTACTGCTATATATTGGCATTGCAAAACCAACAGTTTTTTATTTTTTCTTTTACTTGGTTTAACTACAACAACCATCTTTGTGTCATAGCACACAACAAATTTTGGTTATAGAGCTGTTTACGGAAACTTCAATGTGAATGAATAAAAATATACGTATATATTTTTAAACTTGTCGTTTTGCAATGCCATTGCATAGAGGTAATCACTCAAAAAAAATTTTTAGGAAAATTAAAAACGGTCGCGCAACATGCATTGGACCACTTGAGATGGAATGACCCAATTAAGAAAAAATAGACTTTTGCAGACTACTGTATATTTTTTTAATAGAGTCCAAATACTTTTCATTATCAATTTAGTTTTTTAAACATATCTTAAATGTACAGTACTGTGCCAAAGTTTTGGGCACCCTATTTTTTTTAGTACAAACTTTGTTATAGATTATTTATTTTATGACTTCTACATTATCAAGTCAGTACAAAAAACATTTTAGATTCTCAGAAAAACATTTTAGATTCTATTTTTATGTTTATTTAATTTTTTTGTCGCACCAAATATTGACTTTGTTTCATTTACTACTGTTTACTGCTCTTTGCTGTATTTTTTTTTAATGGAGAAACATTTAATTTCATTATTTTGAAGGCATCTTTGATCTACAGCATTTCTTTGCATGTGCCTAAAACTTTTGCACAGTACTGTATATATACACAGTTGCAATCAAAATTATTCAACCCCCACTGCAAATCAGGCTTATTGTCAAAATTTACAGACATTCAGCAGTTTGCAATGAACTTATCAAACAAAAGCAATTGAAATAGCTCAACACAACGAATGCTTCAAGTGGTTTCTCCAAATTCAACTGAAGATGCAACTTATAATGACTTTATAAACTTTTCCAGTTTAAAAATTATTCAACCCCTTCATGGGAAGCATCTGTAGTACTTAGTAGAGCACCCTTTTGCTGTTATGACCTGCTGCAAACAAGATGCATAGCCAGACACCAGCTTCTGGCAGAGTTCCTGAGAAATCTTAGCCCATTCCTCATGAGCAATGGCCTTCAGTTCAGTGATATTCTTGGGTTTGTGTTTTGCAACCGCCTTCTTCAAATCCCACCAGATATTTTCTATGGGGTTCAAGTCAGGTGACTGTGATGGCCACTGTAGAATCTTCCAGGACTTCTTCTGCAACCAAGCCTTGGTGGAATTCGAGGTATGCTTAAGATCATTGTCCTGTTGGAAGGTTCCAAGCTTCAGCTTCCTCACAGATGGCATGACGTTTTCTCCTAGGATTTCCTGATACTTCAATGAATCCATCTTGCCTTCCACACGCTGCAGGTGTCCAGTGCCAGAGGATGCAAAGCAGAGCATCACCGAGACAACACCATGCTTGACTGTGGACAGAGTGCTCTTTCTTCATTCTTCTTTCTCCAGACATACCGCTGATCCATTGTGCCGAAAAGTTCCAGTTTTGTTTCATCGCTCCACAGAACAGAATCCCAAAACTTCTGTGGCTTAATTATATGATTTTGAGTCGACTTTTCTTGTGCTTTTGGGTCAGTAGTGATGTACGTATTGGAGTTCTGGCATGGACACCTTCTGCGTTAAGTACGCGCCTTACTGTGCTCACTGAAACCTCAGTGCCTGTTGCCATCATGTCTTGCTGCAGGTCTTTTGCAGTCACTCGAGGGTTTTTCACAACCTGCCTTCTCAGAAATCTGGTTGCAGCCATCGAAAGCTTCCTTTTTCTGCCCCGTCCAGGTAGTGTAACCACTGTTCCCTTAACTTTGAACTTGTGAACTATGCTTCCACCAGTGTCTCTAGGCAAATTCAGTGCCTTCGCTGTATTTTTGTATCCTGTTCCTTGTTTGTGAAGGGCAATGATCTCTTCTCTTAACTTTTGGACCATTCATTTGACCTAGCCATATTTCTAACATGCAGTCAAACGTGACACTCAACAAACCCCTAGGCAGTTCAGGTATTTCATGTGTTCCAGCTCAACCACATCTGGTGCAACTAATGAAGCCCTTGATTAGTTGCATCAGGGGTTCTTGAGACAACAGTTGTTTTGCATATTTGTGTTGTTGTGAGGGATTCTGTTCAAGGGGTTGAATAGTTTTGAGACTGGAGAAGTCATTCTAAGTTGCATTTTCAGTTGAATTTGGGGAAACCACTTGAAGGATTCATTGTGTTGAGCTATTTTAATTGCTTTTGTTTGATTTGCATTCATTGCAAACAGCTAAAAGTTTGTAAATTTTCATAATAAACCTGATTTGCGATGGGGGTTGAATAATTTCTATTGGAACTGTATATATATATACAGTGAGGGGAAAAAAGTATTTGATTCCCTGCTGATTTTGTACGTTTGCCCACTGACAAAGAAATGATCAGTCTATAATTTTAATGGTAGGTGTATTTTAACAGTGACAGACAGAATAACAACAAAAAAATCCAGAAAAACGCATTTCAAAAAAGTTATAAATTGATTTGCACTTTAGTGAGTGAAATAAGTGTTTGATCCCCTATCAATCAGCAAGATTTCTGGATCCCAGGTGTCTTTTACACAGGTAACGATCTGAGATTAGGAGCACTCTCTTAAAGGGAGTGTTCCTAATCTCAGCTCGTTACCTGTATAAAAGACACCTGTCCATAGAAGCAATCAATCAATCAGATTCCAAACTCTCCACCATGGCCAAGACCAAAGAGCTGTCCAAGGATGTCAGGGACAAGATTGTAGACCTACACAAGGCTGGAATGGAATACAAGATCATCACCAAGCAGCTTGGTGAGAAGGTGACAACAGTTGGTGCGATTATTTGCAAATGGAAGAAACAAAAAATAACTGTCAGTCTCCCTTGGTCTAGGGCTCCATGCAAGATCTCACCTCGTGGAGTTTCAATGATCATGAGAATGGTGAGGAATCAGCCCAGAACTACACAGGAGGATCTTGTTAATGATCTCAAGGCAGCTGGGACTGTAGTCACCAAGAAAATAATTGGTAACACACTACGAGACTGAAAGACTGAAATCCTGCAGTGCCCGCAAGGTCCCCCTGCTCAAGAAAGCACATGTACAGGCCCATCTGAAGTTTCTCTGAATGATTCAGAGGAGAACTGGGTGAAAGTGTTGTGGTCAGATGAGACCAAAATCAAGCTCTTTGGCATCAACTTAACTCGCCGTGTTTGGAGGGGGAGGAATGCTGCCTATGACCCCAAGAACACCATCCCCACCATCAAACATGGAGGTGGGAACATTATTCTTTGGGGGTGTTTTTCTGCTAAGGGGTCAGGACAACTGCACCGCATCAAAGGGACGATGGACGGGACCATGTACCATCAAATCTTGGGTGAGAACCTCCTTCGCTCAGCCAGGGCATTGAAAATGGGTCGTGGATGGGTATTCCAGCATGACAATGACCCAAAACACACAGCCAGGGCAACAAAGGAGTGGTTCAAGAAGAAGCACATTAAGGTCCTGGATTGGCCTAGCCAGCCTCCAGACCTTAATCCCATAGAAAATCTGTGGAGGGAGCTGAAGGTTTGAGTTGCCAAACGTCAGCCTC